>VICG01000007.1:2122500-2592823 GCA_008692225.1 Monilinia fructicola | reverse complement strand
AAGAGAGAGACCCTAACCCTAACCCTAACCCTAACCCTAACCCTAACCCTAACCCTAACCCTAACCCTAACCCTAACCCTAACCCTAACCCTAACCCTAACCTAACCCTAACCCTAACCCTAACCCTTCTTTTTGAAATAGCTGTAGCGGATACCCCTACGGGGGGTATTTTCTTTTCCTAATCCCTGTAGCGGTTACCTTAGTCGGGGGAAATTTTCTTTTCCCAATCCCTGTAGCGGTTACCCCTACGGGGTTAATACTTTTATTTTTAAATATTATATTAATATTATTAATAATTATAATAATAATAATAATAATAATAATAATTATAATAATATAAATAAAAATATTATTAAATAATATTATTATTAATAATTAAATAATTAAAATATTATAAAATAAATAATACTAATAAATAATATTAATATTTAAAAATTAAAAAAAAATAAAAGAGGTGTCCAAACGTAACCACTCAGAATATAAAATATTCCCCACTCTGCCATTTATAGCCGAACTTATATATACTAACGTAAAACGAGGCTTTTTCGTCCTTTGTTAGAGGGTGTTGGGCCCAACGAATCAGAGGTTAGCATATATGCGGAGGATTACAAATCGTATTACTAATCAGATTAATAATGCGATCAGGACACCCCTGTCTCTTACTAGGGTATTACCCCTGAAAGTTCCACTTATACCTAATGGAATTGAGCCAATAGGATCAGCATAAATGTACCCGCAAGCAGTTTTGTCACGTTTGAACAAATTAGCTCACTTATTTTAAAAATATATATTATACCTTTATAATAAATAATTCGAATTTTGAAATTTTAAAAAATGTTATAAAGCCCCCTGCTTGTTTTAATTCAATATTAACTTTTTTTAGATTTTTATAATATAAGATTAAATTAATATTAATAATATATAAGAATATGATTTAAAATGTAATATTTTTCGAAATACTACTACCCCCACATCACCCTGGCTAATCATTTTCATATACTTAATAATTCAAACCTATACAGATCCTTTGATCTTCAAGATAATTTTAAAATAAATTTCATATATGAATTATTTAAATAAATCTTTATAATATAAGATTTTAAATTTTTAATTTATATAAAGATTTCAGCTAATTAGAGTAATAATAAATTCGAATAAGAATGAATATTTTGTTAGGCCACCACCCCCCTGTCGAAATGGCTTTACCCCACATACCACCAAAATACTAATATATTAAAAATCCGTACAGATCCTTCAATTTTTAATATAATTTAAAAAGAATTTCATATATAAATAATTTAAATAAAGCTTTATAATATACGATTTTAAATTTTTAAATTATATCAATATTTGAGCGAATTATGGTGGTGGCCGATTCGACTATTTTTTCGCGGGCCACCACCCCCCCTGTCGAAATGGGCCACCACCGGTGGTGGCCCGCGAAAAAATTCATAGAATAGTTATTAGGAGTTAAATATTTTAAATTGACTTTAATTAAATTTTTTTCATTTTCGAATTTTTGCATTTATTTTTAAAATAATTCTCCTAGTGAAATTTAATTAAATCTAAATAATTTAAATTTTTATTTCAAATCATTAATATTAAAATCAATATTAATTAAAGAATAAAATTAAAAAATACTTAAAAATATTTAAATTTATTTGTTTATCTTTTGATTAAATTTCAAGAAAAAGTGATTTAAAGCTAATTCTTAATTTAAAACATTATTTATTAAATCAAAATCAAAGGAAATATTGTTATATATAAAATTTATATATATTTTTATTTTTTCTTATATTAAATTTTAATATTTTATAAAAAAGAATATTAAAAATATATTTTAATCTTTAATTATTAAATTTATTAAATTAAATTCAAATTGAAATAAATTTATTAAATTTGTATTTACTTTAATAAATTTAATAATTAAAGATTAAAAGATATTAGTAGCTTTATTAATTATCTTTCTTTTATAATTTAAAATAAAATTATTAAAATAATTTATAATTAAATAATTTTTTAAATTTCAAATATTAATTTTATAAATATTATATAAAATAAATTGAAATACAGAATAATATAAAAGAAATTTTTTTTTTAATTTTACTCAAAGCTAATTTAGTTTGAAAATCCTTTATTTCTTTATAAATACTGAATAATTTGTTAATTTTGAATTTTAAAAAAAAGAAGTTTAATAATTAATTATTTTAAATATATGAAAAGATTAATTTTAAAATAAATACAAAATGTTAAAATAAATTTAAATCTAAATATTGAAATGGATTTTATATAAATTTAAATATAGATTTAAAAGTCGATTTTAAAGGATTTAAATAAAAAGATTAAAAAATTTTTTAATATAAATTTAAACGTAAATTTAAGTATAAATTTTCAAGGATTTAAATAAAAATATTAAAAGACATTTTAATATAGATTTAAATATAGATTTTAACGGATTTAAATAAAGATATCAAAAAGTATTTCAATATAAACTTTGAAAATAAATTTTTAAAGATAAATCTAAATTCTAATCTTTTTTTAAAAAAGAAATTCAAAGGATTATATAGGAATTTCGAAATTAAAATTTAAAACAAAAGTAAATATTAAAATATAATAAATTTAAAATGTTTAATTAAAATTATTATTTTTTATTTTGCTATTTATAATCAAACTTATATATATTAACGTAAAATAAAGCTTTTTCGTCTTTAATCAAAGAATATTAGGTTTAATAAATTTATTAATATATATATAAAGAATTGCAAATCAAATTAATAATAGATTATAAATAATCTAAAAACTAATAAAATTAAAATACTCTTGTTTTTAATTAAAGTATTACTTTTTAAAAGTTTTATTTATATCTAATAGGATTGAATTAATAGAATTAGTATAAATGTACTTATAATAATTTGCTATATTTGAATAAAATGATTTATTTATTTAAATATATATATTATACCTTTTATAAAGAGTTTTTAATTTTAAGAAAATTCAAAAAGTTATAATACCTCTTAATTATTCTTATTTAATATTATCTTTTTTTAAATTTTTATAATAAATAATTGAAATTCAAAATAAATAAAATCTTTTTTTAAGGAAATAATAAAGATTATATAATTATCCCTTTTAATTTAAATATAGAAATCGAATTCTAAAACAAAATATAATAAATTAATATAAATCCTTTTTATATAAAAGATAATTGAAAATAAATTTCAAAACTTAAAAATTTCATTAAAGATTTATAATATTATTTTTTTCATTTTTAAGTTTTATAATAATATTAATTTTTTATTGAATTTTGAATTATATATATTAAATTATAAAAATTATATATTACTTTATATTATCTTATACAACCATTTATATATTATTGATATTTTAATTTAGTATAAATCTATTAATATAATGATTAATTAAAAATAAATTTTAAATTTGAAAAATTTGATTGAAGATTTATACAATTATTATTTTTATTTTAAGATTTTATAATAAAATGACTTTTCATTGAATTTTTTATTTAGAAATTAAATTAGAATAATAATATATTACTTTATTATTTGATAAAATTATTTTTTTATTATTAATATTTTGATTTTATATAAATTCACTAATATAAAAGATAATTAAAAATGAATTCTAGATTTAGAAAATTTAAATAAATATTAATTAGATATTATTTTCAAAATTAAAATTATTATAATAACCAATTCGATATTTTTTTGCGAGTTATTATTTCTTCTATTGAAATGGATTACCATTAATAGTAGCCTGCGAAAAAATCTATAAAATAATTAATTAGATTATAAATTATATTAATAATTAAAATATGTTTAACAATACAATTAGAACACTTTTATTTCTTCTTAAGGTATTACTTTTTAAAAGTTCTATTTATACTCAATAGAATTAAACCAATAGAATTAATATAAATGTACTTATAGCTATTTATTACGTTTGAATACATTAGCTTACTTATTTTAAAATATATATTATACTTTTATAATAAATAATTCGAATTTTGAAATTTTGAAAAAAATTATAAAGCCCCTTGTTTATATTAATTCAAAATTAGCTTTTTTGAAATTTTTATAATATAAGATTAAATTAACATTAATATATTAAAATATTTTTTTAAAATATATTATTTTTCAAAATACTATTACTTTATATTATTCTTACTAATCGCTTTTTTTATAATTAATAATTTAAATTAGTATAGATCCTTTAATTTTTAAAATAATTTAAAATAAATTATATATATATAAAATTTGAATAAATTTATATTATATAGTATTTCGAATTTTTAATTTGTATAAAAATTTAAGTTGATTAAAGTAATAATAAATTCGATTTTAAATGAATATTTTGTTAAGCTATTACCTTTCTATCAAAATGGCTTTATCTTATATATTATCAAAATACTAATATATTAAAATCCATATAGATCCTTGAATTTTTAAGATAATTTAAAGAAAATTCATATATAAATAATCTAAATAAAGCTTTATAATATATAATTTTAAATTTTTAAATTATATTAATATTTAAGCGAATTATAATAATAACCGATTCGATTATTTTTCACGGGTTACTACCCCCCTTATCGAAATAGGCCATTACTAATGGTAAGCCTGTAAAAAAAATCTATAGAATAATTATTAGAATTATAATAATAGTTAATTCGATTATTTTTCGCGGATTATCACCCCCTCTATCGAAATAGACCATTACTAATAATAACCTGCGAAAAAGATTACAAAATAATTATTAAAGTATTAAATCTAATAAATCAAAGAATAATATATATATAAAAGATTATAAATTATATTAATACAATTAAAATACTTTTATCTTTTACTAAAATATTACCTTCTAAAAGTTTTATTTATACCTAATAAAATTAAGCCAATGAAATTAATATAAATATACTTATAATAGTTTAATTATATTTAAACAAATTAGCTTATTTATTCTAAAATATATATTATAACTTTATAATAAATAATTTGAATTTTAAAATTTTAAAAAATATTATAAAGCTTTTTACTTATCTTAATTTAATATTAGCTTTTTTTAAATTTTTATTATATAAGATTATAAAATTAAATTAATATTAATATATTAAGAATAATACTTAAAATAATATACTTTTTAGAATTTTACTACCCTATATCACTTTAGCTAATAATTTTTATATAACTAATAATTTAAATTTATATAAATCCTTTAATTTTAAAGATAATTTAAAATAAAATTTATATATAAATTATTTAAATAAATCTTTATAATATAATATTTCGAATTTTTAATTTATATAAAGATTCAAGCTAATAAAAGTAAAAATGAATTTAAATAAAAATAAATATTTTGTTAAATCATTACTTCTTTATCGAAATAACTTTACCCTTCATATAATCAAAATACTAATATATTAAAATTCATATAAATCCTTTAATTTTTAAGATGATTTAAAATAAATTTTATATATAAAAAATTTAAATAAAGTTTTATAATATACGATTTTAAATTTTCAAATCATATTAATATTTGAGCAAATTATAATAATAGTTGATTTAATTATTTTTTATAGGCTATTATCTTCTTTATCAAAATGGGTTACCACTAATAATAAATGTTTATGTTTATGAAAAAATTTATAGAATAATTATTAAAATTAATATAAATGTATATATAGTATATATTAGTAGTTTGTTACGTTGAAATAAAATAATCTATTTATTTATTTTAAAATATATATTATACTTTTATAATAAATAATTTGAATTTTGAAATTTTAAAAAATTTTATAAAGCCTTTTAATTATTTTAATTTAATATTAGCTTTTTTTAGATTTTTATAATATAAGATTAAATTAACATTAGTATATTAAAAATAATATTTAAAATAATATATTTTCTAAAATCCTACTACTCTATATCACCATAACTAATAATCTTTATATAGTTAATAATTCAAATCTATATAGATCCTTCAATTTTTAAGATAATTTAAAATAAAATTTATATATATAAATTATTTAAATAAACCTTTATAATATAATATTTTGAATTTTCAATTTATATAAAAAATTCAAACTAATAAAAGTAAAAATAAATTCGAATAAAAATGAATATTTTATTAAGCCACTACCCCCTTATCGAAATAGTTTTACTCTATATACTACTAACATACTAATATATTAAAATCTATATAAATCCTTTAATTTTTAAAATAATTTAAAATAAATTTCATATATAAAGATTTTAAATAAAGCTTTATAATATACGATTTTAAATTTTAAATTTATATTAATATTTGAGCGAATTATAATGGTGGCCAATTCGACTATTTTTCGTGGGCTACCACCCCTCCTATCAAATGGGCTACCACTGGTGGTTTCCCGCGAAAAAATCTATAGAATAATTATTAGTATTCCGAATTCAATTTCAATCGAGTACCCTTCTCTTTACTGAATCATAAGTCCAGTTACCTTTTCCCTTTAAAAGATGGATCCCTTAATCTGGCAACCCTTTCTTCTTTTTTCTCCGCTTTAAGAAATTTCCTCTCCTTTTTAGAATCAGGCGGAAGATCCATTGGCGTAACCTCCCTCTTCCTCTTCTTCGTTTTTCGACTTGTTTTCTTTCCACCTTCTACTTTTCCTCTAATTCGTTCAAGCTCCTCTCCTTCATTTAGAAATGCTGCGAGCTTCTCATATGTAATACTGATGACGGGTACTGGTTGGTCGAGATCAGCAACCTCAGAAGTGGCAAAAGAGTCGAGAGGAATATCCAACGTCTTTGTTGGATTGAGATTGGTTTTGTTGGAGGATCGGAAGGGCTATAAGAGGGTACTCTTTAGTTGATAACCTTTAATACAAACAAAAAGCAACTCACATCATTAAAAATAACCAATTCAGCATCCAGCACCTCCTCCCCATTTTCAGTCGTATATCTTGGCTTCCACATCGATATACGAGCTCTCATATCTTTCCCATACCCTAACTCAAATCCAACAACAGCTTTGATATCTCCATTTGAATATTGGATATAATCCCACGCTATCTTATCCAAACTTTTTTGATTTTGTGAGCATGCGACTTCGAATATTACGCCTGGATACAAAGCATCTTTGTGTTGAAATTGTTCATCGGGTTGACGAAAAATGATACGATTGTTCTTAGATGAGGAATTGAGTTCGTTTTCGGATTCGTGGTTGAAGTCGGAGTCGGAGTCGGAGTCGAATTCTTTGAGATATAAATTTCCCGATCGAATGGGTGATATTTTTGAGGCAAATTCTTTAAAGGAACTATTGTCGTCGTTCAGGGTAATTTGTTGGAGTTGGGATTTGGTTTCTGCTGCTATTTGTTCTATGAAACTATCGTGTCGAACAGTTGGCATAGGTGGGAAGTATAACGTTTGCGTAATTGAATTGTATTCCCATCTGAGATGATTCAATTAGATTGAATTGAACAAAGTGAATATTGAATGACGCTCCACTGCCCCTCGGGAAGCCACTGCCATGGTGGCAGACTATTGGAAAGGACAGGAAAAGAGAGAAAGTAGAAAGTGTAACTTCAACCGCTCGAAACCATGAGGATTTGGTAGTTTGCGCCTATTGAGTATCAGGAAAAGACAACATCATACCTAAGTTTATCTTCCACAAAGCCTTTCAGCTCTAAACAATCTTGCCCGTCCAACTTTCTCAATAATTCCTGATACTCCAAACTAGTCACTTCAAATCTTCGTGATTGATCGGATAATTGGTATTGTTGGCGAAGTTTGATGAAATCTATTATCTCAGGTTGCGAAGCAGTAATTGGTGTAGTAGGTTTGAAATCGTAGGAATCATATGAGTCGATATTTGGTGGTGTTAATGGTAAGGATATGTTCGCTGATACAGGATTAATTGGAGTTGGAGTTGTTGATGCAAGTGGTGGTGTTGAGGTTGGTGAAGTTGATGGTGAGGATTGCTTCCGATTCTGTTGACTCTTTTGATTCTTCTCATTAATCATTGTTGGGGTTGAGGCTGATGCATTCAGGGTGTGTCCAGCTTCTTTCGCAAAAGCGATAGATGTAGATGGTGGGTGTTGGTAATGTTGATGATGTTGATGGTGTTGATGGTGTTGATGGTGTTGTTAATGGAATTGGAAGACCGAAGCGTTGAAAGTGAGAACGTGTGGAGCATGAAGGGAGAGGGAGAGGGAGTCCTATCTGATTATCGTGTTGATAATGTTGATACGTGTTGAAGATATTGATGATATTGATGATGTTGTTGGTGGAAAGACCGAGATGATATTGAGAGGTTGTTGAGTATAGAGGGGGAGAGCGAGCCTTATCTCATGTTTTCGGACGACTTGTCGGCTGGAAAATTATTCCCTTCAGGGAATCAGCTGTTTTTTTTTTGTTTTTTTTTTTCTATGATTCAAAATGAAAATCATATGAATCATATATAATTTTTCGAATAACTTATTAGTTGGAAAATTGTTCTTCTAAAAGAATCACGTAGAAATCATATAAGCATCTTTAATGATATAGAAATTATAAATATTAAAAATAAAATATAGTAAAAGTATAAATATTATAAAAGTAATATAAATAATATAAATACTCGGGCGCGTTTTAAAAGAGGCATAGGCGAATATAAAACTTATAATTATTCAACGAAACTTTAATATAATCTTATATAATTTATATATATATTAGATTTAGTATTTTAATATCTTTCTATAAAGTTTTAATATTATAAAAATAATTTCTAAGAGAATAATAATACTATAAAATGAGTGATTTTAGAAAATTTAAGAATTTATTAATATATTAATTTAAAATTCAACGATATAGAAATTTTAAAATATAAAATTATAGAAAAATAATGTAATCTTTAAAGTTTTATTAAATACTTTTAGAATTTAATATTATTTATTATACTAATATATATATTAATATAAAGAGCAAAAAATTCAAGCTTGTAATAAAAAAATATACTTATATAATCTAAATAAACGAATTTACCCCTTTAAAACTTATAAATTTTCCTATATTTTTAACTTTACTAATATATATTTTAAATATTAATAAAGATATTAAAATTTTAAAATAAGCTATTTAAAATTTAGCTTTTATTTTATTATTTAATAAAGTTTTATAAGTTCAACTATAATATTCGTTAAACTATTTAACATTTTATATAAATCTCTAATTTTTTATAAAACTTTCAATGTTCATACATTTTATTATATTATTATCTATTCAATATTAGGTTTTATAGTATAAAATTTTTATTAACAAGTATAAAAATACTTAATCTATAATACTTATAAATCTTATACAATTATATTAAGGTTCCGTTAAATAATTATAAGTTATATTTTTGCATATGCCTCTTTTAAAACCCGCTCGAGTAATATAAGTAATATATAAGATTCTTATATTTTGTTTTTTAAAAGCTACGCTAAAAAAAGTATATAAATAGTTTTGTAACGATCGATATAATTGATACGAAAGAAATCGGCTTTAAAGCCGATATTTTTAATATATCGATAAGAATAACACTATTAGCATTATTAATATTATTAATAAAAGCAAATAGTATAATCTTAGCTATAAATAAATAGTATTAAATAGTTTAATAAAGATTAGTTTTTATTATAATATATGTTTTATACTAAGTTTAATTTATTTAGATTATATTTTAAAAAATAAAAAAATAATATAAAAAAATAGAAATAAAAACTATTAAAAAAAATAAAAAAATAATATAAATAATAAAGATAATATAAATAATTTTTATTTTGAATTTTTAAAATGATACGCTAAGAAAATATATAAATAGCTTTATTTATTTAGATTATATAAATAATAAAATTAATAATATAAATAATAGAAATAATAGAAATAATAGAAATAATAGAAATAATAGAAATAATAGAAATAATAGAAATAATAAAAATAATAGAAATAATAGAAATAATAGAAATAATAGAAATAATAGAAATGTATATAATATATATAATAGAAAATATTTTTAATTTTTAATTTTCAAAAGCTATATTAAAAAAAGTATATAAAGAATTTTATTTATTATAATATAACTTTAAAAAATTAAAATATAAAAATCTTTTTTATTATTATTATTATTTACATTATTTATAATATTTATAATATTTATATTATTTAATATAATTAGTTATTAAATAATCTATAAGTAATACTTCATTTATTAATATATTAGTTATATTTTATTTATTAATATATTAGTCATGTATTTATCGTCATAGGATAAAGCCTTAGAAGGGCAAACATCATATGCATGGGGTGCAAATCTCTATTTCGTTATCGCTATCTGGATTGATGACTGATAAGACTACAATGGAAAGTATATCTTCACACTTTATATTTTCTTTATTATAACAGCCATATAATCAATACAATACAAGCTTCCTGAAGTCTACTTCTCCAGTCACTCACTTGCACTCACCCACACTCACTTTACTTTACTCACTTTACTCACTCACGTACTCACTCATTCACTGCACTCACTTCACTCACTAATTCTTTCTTCATTCAAATAATGAAGCAAGCAAACTCCCTCGACTCAATCAACCACTTTGAAAGGGCCTTAGCTAGCTAGCTTCCTTCCGCTTCTTCTTCTGTTTCTTCGAAGTCATTTCTTTCCCCATGAAGATCCATCCTATTCGTTCTCGATACCTTTGACTCGAAGCCTTACAAAAACTTCACTTGCCTTCAACAGCAGTTACTGTCCGCGAACTCTATCCTCGACTCGAAGGCTCACAACAGTCTCTTTTGCCTTGAACAGGAGCCTCCCTCCTCGAAGTCTATCCTCGACTCGAAATTTCACGGCAGCAACAACAATAACACTTTGATGTCGATTGGAATGGATTCGGATTTGGAGCGCAGTCTTTCATATCCAGCACAACAATTGAAGGATGCAATTCGAACGTCGGAAAAGTCATTGGAAAATATACGCGTATATTGGAATCAGTTGTTCCAATTGTATCATTATGGCGAGGCGGAACATGATGAACATGTTCAGCATAATTCCAGCAATGAAAACAAACGACGAATTGGACAATGTCAATGAAACAATGATCTTTGCAGACCGGGAAAGTGAAACATTTCAACTTTATATTCTACAGTCGGTCGGACTATGTCAATCCGAAATCAAATATGCCATGGGCGCATTATATCAAGAAGCATTCAAAAGATTGACTCTGGAGACGATTGCTTTGATCAAGAGGTTAATCAAGGGATTGGAGCTAGATGGATGGTGGGAGTTGTATTTTTGGTTTGGGAAATCGATTGTCGGATCTACTAGGGCTTTGAGAGTTATGGTTGGACTCGTTGCCCAGTGTATAAAGAAGAATAGAGCAGAAGAGGAACGCCGGGAGAGGAGTGAAGAATCAAGTGAGGAGGAGAACGATGATGAGAATTCGATTGTTAGTGTAAGACCACAGGAGAAGACAAGAACTATCGAACAATTATTTCAGCATTTAGATGCTGCCAGATCAGAGCGAAAAGCAAAAAGGGGAAGATCGAGGAATTTCGAAATATTTGCGCCAGCGGATGTTGTGAAAGCTGAGGAAATGCTGGGGGTGAAAATGATGAATAGGGGAAGGGGGAAGTCAGATGAGGAAGAGAGGTTCAAGGAGTGTGAGGGCAAGGGCGAAGACAAGGGAGAGGTAGAGGAAGATCAAGAGGATGAGGAAGTGGATATGGTGGTAAATGGTGACATTATCGAAGAGGCTGAGAATACTACTCAAATTTCCGGAGATGCAAGTAAGAGGCATAGCTACGACGATTTGGAACCCGAAGTATCTCGACGAGCAAGAAAGGATCTTGATAATTTCGATGATTCTTTTGTCGATCCTGACCTCATCCTGGAGGATGCCGAGAAAACGGAGGATATAAGCGGACGCAACGTTTCCAAAGGTAGAAGGAAAGCTCAACTTTTCCATCTATATGATGTTGATGTTGGTAATGATGATGATGATGATCAGAGGGTTTTCCTAGGAGGCGAAGGATCCGAAATAATGAATGGGAATGACGAGACGGAAAATATCTCGACACTGATGTCTTTTGCTTCAGTAGAAAGAGGAGGATTGTTGGATCCAATACATAACCCGATGGAAGATAGTCAAGACAATATTTCCTTTGTTTTGGACACGACGCCGAAACGCTATCCTGAGGAAATGAAATACCAGGAGAAGATAATGGAACAATCTGAGAGGGTTGATTTCATTGCGCAAAGAGAAAGGGAAGAGATTGTGACAGGTCAAAAGGGACATGAACAAAGACAGATAGGCTTGTTCAAGACAAGTCGAGTCACCAATACACCGTTCTTGACATCAGCGAGACCTACAGCCACCGAATACATAACTCCCAGACCTTCGACCAGTGCATATACGTTAATTGGGAATATCATTGAAATTCCCGACGATTCCGACACCGAAGATAATAAACCTTCAGGTCAATCATCACCAGATATACGCTCAATCCTGAAAATAATTGAGTCTGCTGAAAGATGGACTGATGAAGTTCTCTATACTGTCCTATGTTCCCTTGATCATTCTTCAAGTATACGAATTCTCGATCCTTTATCGATCTCTCTCTCGTCATCGAACCGGCAACAAGGGATTCGCAAATACATGGAATATGAGACTATCATAGCGCCGATTCATCATAAGGGAGTAGCACCGTATTGGACGCTTGTTATTATGAGACCCCGGGAACATAGGTTTGAGTTTTGGGATTCGTTAGAGGAATAGGGAGAATGGAAGATGGGGGGATGTGAAAGGAGTTATTTGTGACGAATATCACGTGCCTTAGGCATGTGATATCTCATTACGCTAAGCGATACTGTACATATAAGAGATCTTTAGGTCCTTTAAAGATCTTTTCCCTCCTTAACTTTCTTATTTTAGTTAATTAACCTCTATTAATTCGCTTTAGTATGTGATTGTGACATTATTGAGAATTTTATGATTAGGGGAAGGGAACAAACTTTTTCGGCGAAGATAGAGGTAGGAAGGAAAGAGGGGAGAGGAGATGGACGGATTGTATATACCGGGATGAAAGGAGATAGTGATATGGAGGATAGTAACATAGTGAGTGGTGAGAAGGTGATAATGGAAAAACGCCCTTGGACTTCTACCTTTCATTCCGAAGCACTTAGTACAGAAAATTTCAATCACAATGAAAACGAATCACAACAAATACAACCGTTTCTTTCTATCGACCCTTCTGTTGGTATATAAGTTCCTTATGTACAACAAAATGATAGCGTATGTTATAGATTATTCGTTGCTTGGTTTGCGTATAATTATATATCGAATACAGCGGATGCAACCCGGATTCCTCGAGTAAAGAGTTCTGAGATGAAGACGAAAGGAGAGTTGTTGGGGATGGGGAGAATTGATTTGAAGATGATTAAAAAGAAATTGGTGGGGCTCGTAAAAAGGAGATTTAGCGGTGAGCAAAGACGGAGGGATGGTACTCTCCCCCCTGGAATAAATGTTAAAATATGGATCAGATTCATAATGCTTACATGGTATATTGAAAGATTCATCGCTTTTCTAATTCAAAAATTTTAAAGCTCAAAATTTTATATTAAAAATATTCTAATATCTCGTAAAATTATCTTTAGTATTTATAATAGCTTAATAACGTTTATACTACAAATCTAAAAGCATTTTAATATATTTATTAGGTATAGTATTCCAAGCATTGTTTATAATACATCTTAATCTGGAATTTAATATTTTTAAAACATTATAAAAAACTTTATAGTAATATTTTTAAATTTGTTTTTGCATTTAATTTTATATATGCTTTATAAGATTAAGATTAAAAGAATAATGTAATTATTGAATATAAAGAATATTTTGATTTTAAAATGCTTATTATGTTTCAATTGATTTATAATAAGAAATATTATCTTACATCTATATATACTCATTATTTGGATATTTCAATGAAAGCTATTATTAAATCATTTTTCATATAATTAAATTATATTTAAAGTTATTCATAGTACCCCATTTTTTTTTTAAAAAAAAATACTAAATCCTTCTTTCAATTAATAATCGTACTATAGAACATTTATACTAGTTTTTTCAAATATTTATACTATAAATATATAGAATTATGTCAATCGCTACTATCCTTTAAGCAAATAATAAAGCTTTATATAAAAGCTTTTTTAAATACTTATATTTTATTTAAAAAAATCTATTTTCTAACTTTTTCTTTAAGCTAAATTAAACTCCATTAAACAAAAACCTTTCTTTCTAGTATTATTATAAAATTAATAAAAAATCTCTTTCTTTTTGTTATTCTTTTATTATACCCTTTAAATTAAAGATTTATTTTAATAACTTTCTAACCAATCCCATTAAATTAAAGCTTTAAAGCAAGTTAAAATATATAAATATAATTTATATACCAACAAAAAAAAAGTTAATAGCTATTCTTTTAATCTACCCCTTTTCGTAGATATTAAAAAAGAATTACACCCTTTATTATAATTTTGAAAAATTAATTATACTTTGATTAATTGTATTTATTAAATAATATAGTCATATTTAGCTTAAATCTTTAGTATCAAATAATTAAAATCAAAAGCTATTTTTATTCGAATTTGATTAAATTAAATTGTTTTATTAGTTTTTACCTTTCTTAAAAGTATATAAAAGTATTAAAAAACTATAATTGATTTAGATTTATTATTGAATAGTATAAAATCATTAAAATATAATAAACTAATAATATTTATTAAGCTTTATTTTATTGATTTAAAGGATATTAAAAATTAGACGAAAAAAGCAATTAGTATATCTTCACTTTTATTCTACTATTAATAACAACGCATAAACCAATTAAAGAATATTCCAATAAGTTTTATTAGTTAAACTACCCCTATATCATTTACCTAATTCAGATTTTATACCAGTGGATCTAGTCCATATTTTAACATTTATTCCGGGGGGGGGGGAGAGTAATAAAAAGAAGATGGAGACGGATGGTAAGGATGGTAAGGTTGGTAAACCAGCCAAAAACTGTCCTATCAAATCCAATCCCAATCAACAATCAGAATCAGCAATATATGGGCCAAATTCAAGGGCTAATATTGAAAGAATAATGGCGAGATTAAAATCATTTGATAGATCGTTTGATGAAAATGGACTAGGAGACATGAAAGGTAATTGATGCAGGGTGAATGGGAGAAGGGAGGGAAGGATGATGGACCAGCATTTAGTACTTTGTAAGGTTAAAGAAAACACTCTGCGGATTCCTTGATCATTGATTTCTACCTCATCAACAAATTTACAAATGTCAGATTATAAAAGAGATTCTCTATTGACCAAGGAGCAGGAAAATCCATATTTTTTAGCAACGAAATCTACTTTGCTATAGTCCAAAACATTAAGGCTTCAAACAAATATCAAGGTTTCAAATATATCTTTTTGTTACCAGAATACTTCATTTAGTAATGAACAGGTTAAGTTGAGTGTTAATACAACCTTTCCCTTGTCTGCAACATCAATATCGAATCCCAATTTTGGATCCGAACAAATCCATTATCGAACTTTATCTACAAGCACGAATACGGAATGTATCAACACAAATTAATCTAGATCTACAACCAATAGTGCTTCCTCAATTACAGTTGATACTCCTACATTTCGACCGGAGAGAAGTACGGTAGAGGAAGATAGATTAGCAAAGCAAGAGGATAGGGAAGTTAGGAACGTTGTAAAAGTTATGGCCATAGCTTATTGTACATTTTAAACGAGATTCGTTAGCTATCGATTTTTTAATATATACATTTTGAAATTCCATTATAAATTTATTTTTTAATATTTTTTCTTTAAATTTAAAATAGTAGTTTTTTTTCGGGATTAAAATGATCAATATATATATAAAAAGAATTAAAGTACTTTTTATTACTTTAAATTATTTTTAATATATGATTATAGAAAATTTTGATTATAAATCAAAAAAAATATTAATATTAAACATTTGATAATTAAAAGTATTTTTAAATCTGAATTAAAGCGAAAAATATATAAAGGGAAGGTTTATTAATATTCTTTAATGTTAGTTAAAGAAATTTATTAAATTATAAAGAGTATAATAAAGAATTAAATATAAAAAAAATTTATAAATAAATTAAAAATGTTTTTTAATTTAAAGTTTTACTATATATAATTTAACAAGAATTATATTAATATAATTTTAAATAATATATAAAATATTTTAAACCTTTTATCTTAAAAATACAAACAAAAAAAATTAAATTTTATATATTTTTATTATTGATAAAAGATTAATTATATAGCTTTTATTTAGGAAAAGAGAGGAAATTAAAAAAAGGTTATATAATCAAATAAAAGCATTTTTGAATTAAAAAAAATAGTAGGATTTAGGTTATTAGATAAATTAAAGAAAAAAAGATGTTTTAATTATATTAAATTAATGTATAAATTAAAAAGAATATTAATTATAATATAAAAAGGCAATTAGTTAAAATTATAAATCTTTATTAATATTTTTGGAGAAGAAGAAGAATAACAAAAGTATCATTTTGAAGGTATATTATGATTATGTTTTTATTTCAATAATATTCTTATTATTTAATAAATTAAAACTTAAATATATTTTTATAAAAGGTAAAATAAAAATACATTTAGAGTATACTTATATAGCTTAATTAAAGTATTTTGTATAAAACTTTAATTGGCTTTTTTTTCTTTAGATTTTAATTTTATTAAAAAGGTATAGCGTTAAATGAAAAAAAAATTCAAAAAACTATTATTTGTATTTATTTTTATTGAAGAATTAAAGTATAAATTAAAAGTATTATAAAAAAAATAGATTTTTTAAATTTCAGATTATATATTAAAAGATTAATTTGTAAATTAAAAAATATAATTAAAGTAAAGGGATTAATTATTATTAATTAATATATAATTTTAAGTTTATAAAAAAAATATTCATATATTAATTTATAATTGAATTTCGAAATAAAGTGATTGAAAACGCAAAAATGTGCGATAAGCTGTGGCTACAACTTTTACTTGGAATAGCAAAGGAAAATTGTGGCTTAATAGGAGCGAATACTATAGAATCTATCAATACTATTCAATCTACTAAATTATTCAATTCTAGTCTTGAAATTTCTTTATTAATAATCAATATTTTAGCAACTTTTATCGATCAAGCTTCCATATTCCAACCATCCAACTTTTTCATTTTCACTTCCAATTCCAAACCTAATCTTCTAGCCTCTTTTGCATTTCTCAAAAAACAATATGCAGAGTTTATTACCGAACAAAAAGCATATATTAGTGCGATATCCTTCAAAGTTAAGGAAAAGGAGTTATTAGAGAAAGAAGTTCTCGGACTAAAAGTGCAATTAGAAGTATAAGAGAAAAGGAAAAGAGAGCTAGAGAAAGAGAAGAATGAAATGAACGAAGAGGTTAGAGTGTTTGAGAAATGGATTGAGGGAATGCTTGGAGGATTGGAAAGGATTAGGGAAAGGGTTAAATTAATAGGACTTGGGGTTAAAGGGGAATTGGGGAACTTGAATGAAAAGAGAGGATAGGTAGATAAGGAGATTGAGAAAGTGAAAAAGAAGATTAAGGCTTTGGAGGTGAAGGTGGGATTTTTGAGGAAGGTATTGGAAGATGAAGGAGAGGAGATAGAGATTGGGAATAAGGAAGGATGGGAGAATGAAGAAAAGTTAGGTGAGGTAAAAAGAGAGGGGAGGAGTAAAAGGGTTAAAAGGGATTTGCCTTGGGGAGAAAAGTCTATGAAAATGTTAAAGGAGATAGAGAGGATATAAAAAGTTAAAAGAATATATATGATTTTAGTTTTTAAACAAGTATAACCGGTATATATTGTTAACTATAAACTATTCGCTTATTGAGTAAAGCATTAGTTCAAGTCTTAATATATAAAAGTTTTACTTTATATATAGTCGTTTATTAAAATAAATTTCATTTTTGATATTCGTCTCATGGGCATACAAGGTAAACATTATACGTTAAAAAAGCTTATTAATATATTTGTTGTATTATTTACTAGTATTTTATTTATAATCTTTTTATTTAAATTCTTTTTTTATTTTAATTAAAATATATTATATACTCGAGCGTGTCTTTAAAAAGGCATATACAAAATAAATATTAATATAACTCTTTCAAATTTTAATATAATTCTTTATAATTTTGGTATATTATAATTTTATTAACGATTTATTTATAATTAAGGTTTAATTAATTGAAATATAATAACTATACTGTAATTATAAATCAAAGTTTAAAAGTATTAAAATCTTAACCTTTTTAAAATAATAAAATAACTTTAATAGATTCGAAGAATCTTAGTTTATTAATTTGTTATATTATATAATTATTATATTTATACTATAGGAGGTTCAAAATGCAAAAATATAAACCTTAAATTCTTAGCGGTTTATGTGATTGGTTATAAGTAAATAGTGAAAATTTTAATTGGTTGAACATTAATAAATAAAAAACCTTAATTTTTAATGTCGATATTTCGTTTTGCTTCGGAGCTAAATTATTCCAGCTGTTGCGAAAAAAAATCAATCATTTTATTTCAACCTATTTCATTTTGGCCTATTCCATTTTGGCTATTTTATTTCAGCTTATTTTATTTCGGCCTATTTCATTTCGGCTTATTCCATTTCAGCCTATATTCCATTTCGGACCATTTCATTTCGGCTATTCCATTTTGGCCATTTTATTTCGGCCCATTCCATTTCGTCCATACCATTCCAGTTATTCTATATAGGCTTATTTTATTTCTAAATAGTAAATAGTAATTAGTAAATAATAATAATATAATAATAAATAATAAATAATAAATGATAAATGATAAATAATAAATGATAAATGATAAATAATAAATAATAAATAATAATAATAAATAATAAATAATAAATAATAAATAATAAATAATAAATAATAAATAATAATAATAAATATAATAATAATAATAAATAATAAATAATAAATAATAAATAATAAATAATAAATAATAAATATAAATAATTAATAATAATAATAATAAATAATAAATGATAAATAATAAATAATAAATAATTAATAATAAATAATAAATAATAAATGATAAATAATAAATAATAAATGATAAATAATAAAATAATAAAATAAATTATTAATTAATATATTATTATATTATTATTATTATTATTATTATTATTATTATTATTATTATTATTATTATTATTATTATTATTATTATTATTATTATTATTATTATTATTATTATTATTATTATTATTATTATTATTATTATTATTATTATTATATTATATTATTATTATTATTATTATTATTATTATTATTATTATTATTATTATTATTATTATTATTATTATTATTATTATTATTATTATTATTATTATTATTATTATTATTATTATTATTATTATTATTATTATTATTATTATTATTATTATTATTATTATTATTATTATTATTATTATTATTATTATTATTATTATTATTATTATTATTATTATTATTATTATTATTATTATTATTATTATTATTATTATTATCATTATTATTATTAATACTAGCACTCGCGGAAAATAAATTTTTAGATTATGGATTCGTAGAATTTTATTAGCCTCGAACGAAGTAAGGATTGGGGTTTGGGGGCTAGCCCCCATTAAGTAATAAAATTCGAAGAATCCATAGTCTGAAAATTTATTTTCCGCGAGTGCTAGTATTATATAGTTTTGAAACCTGAAAATTAACTTATTAATAAAATAATAAGTGAACTTTTTATATAATATTTTAAAATAATTATAGTTTTATTACTGTTATAGTTGTTATACAATAAGAATAAAATTTATAAAAAATTCTTAATTCTCTTAAAGTAATTTCGCTTATTTCAATTGTATAAGTAAATCTTTTTATTATAAAACTTTAATACTCTAATTTTATCTCAACATATATATTAAACTCGTAGATATTTGAAAGTTTTTAAAAAAGGATTATAAAACTTTAAAACTTATTATATTTTTCTATTATTTTATTTTTTTTTAAATTTGATTATAATGAAGTTTTAATTTAATATATTAATGAAAAGTTAAATTTTTAAAAAATTTTAACTTTAATACATTATGATTATAATAAAGAAATTAATAAATGATTTCTTTAAAAGATATATATAAATTAAAGACTAGTTTTTAATATTATAAAGTTATATAAAATTATATTAAGATTTTATTAAGTAATTAAAGTTTTTGTTTTGCGTATACCTTTTTCAAGACACGCCCGAGTATTCACTAATATCTTATTTATAATCTTTTTACCTGGATTTTTTTTTACTTTAATTAAGATATACTATATAATATATTATTATAATATAATATTATTATTTTTATATATTATATACTTTTGTTTAAGTATTTATAATATATTATAACGGATTATTATTAAAGATATTAATTATATAATTATTTAAAAGCAAAAGTATTTAATAAATTTATTATCAAATAATCTTTTATTAAATTTAATATTCAAAAGGATATATATTTTATTTAAATATTATTATAATCTTATATTTTTTTATATAATTTACACGGGGGTTAAAAACAATCTTTATAATTTGTTTTTCTTTAATTATTAATTTATATTACCTTTATTTATTTTTAATTTTCAATTTAATTCTTATAATATAGATAAAGTAGATTTTTTAAATATCTTATATTTTATACCCTTTAAAATTTAAAAACAAAAAGAATTATTAAAAAGAACTATTAAAAAAGATGTTTATATATATAAAAACAAAAAAAGAAAGTTAAAAGAAATCAAAAACAAAAAAAAAAGAAGATATAAAATTTAAAATTAAAAATAAAGAGGAGTAATGAAATTATTTAAATTTATAGTGAAAATAGCTTCTTAATAATTATATTCCTTTTTACCCCTTCCCCTCTTTTCTTAGGGCTTTAAATGGTATAGGAGAGCCGGTGGGGAAAACTTAAATCGAAAAAATCAAGTTTGTTAGACTAAAAGCGGGAGAAAAGAAAAGAGAGGTAAAGAATAAAAGTAATAAAAGAGAAAAAGAATAAAAGAGAAGAAGTAAAGTAAAGAAGGAAAGATATAAAATACAAAATATAGAATTAATAATATAATAATATAAATTAATATTAATTTTTATTATTTGTTTATTATATTTAATTAATACAATATTTATAATATCGAGAGATTTATTTAAATTTTCTATATAAGAAAAAAGTAATTAAACAATTAAATCGTTTTTAATTAAGTTTATTAAGGCATATAATAACTTGATTAATATCTCGAGCTTAAATAATAACTTTATGAAGTTTAAATAAATATTCATTTAATATAAAAATAAAGACTCGACTTTAATATTATAAAGAGAAACAAAGACTTTAATTTAAGATCATCGAAAAGGATATATACATTCTCAAAGACCCGAGAAATAGATCTGGGATCGACTTTATCTTTTATAAAATTAAAAATAAATGTAATCGCTTAAGCTTCTTCTTGTTATTCTCCTAAGTAATTAATGAGATAGCGAAAGGTTTCAGCAACATCCGGTGAAGCTTGCATGAACTTCTCCAAAAATATCCTATTAACATCTTCAGTCCCAAATCGACGAAACATCTTTTGATCATCAATAGAATTGTATCCCTGTCAAGCAGCAGTATTAGTAGAAGTCCCTTGGAGATCTGGGTATTCCTATTGTGATACGATTGAATATATGCACTTGACTATGCATTAGGCGTAAGCCACCTTATATTCCTATCTTCAAGCTGAACCACTTCAACTCTACACATCAATCAATATATGACAAGTTACATATCATGAAGACATCATAGTCATTACCGAGGTGATACTTACAATTCCGTTTTCTGTTGGAATGTATACCTGTTTGAGCCGACAATGTTCTGCATCTCCCCTTCTCCCGCCTGGAGAGCTCTAGATAGGAGAGGAAGGTTAAAGAGGAAAGCTGGGTGCAGGGAACGAAAGGCCTAAATTTTCCTCGGACTAGGAAAGGGAGGGGAAAAGAAAGAAAAGGAAAGAAAAGAAGTAAGAGGGGATACGCAGAACACTGTGAGTCTATTAGCCTTTCATTTTTCCTTGTTATCCCTTCCATTTTGCTGAGTATACTTATGAGTTAGGTTCTATCTATTCCAACCCATTCTATCTCAACACATTCTATTCCCACCCATCCCATACCAAAGACGAATAATAATAACAATGAAATCCAACCAACTCCTGTCTATCTCGTCCTATATTAAACAGCAATTTCAATGACTAAATCCAATCAATTCCTTTGTCTTTATTCATTATCATCACATCATTGTTATCATTTTCAAATCAAATCATCTTCCTAAATTCATACCTACTTTACTCATAGAAATGGATATTGAAAAAGAGGAGCAAATAATCAATTCATACTTGTCTTGATAGATTAACACAGAGCCACTGATTATCCACGTGTTGACATGTAATCCGAACCTCCCAGCTGAAATACTGGTATGTCAAACTCGTTAAAATGGTTTGGTAAGAATTCTTGTAAATTTGGTGAAAATTTGGTTCGCCAAATTATCCGTTTTGATGATTGAGACTCTTGAGTTGTCCCTGTCGATTACGACTATTGGAGCTGATGTTTTGACCAAGTCTTCCTCCCCGACAATTGAGAGGGGTAAGGAGGGAGAGGAAAAGGGGTATGGAAAGGAAGCGGGGAACGAGAGATAGGGGAAGCGAGCGGAGGGCAACTCACTTTAAAGTAGATACTGGTTTTGAAGTTAAAAGTAAATGTAACGAAGAATTCATTGAAGATAAACCCCTCGAAGATCCCAATTCAGAGATGGAATACTGTGATCTGAATTCCTTCTTCAAAATCTCCAAAATCATAATAGATTTGACACGAAATCCACCATTATCGTCGTTATCATCATCATCACCATCATCACTATCTTCCTCATCTCTTCTCAACCCCTTCAATCCTTTATGAAACTTTTCATTCAATTTAATTATAGGCATCTTTATTAATTTGGAATATCGACAACGAAATGTTCGAAACGGTCGTCCACCGCTTCTTAAAGTTTACTCATCTTCATCTGCTGTGTACATGGTATCAAAATGTAATCTTAAACGATGGGCCAGGATACGGCAAATAAGGTCGGGTTTTCTTCTAGAATTGGAAAGGTTGTTGAGATTTGTTTCTAAACGTAGTTTTAAGATATGTGAAGATTGTAGATGATGAGGAAAAATGGTGTCCTTGTGCAGATAATTGTTATCAATTTGAATAATGTGAATAGTTGGAGCCATTTGGAATATGGATCGATGGTAGATGATTGTTGGTAGATAGGAGGTCAAAGGTGGCAGGTGAGGAATAATGAGTGATAAATGGGAGGTATTGGATGAAAAGTAGAAAGTGGGAGGTGGTGGATGACACGTAGTAGGTAGGAAGTAGAAAGTGAGAGTTTGGTAGTAGGTGGGAGGTAGAAGGCAGGTGGTAGTCGGTGGTAGATGGCCAGTAGTAGGTGTTGGTAACGGCGTTGTTGACGGTGATAGTGATGGCGATGGTGATGGTGATGATGGTAAGTAATAGATAGTTGGTAATGGATAGGGTATTAATATTGTATCTCCTTTCTTCCTCTGTCGATCTGACATTCTGCTGCGTTCCTTTCGCTTCAAAGAGACAACCGTTGGAATAAATGAAACACCACCAAAGCGATTAGGCCAAAAAGTTTCATTGTCGCAGATGGTTCCCGATATTCTTTTGAACTTTATCGTTGCAGATTACTTTCCATGTTATTTTCTGCTTCATCATCGCAAAGGAATCGAAGGGAAGGGAAAGACAAAGAAGCCGAAAGTTACAGATAATTGGAAGAGAAAAGAAGGAAAGGGGAAGATGTTGAGAGCAGGATATCATTTGATGAATGAATGAGTATGTTCAGCCTTGTCGTTGCAGATGAAATGAAGAAGGGAAGGGAAGGGAAGGGAAAGGAAAGATAAGAAAACCGAGCTGAGTCATTTTTCGATGAATGATCGGATCGAAGCAGAAGATGACGGAAAAGGAGAGAGAGAGAAAATAGCTGAGGAGAGATGAGATGAGATAAGATGAAATAACAATCCTATAATATGTATGAATGTTGAAGATACAAATGAGGTTGAAGTTGACGATGAGGCAGAGATGCGACGGGAAGGTGAAGAACATTAGTAGAGACGTGACGAAAAGTACCTACTTACATAAGCCCCTTAAAAAACATATAAATTTGAATTTCTATGTAAAGCGAAAATCTATTAGAGAAAACAAAGTACCAAAACTTATTTACATAGGGTAATTAGGATCTTAACTTTTTCAATATCGGCTCTAAAAATGATGAATATTAATCATGGAATTGCGCAAAGCAAAAAATAAAGTATTACATTTTGAGTCGAAATACATTCATCAGAACCCCAAAAAAGCAATTGAAGAATTTAGTTAGAAACAGGATTTGCATTGAAGCCTTGTAAACAAATTAACAAATATTTGTAAACATTCTGTTCTGGTAATTCAGAAAAGGACCCCATGGTTTCTTCGAATCATAAAACATCTTTAGTTTCATAAAACCAACAAACTATAGATCAAAGTGCTTGTCATAGGGTATCGATCTCAACTTTAAGGCTTGATAGCCTAATGTATCATACATAGCGGAATGAATATTGTTCGGTTTTCCATCTATCAAGATGGTTTAACCATAATCTAAAATGACAACCTGGATTTTTTGTGTTGATTTCTATGATACAACACCGGCATTTAAAGATTAATGTTTTGATGAACCATCGGAGGTACATTACCGTATAATGCTTTAAGCCCTTTCAAAACTTGGTACAAAGTATCAAGTTTGTGTTTTTCGCTGAGTTGGTTCTGTATATCACCAAGTCATGCTCGAGCTAAAGGTTGAAGTATAATAAACATTCTCTCCGGTGTTGTACTTTGGGCATCGATTTTCCCAATTGTTGCTCAGGTCAGAACTATATATACCAATGATTACCTCGCTCGTAGGTTGCTGTACGTTTCTTGAGTAAGCATGGGCTCGAAATTAGTATAAATAGAATAAAATCCTCGCGAACAATTTGTAGAAAATTTGTATCGTTCCGGATGAAGAATTTGGCGGCTGCTGCTTCCAAAGTAACTTTTTGCTTAACACCATATACCTGAGCAAAACCACCTACTCCCACTATACGCTGGATAATCCATGGGTCAGCGTGAATATCAAAAGATATTGATGTCGCGGCAATCTCCGGTAAAAATAATTGATCCTTCAGATACTTAACTGCTTAGGATTTTAGATTCCTTTGGTGATCTTATATGGAATCTTCAAAAGGTGCGAAGCTTAGTTTATATGTAAAGGCTCCGAACGATAACACTTGTTCCTTGTGATCAAAACCAATAGGCTCCATTCTTTGTAATGAAGTTGTATTCACAAACACTTCGTGATATGACTGGGCTTTTGGAATCTGCAAGTGACCATAGTGAAAGAACATATGAGCATGTTTTTTGTGAATGCCATGTACTTTGAAATCCGCCCGAGCTGGAGGCGCCAGCATTAGTTCTACATCAATAAGTTCATTCGGCTGGATGAAGGTGGTCTTGTCTTGGTTCCAACGGCCTGTACCGATATGCCGACTATGTTTGATTTTGTAAAGTTCAAGAGTAAAGGATATTTCATCATGTTTTTTGGATTGAAATGTAGGTGGTGGTGATTGAGGTGAATGGACAGTGGTCATGGAATAAAAACTTCCATCAGGTAACGGGAGTGAATGAATGTGCAAGTGAATGAATGGCAAGAGGTTGTATCGTATACCCACTAGGTATCATAAAATAGTAAGGTAAATGTTTTTATTAACATTGATGAAGTTATCGATATGGTCCACCCCGTTCATCAATCCATCCCATTAGTTAATTGGATGTCCCATTCGGCTGACCCCATCCCATTGGGTAATGGGGTGGTCCGATTGACTAACCGGACGGATTGATGGACGGGGTGCCCTGTTAGTTAATAATTTAAAGATATAAATATTGCTTTTTTGATTAAGACGAATACAGAGTATTATAAAAACAAATCCATTAGACATATTAACTATTATCAAATACTGCTTCGACGAGGTCCACCTCGCCGTCGAGTACTAGTATGACGTATAGGTACAGTACTTGCTGTCGCCTCCCTCAAAAATACCCTTTTTGAACGTTGTAAGTACCATACCTTTAATGGCTATCAACCCCTGCCCCTCCCCCTCCCTCCCCCCCCTTCAATATTTCACCCTCCTTCTCTTAAATTATCCCTTACATTGATGAATGGGATACTACCCCTCACCCCATCAACTAATGGGGCGGATTGATGAACGGGGTGGACCAGATAGGATGAACAGCCCATGAGAGAAACAAATCACGGGATATGATAGTCTGCATGGACGGCGGATCCAGATCGTCAATTCTTGTTCTTGTATATCCATAGCTCCGCTGGCTCTCCGAGTCTCCGAGGGCTACTACCGTGAAGACCTTTTCGCTACGCTCTATAGATTTATAGAAGAAGGATAGATTAGAAATTGAAAGTTGGTGAGTATGTACTTGGCGTTGTTTTGGGTCAATGCTGGGCTTAAAATTAACTAAAAACGGAACTTATTTTAAAAAATTATAATAAATTAACAAATCAATTAAAAATTATAAATAATGATTTACAGCATTATTAAGTTAAAGAATAAACGTTTAGTATATTTAAATTCTTAAAAGTGAAAGTTTTATAATATATAAAAAAGAATTTAAAAGATATATTATTTTGTAGATTTTTAGCCCGGCATTGACCCAAAACAACGCTAAGTAGAGACATTTAGGTAACTATTAAAAGTTTCGAATAAGGGAATTCATAGTAGCGATCAATCCATTATCAAAACGAATCCCAAAAGGGCAACTATGAAATCCTTAGACCCACTTTATATTCATCTAGTCTAATGTTTACTTAGCCCTATAACGAATATCACATGCCTTAAGCACGTAATATCTCATCACGCTAAGCGATACTATACATATAAGAGATCTCTAAGTCCTTTAAAAATCTTTTCCCTTTTTAGCTTTTTTATTCTAATTAATTAACCTTTATTAATTCATTTTAATATATAATTATAATATAATAAAAAAGCTTTTTTCTTTATCGATTTAGTAATATTAAAAACTAAAGAATTACCTAATTTAAAAAGTAAAGCTATATCTATAGATTATAATTAAAAATCTTAAATAACGTTAAAACTAAAAAAAAACGTTTAACTTTAAATATTTTAAAATCATTTAAAACTTTTTTAATATTAAAATTAAATAGGTTATTTTTATATAAGATATTAAATACCGGTTATATATTTTGCAAATAATTTAAATTTGTATTAATCTAAGAAATATAATCCATCTAAGAAATTAAAATCTTTTCCAACAATAATCAATATATTGCTTTATAAAAAATCTTTGTTTTCTTATAAAAAATTATTTTATTTTATAAAAATTAAAAAATGGATTTTCTATAAATTTATTCTTATTAAATTCTTTATTTTAATTAATTTTTTTTTTGTTTTATTTGTTTTATATAGTATTATATAATAATTTAATATATTATTATATTATATATAGTAATTTGTTATATTAAATCATTAACTATAGAAGCATTAAAGCTTTTTTTTTTTCTAATAAAAAAATATTCTTTTTTTCTTTTTTTTCTTTTTATTATTATTATAAAAAAAGGATTTTTATTACAATTTTAAAAAAAAAATAATAAAATTAATTTAAAGTAATAATTATTCTTTATTTTTCTCTTTATATTTTTTATTAATATAGCGGATAAATTATTTATTAACGAAATTAATATTAGTTTTTGATATGAGAAGAGAAAAGAAAATCTTTTGTTTTCTGAGTTAAATATGGATATTAAGAATTTTCTGCAATTATTTAAATTCCTTGATTAATTCAAGAAGCGTTAATAAAAGATTCTTTATTTTGTTAATGAATAAGCTTTATATAATAATATTTTTGTTTTTTGCTCTTAATAAAAATAATTAGGAACTTTAGTAAAAGGTTAAACAATTGTGAAAGGATCTTCTATAATATAAACATTTTGATTGTAATTCAAAAGGTTTATTGAAGATAGTGGAAAAATATCAGAGGTTGCTTAATTACTTTAAGAATCTACAAATTAAACTATATAAAATTGAAAAACAATATAAGATTAAATTATATAGTATTGAACGTTAATATAACAAAAAATTAAAAACTTAGGTGAATAAGATTATTCGGTTTTAATAACAGGCTTAAACTTATTTATTATATATTCTTAATAATAAAAAGCTTTTTAAATTATTTAATTTTAAAATATTTAAGGAAGTTAATACTTTACAAAAGAATAATAAATAAGCTTTAAATGTAGATTATAAAGATTAATGTTAAATTATAAAGAACAAGATTTTGTAGATACTTAAAGGTTTAAAAGTTCAATATTTTCGAAATAGGGTTATAAGAGTTATTAATTAATATTTTTATATATATTTTTATAAAGATTCCAAAAATTCTTATATAATAATGGATTAAATATTTAAGACTTTAAATATTGTTTATTATAATTATAATCTTATTATAATAACCTAAAATATATTTAATATTTAGGTATAAAGATATAATTCTTTTTTAGTATTTTAGGGGAAATTTCAATAATTAGTTTTAGAGTTAGATATAAATCAAAATATACAAATCTATACAATTTAAAAGAAAATTACATTTACATTTCGTTTTGCAATATTTAACTTTTTTGATTTTTTTATTATATTAGAATTTACTAATAAATATAAGAAAATTAATGTTAATATTTAAATTAATATTTAATAAATGAAATTACTTAATTATTCTTTTATTAAACAAAATTATTATAAAAGCAATTTCTAATTATTATTTTTTCGCAATAGGATATTTAATTATATTTAAAAAAAGGTTTTTTTTTTATTATTATTAAAGTTAACAAAAATGATAAATTAAAAATCGATTATTTTAATTATAAAGAAAACAAATATATAGTTTATAATTATTTTTGTTTTAATAAAAGAAAAATAAATTAAAAAATGATTAATATTATTAAATTAAAAAATTATAATTTTAATGAAAATAAAACTATAAATTTGCTTAAAGTTAATCTAAAGAATGATTTAAAAGTTGATTCGGAAAACTAATCCCCTTTAGCAAAAACGGTTCTAAAGGGCCTGGTTTATCTACTGCTGAAGATTACTTAGACATACCATCCGTTGAAGAGCATATAAACATTCCACCAAGTTCACCTTTTGTTTTGATGGAACCTGCGGATCGACATGCTAAGGACAGCTTTAACAAACGAACAGCAACTGATTTCATCAAATAGATAAAGGATGTTTGGGATTACATGCGTAAAGAAATAAAGCTTTTTAAAGCAAAAATAAAGGATTTTACTAATAGAAAGCGTTAATTACATTTTAAGTATAAAGTTAATAATAAAATCTTTTTAAACTTTTGGAATATCAAAATATATTAATCTTATAAAAAACTTAATAATAAAAACAAAGGATTTTAAGCTATTAAAAGACTTTTAGATTTTATTTTATATAAGCTTAATTTTTTTTTAACTATAAAGATTCATTTTGTTTTTTATATAAGTTTATTAATATTAAATCTAATTAATTTATTTTCCGAATAGTAATAAAAGAATATCTAATCAATTTTAATTAATAAAGAACCTAAATACAAGATTAAGGAAATTATTAATTTTAAAAAAATAAATAAATAGGTTAAATATTAAACTAAATAAAAAGAATATCTTTATAATAAAAAATTTTATTATACTAAAAACTTTATTAATGTAAAAAAGTTTATTAAAGCTTTTTATATAAAATATTTGTATAAATCTGGATTTAAAGTTTAAAATTAGTTATAATATTTTTAATTATTTTATATAATATAGTTTTAATTTAGTTATTGTTTTATTTTACCTTTTAAGGGTTTTTATTTTTCTTTATATTTATTTTTTCAAAATTTAGTTTTCTTTAATTTGTTACTTTTAGAATTAATAATTTTATATCTTTTAATTAAAATTTTATATAATTTTATTATTTAATTTGTTACATTAATTTTAATTTTATATAAAACTTTATTACCTTATAATTAGGATTTGATTAATAATTTAATTATTATATATTAATTGGTAAATCAAAAAATTTAATTTTTTAATGTTTTTAAATTAAATCATTTTTATTACTTTTACCTCTTTTTTTAATTTAAAAAAGTATTATATATTTAGAATGACATTTGATTGTATCTTTTATTTTTGTATTATTATCTTTCGATTTTATTATATTTTTAATTTTACAAAAGTATAAATCATCAATCGAATTTTTATATATTACAAAATATTTTTTAAATTACAACAATTGTTTTATATTTACAAATAGAATATATATTAGTATTTATATATAAACAATAATATCATTTCCATTAATAATGCTAATTTATTTGCTTTAAATTTTAAAGAAAATATAATTCAGAAGATTTAATAAGTTTTTTTTAATAGAAACCTATTTTACTTTACAATTAATTAATTTAATAATATAATAAAAAAAGTGTGTATATTTGTATAAAAAGCGATTTTTATCAAAGTTGATTTAATATTTTTATAAAAAGAATATTTTTAAAATAATTGTTTTGATTTGATTAAAGGATTATTTTTAATTGTTTTTTAATTTGTTGATTAGGGATTATCATAATACATTATATATATTAATTAAAAGCTTTTTTTTTCTTTTTCTTTTTTATATAATTTAAAGTTTTATATCTTTCTTAAAAAAAGAGTATATATAACGAATATTATGTATTTTAAGTATATAATATTTTATTACGCTAAGCGATACTGTATATATAAAAGATTTTTAAGTCCCTTAAAGATTTCTTCCCTTCTTAGTTTTCTTATTTTAGTTAATTGATCTTTATTAATTTGCTTTAGTATGTGATTGTAATAAGCCCCACTTATAAGCCTCGATCTTTTTCATTGGTTAATTCGATCGATGGCTTGCTAAAGGGTTTAGATAATCGTTTTCTAAATTGTGTATTTTTAATCTAGATTTTTTACTTATATATTTTAAAGTATTTTATTAATTAAAATAATCTTTTTTTTTATATATATTTTAAATTCTTGAAACTCAAGAATTTAGAATATATATTTAAAAATATAAAAAGTTCAATTCTTATTTCGTTATAATATTTCGAAATATAAATTATATTTTTTAATTTTATTAAGTTTTAGTTACTTTTTATTTTAAACCCAAAATAATTTAAAATTCAAAGGATTATAATATCAATAGATATTTATAATCTAATTAATTTTTAGCTTTATACGAATAAAATAAAATAAAAATCGAATTTATAATAATATTAAAACGATATATATAATAATAAATTATATAAGCGAATGTTGTTAAGTAACTAAAATTCCACTTTTAATTTTTAATAATTTTATTATTAATTAAATATAAATATTATTAATAAAATATTAATAAATAGCTAACGTTTAATTTTTTATATACAATACTTAATTTAAAAATTAATCAATCATTGTTATTAATTAATTAAAAGAATTAGAAAATCTTAAAATCTAGATTAAAAATATACAATTTAGAAAACGGCCGTCTAAACCCTCCTAGCGAAGTATATCTATATTATATGAGCATTAAAGGGTTGGCGAAAGTTAGACTATATATTCATCCATTTCGATAAATATAAAGTGAAGCTTCGTTTTCATCGAATTAGCCTAATATAGCTAAAACGAGCGTTAATCTTAAAGAAGATATACCTACCTATATTAGAATTACTAAAGAATTACTAGTAATTTTTAAATCAATCTAGCTTATCCGCTTATATAGAATACTATACCATTTATAATCTCACTAATCTTAAAAAGTATAAATAGTAGCTAAATGTCTTTTAATAGGATCTTCATATTCATCGACCATGCCTATTATATATAAACTATGAAAATGAAAAAATGAAAAGTGGCTAAATGTCTCTATTGTAGCTTAACACATGATATGTGAGTTTTGTCTTAGCACCTTGAATCTAGTAGTTCTATTAGTCAGCACAATGTATCTTGAAAATTAATCGCGTCTCGATTCGTGCTCCATACATACTGATTGATCTCTTTTCATGAGAGAATCACCACTGTCCGAACTGATACTACCAAGCTATCCTCATTCCGCCTTCATTTCTCATTGATGTAGGCCACACATATATACCAAACCCTCAATGACTTGACGAGAGCTGGGTTGGTATAGAAGGTGAGAGTGACGACGTCCATATGGAAAGTGTATACTCGAGTAACAGTGACGAGGATAGAGATCGAAGAACGTAATGCATCAATAGATACTTAAATTGGTTCTATTTCGAAATAAGTAAATTCTACTCGTATACAGCTTCACAAAATCCTTATCTCCGCCTGAATTGAAATAATAGAAACAATCCAGATTCATTCCTGCGTTCCAATTTCGATTTCTATGCACGAATCTCTGGAGTACACTGCCTAAGTCCAAGAACCATTTTCTTTTCATACACGACAGATGGCATATATGAAGAGGTAGATCGCGGAGTGGAAAGTGGAGGAGGATTGCTTGAGGAATTTTGGGGATACAAAAGACGACTTGGGTGAAAGAGAGGTGATGTAATGAAGAAGAAGAAGAAGAAGACGAGGAATGTAGTGATGAGGGTGATGAAGGTGGTGACGGTGATGAGGGTGGTGAGGTCTATTTCTCTAATCGACACGTGATTGGTTACTATATCAGCCTCAACCTCAGCCTCACTCATCCACACACCACCTGGGCAAACCTTTTCCCACCAGCCTCATTTGGTTCAAAAAAATAAATCAAATACATCTTCATCTTTCATCTTTCTACGATTGTACTCACAACTTTTCATTGCCATCTCCAAATGACTACAACGGGTAGTTCTTCTAGCCATCGCAATATGGCTTGACAATGTCCAGACACAAGCACAGGAGCAATTGTATGAAACTCTTATGTCTCGCGCATTCATCAATGCCCAGCTAATAATCTTCCTCGCGACAGTAATAATCAACCACTCCTGCTGCTAGTTGAAACTTACCCCATCGACGACGATAAAGAGAACTTACAGCTACCAAAAGGAGGAAAGAAACGTACTATGGAAACCGACCACGAACAAACACCTCGTCCTTCGAAAAGAAAGCGGACCTTTGACAATCCATCCCAATTTCCTCCTCTTTCTTCGGCGAAAAGTGTATCAAGCGAATCAGTCTCCGAAGACTTCGATGTCGAGTCACATAAGAGTGGGCGCTTGAGTCCTGTTAAACAAATTCAACTCCTCGAAGACTTCCAAGATTACCCTGTGGTATTTTGTAATTTCGATGGTGATACGGATACAAATGAAGTTGAAGCCGAAGACGTTTACATCGATGCGTACAGCTATTCAACATTTTGCAGATGGTATTGGCATCCTAGCATACGACAATATACACATGGTTGTCTCTGAGTTACCGCAGATGGATAAGATACGATTTCAATATTCTTGGGCGAATGATCTTCACCAGCGTCTACTTTTGGCTCAATGCCATCCACGACACAAATGCTCGAAATAGTTGAGAGGGCACGGGAATACGATCGTGGTTCGGGTGTATCTGAGGATGAGTGGAATTCGGAGGTTCAGCATCCATTACTCAAACTCGCCCTGGCTTCATGCAAGCATGCAAAGAACCTCGAGATTTGTAATGTGTAAGTCTCCTCTGTAAAGTATAAATCCTCAAGCTTACACCATATAGAAAAACGGCAAAAATTGAACCTCCTTCACTCTCACGCGCTCCTCTTCCCGGTCGCGTTGTCGATTTTGTAGTTGCACTCAAACCCGACAAGATCATCGATCAAGCCTGGCAACAACTCCATCCACTCCCTGGTGTATCGATTAAGTCCTGGAACCATACAACTCGAGCTCGTCGTTATCCAATTGCTATCCATATTGAAACAAAAGGTCCCATGAAGTCGTGGACTGATGGTAAACCTCAAATTGCGATATGGGTCGATGCCTGGCTAAAACGACTCACACTGATTTCTGGAAATACGATTGATTCATGGCCAGCCTTCCCATTGTTGATCGCTCAAGGTCATGATTGGCATTTATTGATCGCCTCGAAGAATAACGAGAATATGACGATTTGGGAGCAGATTACTATTGGAAGTACCAGGTCGTGTTTTGATGCAATGAAGATAATTGCGATTCTTCATTGGTTAATGAATTGGGCTGAGACAGTATGGAGGCCATGGTTCATAAGATTGATAAATCAATAAATATCTTCGGTGATATTATGTTTAATGTTTTCTTTTTCTCAGGGACGGATCGATGATTGGATTGGAGGTATCTCCTCTTTTTGGATCTGTTTGATGTAAACTTTGGGACTTGGTAATTTTTTGGGAACCGACTTTTGGATGTGGGCTTGGATTTGGGTTTGTGTTTAACCTTGGGTTTGAGCTTGGGGTTGAAGATTGGTCTGAGGACTCTTTGGAATTGGGCCTGGATATGGATGGAACGTTACTCGTCCGTTTTGTTTTACATGTATTGATATTGTTATTTGATTGATGGATTGATTTGGTTTGGATTAAATAGCGATAGATAGATACCACATTACATTTTTTAGTAGCGCAAAAATCATCATACTATTTATATATTGATATCATTATTATATTCAGGTGCAAATTTATAGTATTGTCAATGGGGCAAAGTAGTTGATGGCTTTGGTTTTATAGAATCATACTAATATCACATTAAACCGTACGGGTTCGTGGGTGAAAGAGGTGACGGGCATGATACGCCGGGCAGGACGAGTAAATGGGTGAAGGAGGGCGAGGTGTAGGTTTGATGAACGAGTGATGAGGGGAAGAAAGAAATTTATTTATCTCTGAGCCGGGTTCACGAGTTAGTCAGATGATTGGGGGAATGGAGAAGGAATTTAGGCTATATCTTTCTCTGAAGCAAGGTGTGATTGTAAGTAGGGTAGGAGGGGATGTCATGAGCAATAGATAGAACCAATGGATGGAGGGGCAGGAGAGAGGAACAGAAGGATGAATGAAGTGAGGGAGAAAGAAGAGCGGAAGAAGGGGGGGGGACATTTGCGCTTTTTGATTTACGAGTCAAGGTGATGAATAGGCTATGCGGTAAAATGAGTAGTAGATGGGAGAAGGAAGAAGAAAGGAGAAGGCATTTGTGTTTTCCTGACGTAACTCGGTGAATGAAAGAGATGGTCAGCAGGATGAGTGAAAGGGGCAGAGAGAAAAAGAGAAGTATGTATATTCTTTCTCAACAGGTAGTCAAATAAAGGGAATGGGAACAGGTGGACTGATTGGGTCAAAGTAGGATAGATGAATGAATACCTGAGGGCGAAGAAGACGAAGGGAGAAGGTCATTATATTTTTCTAGGTGAATTGGCGAATAGAGGAGGTGAAAAGGAGAGCGGATTGGCAAGAGAGGGATGGGGAATGGAGAAGAGGGAACGGAAAAGTTTAGAATATTTTTGTATTTTTGATATATAAGGAGGATTAATAAGTCAAGGGGATAATAGATAGAGGAAATTAATGAATAAGGGAAATGAAGATGTAGAATAAGTAGATAGGGACGGAGAGAAGACATTAAATAAAAATATCGAACAATTAAAAGGGGAGGAAAGATAAATGAGTAAGTGAGGGGAGTTATATGTATTCTTCTAAAGCGGATTAACGAGCAAGGAAATTAGTTTATTATCCTTTTTCCCTACGGTATCAGAGTACCCTCTCATTGGAATAGGGTGGGTTACTTTTTTCTAAAAGTAATTAACTTAATATTTATCAAAATTTATTTTAATATTCAACTCGGTAATATAATCGAACTTTTAATAATAGTATTATTATTTATTACGATCACATACTAAAGCGAATTAATAGAGGTTAATTAACTAGAAATAAGAAAGCTAAAGAGGAAAGAGATCTTCTAAGGGACCTAGAGATCTCTTATATGTACAGTATCGCTTAGCGTAATGAGATATCACGTGCCTAAGTCACGTGATATTCGTCACATTATTCACCCTTCTTTTTTTATTTATTAAATTAATTTTATTTAAAAGGTTAATATTATTTAATAGTTATATTTTATATTAAGTATTTAAACTTTTTTTAAAACTTTATATTATAAGGTTTATATTAATATATTATTAATATTATAATTATAATAATTATTATTATTTATATTTAAAGCTATTTAAAGATTTAAAGCTGTTAAACCTATTGAATATTAACGTCGAAAAGCAGTAAAACGAGGGGAAAGCGAAAAAAGCAATTTACCGAGTCTGAATAACTTTAAAAAAATCACTTACTTTTTTATAATAATAATAATAATAAAAATAATAAACCTATTTTTAATTTAATGAAATAATTTACTTTGATTATATAAAAAAAAAGAATTGAAATCAATTCAAAGTGAATTCGAAGTGTTAAAGTGAAATTAAGGGTTTTTTTAAGAGATTTAATATTTTTTTAAAATAAATTAATATAAAAAACTTTAAAATTTAGCTATTTTTAAATAATTATTAAGTTATTAATAAATTAGAAAGTAACCGCACCCTTTAAAAATATAATGTTCTAAGGAAATATATTATTTCACCCTTTAAATATAAGTAAATGTAATTCCATAGGGCTTTTTATATATATAATAAAAGTAAAGTCTTTTATTTATATATATAATAAAAATAAAGCCTTTTTCTTAATAAAAAGGAGATCCAAATCAAAGCTATGATTTAAATTATTAAGTAAATAAAATATTGAAATAATTATATATAGAGGAATTTGTATATTGTTATTATTATTTAATTTTAATTATAAATTGTATAATGAGGCTCCGAGGGGCGGTTGATATAGCCGATGGGTGCTCCGCAAATTATTCGATAGTAAGGCGAATGATTTGAAACTTTAATAAATGCTTCAAGCTCTATATAGATTATTTATAAATCAGTTACAAATGACTCGATAACCTATAAGTGCGGATTTTGTCTGCGCCTAAATATTAAGCGAGAAGGAAAAGGGGCACGCGGGTGATAAAAAAAATAACACATACAAGATTTCAACCCCACCAAAATCTTGGTGTGTTTTTTTAGACTAGCACTCGCGGAAAATAACTTTTTAGACTATGGATTCTTCGAATTTTATTACTTAATGGGGGCTAGACCCCAAACCCCCAATCCTCACTTTGTTCGAGGCTAATAAAATTGTACGAATTCATAATCTAAAAATTTATTTTCCGCGAGTGCTAGTATCATAATAATAATAATAATAATAATAATAATAATAATAATAATAATAATAATAATAATAATAATAATAATAATAATAATAATAATAATAATAATAATAATAATAATAATAATAATAATAATAATAATAATAATAATAATAATAATAATAATAATAATAATAATAATAATAATAATAATAATAATAATAATAATAATAATAATAATAATAATAATAATAATAATAATAATAATAATAATAATAATAATAATAATAATAATAATAATAATAATAATAATAATAATAATAATAATAATAATAATAATAATAATAATAATAATAATAATAATAATAATAATAATAATAATAATAATAATAATAATAATAATAATAATAATAATAATAATAATAATAATAATAATAATAATAATAATAATAATAATAATACGACCGGCAACCACTCTGAAAATAATATAGCCCGAGCGTTATACTACCTCAAGTACTAATATATTCAAACCAATATAAATCATTCAATTTTCTATATAATTTAATTTAACTTTAATATTTAAAAACTTTGTATTTTTGTGACGAGGTACGAGGAAACAGAGGGGTCAACTGAAATAATGTAGTTATTTATAAAAAGAAAAAAGGAAAGAATTAAAGATCCTTTCCCCTTAAATATTAACTCTAATAATTATATGATTTTTGTATAAGGGTTGCTTTCTAATATAACCTCCCCTTTTGTATTTAATATCCCGATAAACCATTGCAAATTATTTTAACTAATAATAATACTTCTAAAAGGTTCTATAAAAAAAAAAAAATTTATCAATTTTATAATATCCTATAAAAATTCCTTTTTTATTGCTTTTTTGGTTTTTGTTAAATAATATATTCTTAAGCAAAAAAAGAAAAAAAGCAAAATAAATATAGGTTTCCCCTTTTTTCCGTTACAGCTTATACTCTTCTCCAATTCACCCTAATACCACCCTAATACTATCTTAGTATATACCCCATATGGTGTAAAATATTACTTCTTTATTACTTTATTATCCTTTTCTACCTTTAATACTTTTTTAATATTAAGCTTAATTCTTCGATTCTCGTTTAATCATAAATTGTATTCCATTATTCTTTCCAACGAATAAAATACACTGTTTAATCTCTCTTCATTTGGACTTTTATTGTTCAATTGTAATATTAAATCATTTCTATTGATAATTATTATACCTATTTTCCATTCTATATATTTAAAAGTATATTCAAATCAATATTAATAGATTGAAAACTACCTTATTTTTATTAATATATATATTAATAATTTAATTTTATTTTATTTTTAGTTATATTATATATTATTTATAAAATCTGATTTTTGCAATTCAGACTATAATACATTTATTTGTAAAATAGTAATTTATCAAATATTTTATATTGTAATTTAATAAAGCTTTATAAAATTAATATATAAATATTATATATATCCACAAAGTAAATATTATTCCTTTATAAAAATTATAATCTTTTATTTACAAAATTTAAGATTAATCCATATATATTAAATTGAATTTTTAAAAATACTAAAGCTTTAACTCTTTGATATAGCATACATTCTCCAAACCTTATTTTCATTAACTCTTTACCCACCACCTTAATCTTCTTTTTTTTTATTATTGAATAATAATCTCTAATTATAATATTATATTTTACTTACATTATTATCCATACTTTTTTTTTAACATTAATAATTTTTAAACCAAAACTTATTAAGATATTTCAATTCTTAAAGATTTTCTTATAAAATTCTTTAACTAATATTCCCCCCATTATTCTAACTAAAATTTAAAGATTATTAAATCTTTCCAATAATTTATTTTTATTCCAATTTATCAATTTCTTTATTAATCTTAATATAAATCTTTCGAATTGTTTATTTTATTTATAATTTCTATTTCAATTTTTAACTTTAATATAAATATTAAAGTTTTCCTTTCTTTTAATTATATTCTTTATTTGATTTATTGGTTTAATATAAATACTTTATATTTTCCCGTTTATTAATTATAGTTTTTTTTATCATTTTAAATAGTTTTATCGTTATCATTTTATATTTCTTATATAAATATATTGCTTTTTACCTTCTTTATATTTCTTAAAATGTTTAATATTATTTTATTTATATTTATAGTTTTTTTAACTTATAGTATAACTAATTCTCTAGCTTTTTTTTCTTGTAATATAGCTAATTTATTGATTTTTTTTCTTGTAATATAGCTAATTTATTTTCTTCTTTATTCTTTTTTTTTTTTCTTCTTTATTTTTTTTTTTTTTTTTTAGTTTCTTTCTTTTTTGTTTTTTTTTTTATAATTGAATTATATATTTAATCATTGCTTTGCAAATACTTTTTTTTAGTATTAATTAATTTAAGTATAACTATAATTTTACCTCAGTCTTTATTTAATTGTTCTTTATTAATTATTATAGTTATTTTAACTATATCTTTTTTATATACTAATATAATTAAATTACGTTTTTGTTTTTTATTAAATTTATATATTATTTGTATATTATTATTTTCTTTAAAAGCAAAGTAATTAATAATACTTATTTTTTAAAATTTTCTAATTGTTTTTCTTTATTAATAGATTAATAATATCCTATATATTTAAAATATATTTTTTTATAATTATTTCTCTTAAAAATTTGTTTTTTATATTTAATTTTATTTATTTCCGTAATTCCCCTTATTTTATATTTATTATATTATAGACTTTTTTTTATATTTTGTTATTATACAAATCGAATTATTCTCCTATTATTAATGAATCCTATATTTTTACTATAATCTAGAAAATGTTTATTATTAATACTATTTTGTTAACTTAAAATATCAACCCTAATTTATTAAAATTTGTTACACTTATTCTAATCGATTTAATATTATTAATATTATTTTTAAAAAGAATATTTTAATAAAAATCAAACCTAAAAAATACTAATAATATAATAATTATATAGTTTACAATAAGGATAATAGTATTAACAAGGTTAATTAATAGGTTTTACATCCTCTTTTAAAAATATTTAAACTAAACGTTTCGACTCCTCTTTTTTTATAAAATATCTATTAAAAATTTCCAGAGTTAATTTAGTATTCTTTTTCTTAAAAAAATAAAACTTATTCTTAGTATTACTATAATAATATTACCAATTATTTAACTACCCTTTATATTTTAATCTATTAATTAGTATGTTTTTTATAATATCTTTAGAATTGTATAAACTTATTTAAATAATAATTTATTATTTTTAAAACGGGTTATTATTATAATGGTTTAAAACCTGGTTTTAGTTATCTAAATATTATTTTTATAATCTTTAATCTATAATAATTTTATTTGATTTTCTTTTAATTTGATTTTGTTTTTAAAATTGGAATAATAATATATCTTTTTATTTATAATCTAAATTAATATTTATTTATTTTTATTTTATTTTAAATCTTCAATATCATCTATAAAAGCTTTTGTAGCGAATAAGTACATGTAATTTAAAAAATTTCTTTTTTATTATGTTTTAAACATTAACTGAATCCTTTAATTTTTGCTATATATTTTCGTTATTTGAATATTCTTTTTATTTGATTAAGAATTTTAATTTTTTTTATTTCCCTTTTATTCTAAAATTAAAAATCTTTTTAATGTATCATTTTATAATAGTATCCCTATATTATATATTTTATACAAGTTTATAATCTAGTTTTTTCTTCGGTTTCGTTTAAACAATTCACTTAAATTTGCTGTTTTATATAATATAAAAAAACTAATATAAAAAATACTATAATATTAAAAAATTAATAATAGTTTTAGTTTATAAGCTTATAGTTTTATACTTTTTATTATTTTGAAAAAACCAATGTTTTTAAGATTTAGCTTAATATACTTTTTATTTATTAATAGGTTTTTTATTATTAATTAAACTATATTACTTATTTTAAATATTTAGGGTTTATATTTTATATTATAATATTTTGCCATTAGATTTTTAGGTGTAAATCAGTTTCTTCTATCATTATTATATACAATATTTTTAGCTTTTTTGTTAGTTGTAAAACATTTTTTAATTTTTATTATATATTTGTATTAATTAATAATAATAACACTTATTTTCCATTTGCTTTAAATAGTAAAATACTTATAATTAATATTAATATAAAATTATAAGTGTATTCTACTACAAATAAAAGGTTTGTTTAATTGTTTTATTTATAATTAATATGTAAAAATATTTAATATAGGCCCAATTATCTTATTTATAGTTAATAATCTAATCTGGTTTATTTGATTTATTTTTAATAGAATTATTAGTTTGTAAATAAAATATTGTTAAACATTTCCTTATTATACCTAAATAAATTATTAAAGTTATTCAAAAAGCATTTGTAAAAAGCTTACTTTATCTAAAATAATTAAATTTAACATTTTATATTTTGTTATTATAATTTAAATGAAAATGAAAGCAAATTAAATAATTATTATATTTTTTCTAGTTGGGTTAAAGTTTATTTTTTTAATGAATTTGTTTATTATTATTAAAATATAATTATATACTAAATATAAGGATAAATCCTTTTGGTTTTTTCTATTATTAAAATCACCCTTTAATTATAATATTAATAAATTAATAATTAAATCTATAGATAATCTGCTTTATGGTTTTATAAGAATTAATATTAATATTAATTCTCTAAGTTTCTTTTTATATAAAAATTTATTTTTTAGTATACTATATAAAATCTAATATAATCTATTATATTTATATTTATTCTTTTTTGATATAATAATCTTTTTATATTATTTATAATTGCTTTTTAATCAAAATAGTTAATTAATTAAAAATTATAAAATTTTCTATAATAATAATTTTTGTAATGTTTGTTTTAGTAGTATATATAATCTTTGTTCTTTTGTAATACCAGAAAATCATTATATATAATAAACTTCTTTTCCTTTAGGTTTTAATGATTTAATTAAATTTTTTGAAAAAATTTTTTCTTAATTAGTTCCGCTTTATTCCCAAACAATATTAAAAGTTCCTTATACTTTGATTTTGCTGTGATGTTTTTTAGGTTTAATACTAATAAAAGCAAGATTGCTATACTTTATATATTATTATAATTTAATTTTGCATTTTCTATTTTTTTTCAACTTTTTTATTATATAATACCTTTTTTCTTTGTAAATTATATTTGTTTTGGTTATAATAATATATAATAGATTTTATTAGTTATTTATAGTTAAAAGCAAATTAAATAATTGATAATGTAGTTTTAATAATAGGGTTGATTTAAAATCCTTACTTTTGGTAATTCAATTTTTTTAATAATATATTTACTAAATTGTTTTTTATTTAATTTATAAACGATTATAAAATTTATTTTTGATAATATTATTGTTTATTATATTTATCTTTTTATTAATGTTTTTGATATTATAAAATGCTTTAGATTATTATAATCTATTATTATAATCACCTAATATTATACTTTTTTAAAAAAATGTTTTTAATGTTTTATTAATTTTATAATAATTAGTAATTTTTGATTGAAAATTATATAATTGATTTCCGCTAATATTAGTTTTTTTAAATAAAATACAATTAAATATTTATATTCATCCTTTTATTTCTAAAATAAGATTTTGTATAAAGCTTTTATTAATACATTTGTTTCTAAAAAATATACTAATGTTATAATAAAATAATTTAGTAATAATATTTTTATAAAAACATCCTTAAGTTTTTTAAAAATTATTTTACATTTTTTAAATTAAATAAATTTAATTTTTTCCTTTTATTAGGTTAATTAATAGTAATACTATTTTATTATATAATAATATAAATTGTTTATAGAAATTACAGAATCTAAAAAATAATAGTATTTCCTAAATACTTTTTAAAAATAGTTAAACGATTATTGTTTTTATTTTCAATAAGTTTATAGTTATTTTCTTTATTTAATATTATATAATTAAAAAAATTTTACCTATTTAATTCTAAACTAATATTTTTCAAGTTTATAAAATAATCTTTATTTCAATAATTGTTTTAATACTTATTTTATATAACTTTTATATTCTTCTTTGTTTTTAAAGTAAATCAAAATATTATTTAAATAAACTATTATTAGTTTATTTATAAATTATTTTAAATATTAGTTAATATAAGCCTAAAAAATTATTAATGTATTATATAATCTAAATAGTATTATTAAATACTTATAAAAACCCAATTTATTATAAAAAATTATTTTCTATTCATTTTCTTCATATATATATATCAAATTGTAAATTTCTTTTAAATTTAGTTTTATAAATATAATTACTTTTTCTAATCTATTAAATATTTTTGATATTAATAAGATTGGGTATCTATTTAGAATAATTATTGTATTAATACTTTGATAATTTATATATAATTATAGTTTTGTAGTATTTTTTTTTTATAAATAATATCGATATGTTTATTTTCAATTTAATTAATTTAATAAATTTTAATTTTATTATTTTCTTTATGTATTCTTCCAATATCTTTAATTTTGCTTTTAACAAATTATATATTAAACCGAATAATAGTATTATACTTAATTATAATATGATTTTGTAATTTACTTTTAGTTTGTATAATAGAAGTTTTTTCCGCCTTTATTTTGCTAAATACTTTAATAAACTTCTTATATTTATTTGGGATCTATTATAATACTATTATAATTAAACCTAGGTTTAATTCTTTTATTAATATTAAGAATATTATTATTAATAATAAAGATTTTTTCATTTTTCTTTTACTTTTATTCTTATATTATAATATAATACTAATAATTCAAAGAAGTTTTATATTTTTTTAAACATTCTTTTTTTATTTCGTTCTAATTTTCCTATTTTCTAATTTATTTTTGAATTAAATTATTTTAAAAATAACAATCCAAGGATAATATTAATTATTTATAAAAATATCTTATAGAAAACTATTAATAATCTTTTTTTAAAAAAAAGATATTTAATTTCTATTTTCCTTTTTACAATATTTAAGATTAATATTATTATTTTTTTATTTATGTTTTGTATTGTAGAGTAATATATATTAATATTTTTATAATTGATTTGTTTAATTATTTCTGGTTTAATAAAGTTTATAATAATTTTTAAATCTATTATTGCTTAAAATATTATTTTATTTTCACTTTTTTCTATAAAAATAATTTTTATAGTTAGGAATATTTAATAAATATTTATAATTTAAAAGTAGTTATATATATCTTTAATTGTTAGTAGATTATAATATAGTATTTTATTCTTATATAATCCTAATAATAATGGTTCCTATAATATATTTTTTAACGATATTAATGTAATAGTTTATTGTATTTTTATTAGTTTTAATATATTTGTTATATAATATATTTCTTCTTTTTTTGATATTAACCTGATTATAAATAATTTATTTAAGTTTATTATTTAAAAACCATTATAGTCCCTTTTCCGTTTTAGCTTAGTTAATTAAAAATTCGTCCTTTCATATTCTATAGTTTTTAGGTTTAGGAAAGCTTTTTGTTTTTTGGTTTTTTAGGATAATTTTTGATATAATGGTTTTTCTTTTTATAATAGAAATATATGCTTTTATTATAGGCTTTTTTATAACGTTTTATTAATATATTTAGAAAGAAGGATTTTTTTCTTTTTTTTAATAATATTATATTTTATAATATATTTGATTTCAAAGTATTTATTATAAATATATTGTAGATTTCAAATTTAATTGATTTTATAAAAAGTTTCTTTTGTATGTAAATAAAATTTTTAGTATTTTATATTATTATTTTTAATTCTCCAAATATTGTTAATAATAGTCTATTATAATTAATGTATATTCTAGTTAAAATGTTTTGTAATAGTTTTAGCTTGTAGTTTATTATAATTAATTAATTTTTATATAATTAGGATATATTTTGTAATATTAATTCAAAATAGTTAATAAAATCTTGAATTAATTGTTTATCCCTTATTTTTATATTTTATATTTTAAAATCTATTTTTATATTAATATTTATTAATCTATATTATTTAAAAAGCTATTATTTTAATAATTATTAATTTTGGAATTTTAAATTGTTAATATTATTTATATTTAATCTAATTAATTGAATTTTATATTTTGTTAATTTTATAATATAGCTTTATACTAAAACAATTTATTTTACTTTATTGTATATATTTTCTTAAAACTATATAATCTTTTAATTTTATAATTTAGAAATATATATTCGATTTTCTTTTATCGAAAGTTAGCAATACTTTAAATTTAAGTTTTTTTTTGTATTAATATTATTAATTATATAAATAAAATTTACATTTAAATTTATTATTGATTTACAAATTCTTCTTAATAATTATTATATTAATTTAATATTTATTAGCTTAGTATAATATTATAAAATAGTTTTTGGTTTTCTAGAAGATTGGTTATAATCTTGTATAAATTTAATTAAAAGTTTTTTGATTATAAAAAGTTTCTTTTCTTTTTTGCAATCCTTTTTTTTAAATACTTTTATTTTATGTTTTTATTGGATTATAATAGTTTAAGATTTTAATAATATATTTATATTCAATAATGAATATTAAATTTAATATTAATTATAATTAAAGTTATATTTATTAAATTTAACTTTTGTTCTTTTGTTAATCTTATTTTGCTTTTTAATAAAGTTTATATATATTTGAAATAGGGTTAATTAAATATTTATTTTTTTTATTAAAAGCTTTTAAATGTAAGAAAATTCTAAAGAATAACTCGAATAGTATTGTAATATAAATCTTGATTTTAATAAGATAAAAAAGAGAATTAAAATAATAAAAAATTTAGCGATAATAATAATTATATTTTTATCTTAAATAAATACTTTCTTTTAGATTTTAAAAAGATTTAAAATAAAAGGTTTTAAATTATTTTTGTTAAATATTATTTTCTTATTTTTGCTTTTTTGTTTGTTTTTATTATTAAATATAGTTTTTTTTTTTTTTTGTTAATATCTAATTATAGTTTTTTTAAATTGGTTTTAATTTGTATTTAGGTTTATATTTAGGTTTATAATAATGATTTGATTATTATATTAAGTTTGGTTTTATAAATTTGATATATTGTTTTCTAAAGTATATTATTTATATTAAAATAAAATAAATTATTTAATTTAATTATGGTTTTATGATTGATATTGTAACTTTATAATTTGGGGTATCTTTAAGGTATCTTTGAATTAATTTAGAAATTTTCGGGGTTTTATTTAAATAAGAAAATTCTTTTAATAGAATTAGCTTAATAATGTTTAAATTTAATTAATAAAGTTCTTTAATTTTGAAAGATAAATAATTCTATAATAAAGTACAAAAAAACAAAAGGATTAATTGAAATAATATAATTATTTATAAGAAGAAAAAAGAAAAGGATTAAAGATCCTTTCCCCTTAAATATTAGCTCTAATAGTTATGTGACCCTTGTATAAGAGTTGCTTCCTAACAATTTTTATTTTATATAACAGCTTCTTTAAAATTTTAATTTTATTAATATTTTTATTTAATAATAATAATAATGTGAGAAGCTTAAACGAGTAAAAATATATAATGAAAAAAACTTAATTTAATAATTATTTATTTTATATATGCTTTAATTATTACTTTAATTATTAATATTTTTAAATTAGTATAGATTTATTAATATTATATATATAATTTAAATTAAGCTTTAAATTTGAAAAGCCAGTGTTTTATATAATATTATAACTTTTTTAAAATTTTAATAATATTAATATTTCGTATAATAATAAAAATGATATGAAAACCTTTAATTAGATATAGCTTATAATAAAAAAACCTTAAATCGATAAATGGGCCTTTAATTTCTATATAAAAGCTTTATTTTGTTATAATATATATACTATAAATAAGCTATGGAAAAAAAGAATACCAGATTCGGAATCTTAATAAAAATCTATACCGAATAGGCTAATTTGATTCAAAATTTATTTTTTTAACAAGGGGGTAACCTTAACCCCATATTGTACCTTCGAATAATAGCTTTTTTAATCATAATATATATTATAAATAAATTATAAAAAAAAATACTAGATTTGGAATTTTAATAAGATTCTATATCGAATAAGCTAATTTAATCTAAAATTTATTTTTTGCTTTATATATATTTTAACCATTACTTTAATTATAAGAATACTTAAATATTTAAACTAATACAAATTCATCAATATTAAATATAATTTTAATAAAATTTAAAATTATTAAAATTCAGGTTTTAATTAATAATAATTCTTTTTTCAAATTATATTTAGCTTAATATTTAAATTTATTTAAATAATAATCAATTGTTGTTTTTTTCGCGGGGTTATTATTACTCTTGTCATTTTGAATTACTACTAATAGTAACCCACGAAAAAGTTTATAGAATTATTATTAGAGGTAACCCGAACCTTATATTATATTTTTAAATAATCAATTATTATTTTTTTTTTCGCGAATTATTACTACTTTTATCAATTTGAATTATTATTAATAATAACCCGGGAAAAGATCCATGGAATTATTATTAAGAATAATTCGAACCTTATATTATATTTTCGAGATTTAAAGTTTTTAAAAAAAATCTATATCAAATAGATTAGTTAAATCTAGAACTTATTTTTTAATAGAGAAGTAATTTGAACTTTATATTGTATCTTTAAAATTTTCGAGTAGTAACTCGCAAAAAATTTATAGGAATTATTATTAATATTAATATTTAATATTTAACACCTAATACTAGACACCAAGACCTATAATCCAAGACCCAAGAACCCAATACTTAATACCTACTACCCAATACCCAATACCCACTGCCCAATACCCAATACCCATTACCCAATACCCATTACCCAATACCCAATAATACCTGATATCTAATACTCAATCAAACCCATAACAACCATTATAATAACCATCATCTCAAATCCACTTACCCACCTCTATTTTACTTTGTTTCGTCAATGCCGTTAATCTTTCTCTTCCCTCATCTCTCATCCATCCGTCATTCATCCGTCATTCACAACTCCCCTTCACTTCCTCCCACGAAAAGCTCTATCCTGCCTTGTCGTCATCCTTTCCACTCTCTTTTCCTGTTCCAAGAATTGTCTTTCCCTTTTAATCGGAAGTTCCGTTGGCGTGGCTTCCCTCTTCCTTTTTCTTGTTTTCCTCGTCGATTTCTTTGCACCAGTCTCCTCGTTCTCCAGCTGTTTTACTTGTTGCATACTTTCAGCTTGATTCAAAAATGTCGCAAGCTGGGCATAGGTGATCGTGATATCCGGTGTTGGTTCTTTCAACTCTACGACTTCGGATGGAGCAAAGGATGAAAGAGAGGAATGTGTAACATCTTGGTTGGATTGAGGGATAATTTGTCGGAGGATCGAAAAGGCTGTATAAATTTAGTTGTCATACATGGACAGAATAAATGGAACGAAAGAAAGAGAAGCATATAACGTACATCCCCAAGTACAACAGCCTCAGCATCCAATACTTCCTCCCCATCTTCATCCGCATATCTTGGCTTCCATACAGATACACGAGCTGTCAAATCCTTATCATATCCTAATTGAAATCCAACCACGACCTTGATACTTCCATTTGAGTATTGTATATAATCCCATGCAACTTTCTCCAAACTTTTCCTACTTTGAGATGACGCGATCTCAAATACTACACCTGGATATACAGCACCTTCATGCTGAAATTGTTCGTCAGGTTCGCGTTCAATCCAGTCTTTAATTAATTCGAGATCATCATCATCCGAATCAAACTCTCGCAGGTATACTTTTCCGGATCGTCCAGTGGATATTTTGGAAGCAAATTCGCTTGTTTCGTTCTTTGGGCCGTTTGCAATCTTCACAAGTTGGGCTTCTGTTTCTCGTGATACTTTTGCCGAAAAGGTTTCGTGGCGCACGCTGGGCATAGGTGGAATATATAATATCTCTGCTGTAGAATCGTATTCGTATCTAAAACAAAGAGTATGAGGTAAAACGAGATATTTTTTGGATGAAATGAGAAGAGAGAGGAAGGAAGTATTACCTAAGTTTATCATCCACAAAACCTTTCAATTCAGAGAGTTCCAGCTCTGCTAAAAGACGTCGATATTCCAACCTCGTCACTACTAACTCTAGTGATTGATCTGACAATTTTGTGTTCCTGTCGTTGTCTAATGAAGTTCAATACTACAAACTCTGTCGGTATAGGTGAGAGGTATATATGTGCCAGTGCTTATGCCAGTGCTTATGGATGTAGGAATAGGTATCGAATTGGATGCGAAGTTGTAATCATCGGTTTTAGGGGGGTGTTAACGGTTCTCTCTCGAAATGAGGTGGTGTTAATGGTGATGAAGATGGTGATGGCGATGAGAAATCAGTCGGGGTTGTTACTGATGTAGGCGGGGATTGATGTAGAAGATCTTTTCTTCTCAGGCTCAGTCTTATGAACCATTTCTCGAGGTTGATGTGGAAGTCGAGATTGAGTTCGACGTCGAAGTTGACGGTGATGAGGTTTGATGTTATTATTATGTTGCATGATGGATGGATTGAGAGATTGGCAAGGCAGGGCAAAGGCGAGGCTGTAGGCAACAAAAGTTAATTAGAGAGGGGTGTATCTAGTAGCTGTACTGGAATGATAAGGGTAAGATAAGTTAAAGTGCACCTGACCTGATAAAGTCACCTCTGATGTATCACGGAGCACGGAAGTCTAATGTTCCGGCCGGTGTCCAATCTTTACTGAGCACGGATTTTTGATGTTCCAACCGGCCTCGATCCTCATCGAACACGGAAATTTAATGTTCCGACGGGTCTTCAGTCCCCGCTTGACACTTCACTTCATACTTCTCCTAAACTCCAAAGGGGAAAAGGATCTAGTTTGTAAATTAGTTTTATATAACAATAAGAACCGTTCTTTTGTTGTCAAGATTGTTCGTCTTAGATATAGTTAACCGAGCTCCCTGTATCATGCACGCCCCTGTATCTTGCACGTTTTAACATTTTCGAAAATGAATAATTATAAATTAATTAATCATTAAAACGATCTGAAATTTTATATAATAATAAATTAAAATAAATAGATTATAATAATAATTTTTTGAATACAATAAAATATTATATAGTATTAAGAATTAATATTAATAAAATAATAAAAAGATTTAATTAATATTTTATTAATAAAATAAAAAACTATAAGATTTTTAAAGATTATATTTTATTTTTTAGTATTTTTATTATTTATAATTTAAGATTTGTTTTTTAAATTTTTTAAAAATATCATAATTTGATTTTTATATTGAATTTTAAAAATAAAAAATAAAAAAGATTTAATATAAAAATAAAATAATTGAAAGAAATACTTTTATTAGTAATAATATTAATAAATATAAGGTTTAATCGAGTAAATATATAAAAGAATTATATAAAAATAGTTTTTAATTAAAAAAATATACTTTAAACTAAATTTAAATAATTATTTAAAATTTTAAATAATATAAAAAATAAAGTTAAATTAAAATTAAAGAATATAATTATATATTATATTATATAAAAATAATATATAGTATTTATTATTTTATAAGTTTATTATATGTAAGTTTTTTTAAGATAAAAAATTATATAATTATTTTAAATAAAAATTTTATAGTTTAAATTATTGATTTTCTATAGCGATTAGTATACAAAAAATAATACTAATATAAAAAAATAAACCTTTTAAATTCAATATTAAATTGAATTTATAATATGTTTTTAATTTATTTTAAAAAAGATTTTGATTTATTCATAGATATTATAAAAAGAAATTTTTTATTAGAAAAAGTATTATATATTACGTAATATAAAAATAATAAGCTTTTCTTAAATTTTTTATAATATATTCTTTATTTTCTTTATTATTAAATTTTCAATTTTTATGAAAAAATAAAAAATTTTTAATTTATATTTATATAATATTTTATTCTTTGATTTAATTATTTTTAGTTTATTATAATAAAACTATTCTCAATAAATATTTTTTTAAATTATTAATTTTTAATAAATTATATTTGATATAATCTTTAAATGTTTATAAAAAATTCTAGTTTCTTTTATTAATTTAAAATTTTATATTATAAAAAAATATTATTTAAATAAAAAAATTTATTTTTTTATAATAATTAAATACACATTTTTAAAATTTATAATTAATATTCAAATACATCTAATTTTACAAGTTTTTTTTTATAATATTATTCAAAATTACTAAAAATATATATAATATTTAAATTTTATATTATAATATTAATAGGTTTTTTATTAATTAATTTTATTTGTTAATTTTCGACTTTTTGAAAAGCGTGCAAGATACAGGGACGTGTATGATACAGGGAGCTCGATTACACAAACATTCTTGTACGGAATGGAAAGAATTTATGTAGAACGTAACCGAGCTCCCTGTATCATGCACGCCCCTGTATTTTGCACGTTTTAACATTTTTTCGAAAATAAATAATTATAAATTAATTAATCATTGAAGCAATCTAAAATTTTATATAATTATAAATTAAAATAAATAGTTTTATAATTATAGTTTTTTTTCAATATAAAATATTATATATTATTAAGTTTATATTAATAAAATAATAAAAAGATTTATTTAATATTTTATTAATAAAATAAAGAATTTAGAATCTTAATAAATTATATTTAGTTCTTGAATGTTTTTATAATTTATACTTTAATATTTATATTTTTAAATTTTTGAAAAAATTTTATAATTTTAATTTTTATATCGAATTTAAAAAAATAAAAAATATTTAGAATTGAAAACAAAAATAAAATTATTTTAAAAAATATTATATTATAATAATATCAATAAATATAAGTTTTAATAAAATAAATATATAAAAAAATAGTATAAAGATAGTTTTTAATTAATAAAATCAATTTTAAATTAAATTAAAATACATATTTAAAATTTTAAATAATTTAAAAAGCAAAATCAAATTAAAATTAAAAAGTATAATTATATATTATACTATATAAAAATGATATATTTTAATAATTATTATAGAAATTTATTATATATAAATTTTTAAAAAAAAATTATGTAATGTTTTTAAATAAAAGTTTTATAACTTAAATTATTGATTTTTTTAAAACGATTAGTATGCGAAAAATAATATTACTATCAAAAAATAATTTTTTTAAATGAAATATTAAATTGAATTTTATAATATATATTAAATCTTTCTTTATAATAATTTCAATTTATTTATATATATAATAAAAAAATTTCTTTTTTAAAAAAAGTATTATATATTATATAATATAAAAAATAATAAACTTTATTATATATTTCTTATAATATAGTTTTTATTTTTTTATTATAAAATCTTTATTTTTTTTTAACAAATATAAGATTTTTAATTAATATTTATATAATACTTTATTTTTCTATTAAAATGTTTTTAATTTATTATAATAAATTTCTTTTTAATAAATAATATTTTAATTATTAAATTTAAAAGAATTATATTTAATATAATCTTTAGTTTTTTATAAAAAAATTAGTTTTTTCTATTATTTAAAGTTTTTTATTATTCAAAAAATATTATTCCAATAAAAAATACTTATTTTTAATAATTTATAAAGACTTATTTAATTTTTATAATAATTAAATATATATTTTTTAAAATTTATAATTAGTATTTAAATATATTCAATTTAATATAATTTTTTGTATAATATTATTTAAAATTATTAAAAATACATTATATTTGAATTTTATATTATAATATTAATAGGTTTTTTTATTAATTAACTTTATTTGTTAATTCTCGTCTTTTTTAAAAAGCATGCAAAATATAGGGACGTGTATGATACAGGGAGCTCGGTTATTAAGTTACGAATAATCCACTGATATATACCCTGCTATGTCGAAGTATCCGTAGTGTAGTTGTCTGATATTGGAACAATTGTTTCTATCAATGAGGATGGTACATATGAGCAAGGCTCTATTTTCAGAATAGTTAGTTGATTTAATACAGCGACCGCTTTTTATACAGCTTAGGCATTTAGTGTTAAATTTCATATATTAGAAGTTGAATTACGAGAAGCATTCGATCAATATACTGCTAAAATCATACCCGAGTAGTATTATTCCCAGTAGCTATTACCAGAATGGCTAGCAAACTTTCCGTCCGTGAAAAGGGCCTTTTTCCTCTTTGTTACGGTGATTTTAATTACAATAATATTATTGTTAAAAACAAATACAAAATTATTAATTTCGTTAATTAGGAAATGGCTTTTATAGGACTTTAAAAGATGTTTAAATAATTTTTTTTTTTATTTTTTTAGTAACTCCGTTTATAATACATGCACTTTTTGATTATAATAAAGATAAATTATTTGAAGTTCTTAAATTAAGTTAAAGATTTAATAATTAAACTAAATATATTATCGCTATAAAGTAAGTAGAGAATCGAAATAATCGTTATTTTAAGTATTCGTTTTTGAAAGCTCTAAGCGATATAAAAAGTAATAAATACCTACTAGTTTAAGGCTTTATAGTAATATCAAAGTTGGCTTTTATGTTATAATAATAAATAAATTTATTTAATGAATGTAAATATCTTTAATGCAAATTAAATTAATACGAATTAAAATGAAATTTAAACAAAAGTTATTAATAAATATTAAATAATATTTCTTTTTTATAAGGTATTCAATTTTACATAATTTCAAAAAATAATTTCAAACATATTTTTTAATCTCGTTTATTTTAGTAAAGCTAGTATATTTTTATTTTCAAAGTTTTTTTAAAATTTAAATTTTGAATTTTTTAACATTTTAATATTATAATATATATATATCTACAATTAAAGATTTCTAAAAGATTAATTATAATTGATATATATACAAGTTCTTATTAAACAAATAATAACAATAATATTATCTCGGAAGATTTTTTTTAAAAAAAACAAAAATATTTTAAAAAAGAGGTTAATAGTTTCAAGATTTTCTTTAGAAAAAAAATTATTTCTTTAATTTTAATCTTAATATTAAACTTTAAAAGTTTTGAATCGAAAGTTTTAAGTTTTAATTAAAATTTCAAGTATATAAAACCTTTAAGAAGATATATAACTTCAATATAATATACAAATATTGAAAATAACCCTAAATTTTTTTTAAAAAAAATAAACAAAATTTGTTTTATATTATTTAGTAATTTAAATGTCAATACTATTATATAGCTTCTAATTAAAGTTATTTATAAACAATCTTTTAAACAAATTCCTTTCTAATTAATAATATATTACTCGCATTTTTTATCAAAAATTAAAATATAATATATATAATAAATATATAGTTTTCAATAATATTTAAAATATAAGTCGCAAAACTAGAAAATATTATATATAATATTTCTAATTAATATATTTTAACCTATTTCTGTTTATAAATAAAATAAATAAATACTAGCTTATTAATAAAATATTAAATTATATTTGAAAATCGTGTTATTATTAGGCTCATTTAAAGGTTTATTTATATTCAACTTTTTAATTTAAACTTTAGATTAAATCTCGATTCTGTATTAAACTATACAATTTTCAATTTTTTTTAATAATTATATTTTTTTTTAATAATTTACTATTATCCCTAGAATTTTAAAGAATTTTCAAAATATTATATTATATTTAATAGGAGTTTAAGCTTTATTTATAATAAATTAAAGATATTATATAAACAATTGATAAAACTTTTATACAACTAGTTAGGTGAAATTGTTTTCAAGTATTTATTTAAAATAAAAAACAAGAAGAAAATTATAAGATTAAAGCGAAATACTATAATTTAAAATCCAGTAATTTAATTCCTGACTTTTTTACTTACAAAAAAAGAGTTATCTTTATATTTTTATTATTTAATTAAATTATATCGCTTTTCAAAACTTAAAAGTTTTTATATTACTTTATTTAATCATATATATTAATTTTAATAAATAATTGCTTTTAAATTACAAATTATATTCATAAAAAAACTTATTATATTAATCTATTAAATAGAATGCATTATTTAAACATTGTCTTGAATATTTAAATATCTTTATTTATAAAGATATTAATTAGAGATTTTAATATTTTTTTAAACATTAATATATTTTTTAATTAAATATTTAAAAAGAACTTTAATTGTTTACTTTCACTTTTAAAACTAGTTTGAAAAGCTTTTTTAAAAAACTTAAAATGATTTTTAATATTAATATATATATTAGCTTTTAATAGATGTTAAAATTAAAAAAAAATTATTTGGATTTTTTACTTTTAAATCTATTAAAAAACACAATTTGATAAACAATATAGTAAAAAGCATTTTCTTTTTAAGAATAAATTTTCTATTAAAATATTAAATATTTATATTTCAAATATAAAAAGGAAAAAAACAAATATATTATTCTGTTTTTATATTAGAAAACTAACGAATCAATAGTTCAATTGCTGATTTCTTTATTGATAATAATTCTTTAAGTATCTTGAATAAATTATAATTGCTGAATTAAGTATTTAATTTAATCTTTTTTGAAACTATATAATATTCTAGTTCTATTTAATATTTATAATATCTATAAAAAATATATTAAACTTTTTAAAAAACAATATAATTAAATAAAAAACTAAGTTTCTTTATTAAGGAACTTATTTTATTTAAATTTGTAGTTTCGAAAATAATTGATTTTTTAATTTTTTAGAGAATTTGTACTTAAATCTTATAATTATTTATAACGTTTTTTATATTGAGAATCTAATTAATACTTCGGTGTTATAATATTACTATTTTTAATAGTATTATATATTTATATCGAAAAAACAAAAAAAAGTTTTTTTATTATTAAAAAATAGTTTTTAAAAAATTTTATTATTATTATTAATATTAACTCTATACTTTATTTTAATTTGTAAAAACTTAAATAACTTCAAAATAGTTATTATTTTCAAAATTATATTTATTAAGATGTATTTTTTCAACAAGTAAAATATACTTTTAAATATAGAAATTTAAAAACATCAAAGCAATTTTAGAAAAATTAAAGTAAATTTTTAGTTTTAAGAACTTTTATCTTCATAATAACATTTTTATTATTATCAATACCTTTGGAAAAAAAAGTCAGAGGGAATTGAAAGTTAATTTTTCCAAAGAGATTAAAGAATAAATATATATTTAATCTTGATTTTCAAACATCTTTCCAATTTAAAATTATAACCGAGCTCCCTGTATTATACACGTCCCTATATCTTACACGCTTTTGAAAAAGTCGAAAATCAACAAATAAAATTAATTAATAAAAAACCTATTAATATTATAATATAAAATATAATATAATATATTTTTAAAGATTTTAAATAATATTATATAAAAAATATATAAAATTTGAATTATATCTAAATACTAATTATAATTTTAAAAATATATATTTAATTATTATAAAAATTAAATAACTCTTTATAAATTATTAAAAATAAGTATTTTTTATTTAAATAATATTTTTTAATAATAAAAAAACTGTAAATAATAAAAAGAATTGATTTTTTTTAAAAAACACTAAATATTACATTAAATATAATTCATTGAAATTGAATAATCAAAAGAATATTTATTAAAAATGAATTTATTATAATAAATAAAGAATATTTTAATAGAAAAATAAAGTATTATATAAATATTAATTAAAAATATTATATTTATTAAAAAAGAATAAAACTTTTATAATAAAAGAAAATAAAACTATATTATAAAAAATAGAAAAAACGTTTATTATACTTATATTATATAATATATAATACTTGTTTCAAAAAAATAAATCTTTTTTAGTATATATATAAAGAAATCAAAATTATTATAAAAAAGATCTAAAAATATATTTTAAATTTAATTTAATATTGAATTTAAAAGAATTATTTTTTTAATAGTAATATTATTTTTTGTATACTAATGACTATAAAAGTTCAATAATTTAAGTTATAAAATTTTTATTTAAAATAATAATATAATTTTTTTTCTTAAAAAGTATATATAAAATAAATTTATATATAATAACTATTAAAATATATTATTTTTATATAATATAATATGTAATTATATTTTTTAATTTTAATTTGATTTTATTTTTTAAATTATTTAAAATTTTAAATATTTATTTTAATTTAATTTAAAATAAGTTTTATTAATTAAAAACTATCTTTATATTACTTTTTTATATATTTATTTTATTGAAACTTATATTTATTGATATTATTATAATATAATATTTTTTAAAATAATTTTATTTTTGTTTTCAATTCTAAATATTTTTTATTTTTTTTAAATTCAATATAAAAATTAAATTATGATCTTTTTAAAAAATTTAAAATATAAATATTAAACTATAAATAATAAAATCATTGAAAAACTAAACATAATCTTTTCAAATCTTAAATTCTTTATTTTATTAATAAAATATTAAATAAATCTTTTTATTATTTTATTAATAATACTTTTAATAATATATAATATTATATATTAAAAAAACTATAATTATAAACTATTTGTTTTAATTTATAATTATATAAAATTTCAGATTGTTTTAATGATTAATTAATTTATAATTATTTATTTTCGAAAATGTTAAAACGTACACAAGATACAGGGGCGTACATAATACAGGGAGCTCGGTTAATTAATCAAAGAACTAAGATTTTTATATTTGAATATCGATTAAGAACTATAAGTAATGATGTATTGATTTTTCTATAATTTATTTTAAGTAAAAGTACTACTAATAAAAAATCTTATAACTTAAAAAATAATATTATTTTGAAAACTAAAACAATATTTTAATGTTTATTTGAAATCTAAATTTTTATTAAAAAAGAATCTTAAAATAAATTTCTTTATTTAAAGAACTTCGATTTTATTAAATATACGATTTTTTATATTAGATGATCTCATATATATTTCTTTAATTATATTTGAAATTATTTTATTATTTAGTTCTATAAATTAAAATTGGTTTTTTATATTACTTTTGAATTTTTCTAATATTTTACCTTTTTAGATTATATTGCTTTTCTCTACTCGGGCGGGTTTTAAAAGAGGCATACGCTAAAATATAACTTATAATTATTCAGCGAAACCTTTATATAATTTTATAAAATTTATAAATATTATAGATTTAGTATTTTTATACTTAATATAAAAGATTTTGTATTATAAAACCTAATATTAAATGAATAATAGTATAATAAAATGTATGAATATTGGAAATTTAATGAAAAAATTAGAGATTTATATTAATATTGAATAGTTTAACGAATATCATAATTAAACCTATCAAACTTTGTTAAATAATAAAATAAAAGCTAAATTTTAAATATCTTATTTTAGAATTTGAATATCTTTATTAATGTTTAAAATATAAATTAATAAAGTTGAAAATATAGGAAAATTTACAGGTTTCGAAAAAGTAAATTCGCTTATTTGGATTATAGAAGCATATTTTTTTGTTAAAAAATTTGAATTTTCCACCTTTTATATCAACATATATATTGATATAATAAATAATATTAAATTTTAAAATCATCTAATAAAACTTCAAAGCTTATATTATTTTTCTATAATTTTAACTTTTAATATTTATATATTTTTAAATTTAAAATTAATAAATTAATAAATACTAAAATTTTCTAAAATCACTAACTTTTATAATATTAATATTCTTTTAAAAATAATTTTTATAATATAAAAACTTCATAGGAAGATCTTAAAATACTAAATCTAATACATATATAAGTTATATTAAAATTATATTAAGATTTCGTTGAATAATTATAAGTTTTTATATTCGCCTATGCCTCTTTTAAAACGCGCCCGAGTAATTATAAACTATATAGTTTTTTGTGTTATTTGAATAAAATTTAGAAGTTATAATTCTAAGAATAGAATTTCCTTAGAATTAGGAAAAATTTTAAACTTTAAAATTATTTTATTATAATATTTTTTTATATGTTTATGAATATATAATATAAATATAAATATGGTTAATTACTTTCATATTATAAAAAATCGAAAAAATTACTCTTATACTACAAAAATTAGATTTATTTTATTATAATATTATATAGATTCTATACTTTTTCAATAGAATCTAAATTAGATTTTATTTAAAAATTATAGAATCTAGGGTTTTATAATAGATTTTTTATATTAATAAATTAATAGTTATATTATTTCAAAATAAAAAAGTTAGACTAAAATAATCAAAATAAAATAGCTAAAATAGAAAAGTTAGGAATAGAATGGTTAGAATGGAAGGGCTAAAATGAAATAGTTAAAATGAAAAAATCGGGAATAAAATAGCTAGAATAAAAGGGCTAAAATAGAATAGTTAAAATAAAAGAGTTAAAAATAAAATGGTTAAAATAAAAGAACCGAAATGGAATAGCTAAAATGAAAAGATTGGGAATGGAATAACCAGAATGGAATAACTAAAAATGAAATAGTTAAAATGAAATAACCAGAATGAAATAATTAAAATGGAAAAGCTAAAACAGAATAACTAGAATAAAAAAGTTCGGAATAAAATAATTAAAATAAAAAAGCTAAAATGAAATAGTTAGAATAAAAAAATCAAGAATAAAATAATTAAAATAAAAAGGTTAAAATAAAAAGATTAAAGTGATTAATCACCTTCGAAATAATTGAAAATAGTTGATTACCTTCGAAATAGCTAAAATACTTAATTACCTTTAAAATGATTAGAATAATTAAGTTTCAAAAGTAAAACAGAAAATTAAAGCTTTTTTACTTATTAATAATCGATCAATGAAAATACTAGATTTTAAAAATTTATAATTCATTATTTAGATTTTAGTTTTTTTAAATGAAATCTAATTTAGAATTTAATTAAAAAAAAGCTAGAATCTTTATAGCATTATAGTAAAATCACTTTGATTTTTATAGTATAAAAGTAATTTTTTCGATTTTTCATAGTATGAGAATAATTTACCGATATAAATATTTAGATCTTGTATTCTCAAATATGTTAACGATTTCAAATTATATATCTGTTAGTATAAATAATAACTTGACTAAATCGAAATTATTAAAAATCAATTTAGATTAATATAAATAATAGTATTATTTGTTTAATTGTATAATTTATCAAATAAAACAATTGGTATCCTTAAAACGATATATATATATTAATTAACTTTAAAAAGATAAAGTGGTTTTATTAAATTAGAATTCTAAGGAGTATTAAATATTCTAGAAATAAATTAAATATTTGAAAGCTGCGAAAAATCTTATTTTTACTAAAATCCTCAAAATTACTTAATTACAACTTAAAATACAATAAAAACTTTATATAGAATTTTTGTCTAAATTTATACAATTGTAAGTTTATAGTTTTGATATAATAAATTTATTTTATTAATTATACTAAAGGTATTTATTAACTTTAATTTTCACTAATTAATAATTTAATTTAAAAATTTGATTTTAATTATAAAACTATTAATTGAAATATCAATATTAAAAAATAAATCATTTATAGTTATTACTTATTAAATTATTAATTTTAAAATCTTTTGTTTTTTTTTGTTCGTTTTACTCGAATTTATAAGACTAATAAATTCTGTTTTAATAATAGTTTAAAAACAAAACTTTTTTTTTGAATTCTTAAATATTCAACTATTTTGAGTTTTAATATTTTTTCTTATATCTCTATATCTTATTCTTTTTTGAAAAATAAAAACGAGAAATTCTTAAATACATTTCTTCTAAATGAAATCATAAAAAGTAATTAAATTCAAAAATGATTCATTAATTTGCAACTTTTTACTTAATTTGATATCTTTATTTAGATTATTAAAAATAGTTCAAATTATATAATAGTGGAAAAATTTATTATAATAAGATATAGAAGTGAATATTTAAGCAAATAAACTTATTTTAAAAATAATAATTTATTAAGAGATTTATTAAAAACTGTATATTGTTTATTTCCTTAAAAGAAAAATAGATTTTAACAATATAGATTTTGAATAATTTAATTATTATATTATTTTTATATAAAAAATTTGAAAAATATTAATTCTTATAATTCAGTTTGAATAAACTTAATATAAAGTTATAAAAAGAATTGAATTTAAATATATACAATCAAAAGTTTAAAAAACTATTTAAATAAATTTTCTTCTAGATTTTAAATAGCTTTTAATAAGATTTTGTTTTTTTAAATTATGTTTCCGAATTAGAAAAATATAAAACCAAGTGACGAGAATAGATTTTATAATCTGAAACAGAGGTAGAAAAACTATATAAATTCACTATAGGAAGCTTTATTAATATTATTTAAATATTAAACAATTATTTATTATAGAGATTTAATATTAACTTTTTTTAATTATTGTATTAATGATCAAAGCATTATATATTTATAGAAAATTAATATTAATATTAATTATAAATGTTATTAATTAAAACGTTATTTTTCTAAATGGAAAATAAAAGATTATATCGCAGTTTTGGAAATGATTAATATTTAAATAGATTTAATAGTAGGTTTAGACTTCTTAGTAAAGATTATATTTATTCTCTATTATTTTATAATGTTTAAAAATTGTTATATAATTTTATTTCTTTCAATTGATATTAATAAAAAATTTTATATTGATATTTATATTAGTACTATATATATATATATATATAAATATGATTTTTAACTGGTTTTATTATATCTATATTTTATAATATAATTTAGAGAATTAAAATAAGTATTAAAATGATTAAATTGTAATATTATAAATCCTAGAAGAATTAAAGCCATTGATATAATATATAACCTATAAAATAAAATAAAAAACAATTAAAGACTTAAAAAAATATATAAGTAATAAAAATTCTTTATTAAGATCTTAATACATTTCTTGAATTATAAGAGTTGTAACCATTACTCGCGGCACACTTAATCAATTTATACCAAAAAGAATTAATTCTTTAACTTTTCAATTTCTTGCTGAATTTATTTAAATACGATTAAATTTTTAAAAAAACTTATTATACTTCAAATAATCATTTAATCTCTTTCTTAAAAAAAATTTTTATTAATTTTATTAAAATAGATATAAGTCCGTACACCCACTTCTCGGCCACCTTCCCTTCCCGGCCACTTTTTACACCCAAAAAACCTTATTTTAACCTATTAATAACTCAATTATTGTTAGACATAATTGAATAAAATTAAATATAAAAGTTTTGTATATAAATTTCAAATTAATTTTAAGTTTTGAATATTTCTGGATTTTTCTTGTAAAGTTATAAATTTTTCAAATTTGATATTTTCAATTTGTATATAAATTATATACAAAATTAAAACTTTTAGTATTTCTAAATAACTTTTTAACAAAAATAAATAAAAAAAATTTATATTTCTTTTTATATTATTTAAGCAATTCTAATCTATATTATATATAAAAAAGATATATTATAATTTATAGTTTATAACCAAATTATAAATGTAAGTTTCTATATATAAGTATTTTATTAGCAAAATATATAATATCGATTTATTTATTTTAGTATAATCAAAAATATTCATATTTTGTATTATTTAATTTGAAATTGAGTTAAAAAACTTAAAAAATAATATCGTTTATTTTTAAGGATTTTTTTGAAAAAGTTATTTAATAATTTTAAAAAATTATAATTTTGTATAGAATTTATATATAAACTAAAAATATCGAATTTTTTATAATAAAAGAATATTACAAAAATAATTTAAATAAAAAGAAAGTATATAAAAAATTCTAATAAAAGTAATCAAACAAAGAATCATTATATTTTTGCTATATTATTCAATTATTTAAAGTAATATATATTTGAGAAAATCTTGATGAAATTATTCTTACTTCGAATATAGACTTTGTATTCTTTTAAAAATTATTTTACAAATTGGTATTTTAAAATATTATTTTTAATATTACAGAGTATTTTAGTTTGTTTTTAATAAATAAATAGAGAGAATCTTTTATAGACTTGATAATTATATAGAGTTATTTAAAAAAGGAATTCGGAATTTTATTAAATAAAATATTTCTTTTTGTTTAAATTTTATTTCATTTATAAAAGCAAAATAAAAACAATAGTAATAACCCTAGATAACACATTCTTTAGTATTGATTTTTTAATTAACTTGAAATTATTAAAAAACAGTTTCGATTAATATAAATAATACTATTATCTATTTAACAATATGACTTACTAAATAAAATATTTAATATTATTATAAATTATATAGAAAAATTAGTGAGTTTTCAAATGATTTGTTAATATATTTTATTCAAAATTTTAATGTGAATTATTTATTTTAATTGTATTGTATTTATAAGATATTTGAAAATTGATAAAGATTTGCTTAATACTTCAAATTTCAAAATTAATTAATTATAAATTGAAATATAATCGAAATTTTATTTGAACTCTATTTTTGAATTTTGTAATAAGTAAATATCTAGAAAATATATTATAATAGTATTTTATAAATCTTATCAAAGTTGTATATTAATTCCAATTTTAACTATTTAATTTCTTTAACGAGAAGGTACAAGTTCAATAGGGGGTAGGGAGGTGTTAGTCGAGGTATTAACATTAAAAAGTATATAATTCGAGGTTATTACCGTATAAATCATATTCTTGAATTATATAATTAATAAGTTTTTAAAAAATAAATATTAATAGTATTTTATAAATCTTATCAAGGTTGTATATTAATTCTAATTTTGGTTATTTAATTATTTTAACGAAAAAATATTAATTCAATAGAAGAGGTGTTATTTAAAATATCGATATTAAAAAGTATATTATTAAATGTTATTATTGTAAAAACAAAAAAAAGTAAAAATATTTTAAAATATTTTTTTCTAGTTATAAAGAAACTTTAAAATTTATAGATTATATTTTTTTAAATAAAAAGCTTATTAACTTTATATAAAAGAAATTGATTTATATAGAAAATGGTAAAGTTTTATAATAGTAATACTTTAAACATATTAATAGAAATATTAAAACTATTATTAAAAAGTAAGTTAATTATTGTTTAATTATAAAATAGAAGGAATTCTATAAACAAATAGAAATATTCTTTATAAATCAAGAATATTTTTAAAAAAAAATTGAAGTCCTGATTTTAATTTATGTTTCATAATAATAACCTCGAATAATATACCTTTTAATATAGAGAATTCAACTAGTATCCTTTTTGTTAAATTAAATTATTTCTTACTGAAAATTTTAATATTATAAACTAGACTTTATAAATAACTTTTTTAAGATTCACGAAATAAAATTATTATATTGATTTTAGAAACTTATTGATTAAATGATTTTAAAATAGAATATATTAAAAGTTTTAATTATAATTGTACAGGTAATTAACTTTTAAGTTTTAAATAAAAACCAGATTTTAAGCAATTTTAAATTACTTTATATTTATAACACTATTTAAATACTTAATAATTATAAGAATCTAAAATAGAATACAATATTTTCTCTAAAAGCTAATAAACGTTTATATAGAATTTATTATAATATTAATTGCGTTATCTATTAAGTTATATTATTAAATTAATAATAACATTATTTGTATTATTTAGATAGTTTCTCTAGTATCTTATATAAGTTCGCGTATCAATATTAAAAAGTATACTATTTGAGATCTTTATTATATATTTTAATAATAAAAACTTTCAAAAAAATAAATTGAGTTTTAATTTAAAAGAATATTGAATATTTAAAATAAAACTTAATCTATTAATTAATTCTACCCTAAAAATATAAAAAATATAATATTAGAAATTAACAAACAGATTTTTTACACTAGTAAATAAAATTTATTAAATATTTTAAATGAAAAACGAAAAATAAAAAATAAAATAAAATTTAAAAATATCAAAAAAGTAATTTTGTTTAAATATTGATGGAATTAATAAGAATTGTTTTGTAAATCTAAAATTAATTAAAAAAAGAAAAAGTTAAAATCAATTTTTTATTTTAATATTCTATTATATTATTGAAACGAAGATTTAGAGTTATTAATACAAGTTATTTTATATTACAATATTTGATAATAATTTGCTATATACAAATACAAATACATAGTAATCTAGTAAATCTATAATTAATTAAGAATAATATCAAGTTAGATAAAATATACAAAATATTAAATTCCAATAGAACTTTTAGCAAAATTATATTTGTTTTTTCTCAAAAACAAATATAATTTCTCTTAATTTAATAGATATTAAGATACTTTTAATTTTTTTTAGCTATATATTATTATAATAAAAGTATTAATTATATTTTATATAAATGATATAAAGAAATATAAAATTCTATTAATGATATTATTAATTAATTAATTAATTATACAACTAAAGATTTATTCATTTATTATTAAAAAATATTTCTATTTTTCAATTATAGAAGATTTATTTTAATTTCTTTGTTTAAGAAGATTATTTTAAAAAGATTTTTTAAATTTAAATCGATATTTGTAAATTATACTTAAATATTATAAAATAATTAATTGAAATGTTTTCCAAAATATTTCAATAAACAAACTAAAATCAATATTATTACGAAATTGAATATTTTATAAAATACTATATATAATAAGAATTTTATAAAAAGTTATTATATAAATTTAAATTTGTATTAATTAATAATAAAATGTTTAGTAACATTATTTAAATAGATTTTTTATATATATTCCAAAAAGTCTATCTCTTTATAATATTAATAAAAATTATAGAGTATTAAACTTCTCAATAGTTAATAAATATAATTATTGTAAATATTTAAAATTCATTGAAAATATACTGATTTAAAATTAATTTCGGATTATCAAATTATTCTATTTAAGAAATAGAAAATCTTTTTTAAAAAAATTGTTTTAAATATAATATTTACAGAAATAGTTATAAAATATATTCTTATCAAAATAAAAATCTATATATATATATTATTATTTCAATTGAATTATCGAAAAGAAACTCGGTAAAAAAATCTAAAAAAAATACCTATTATAGTTATTATTGATATTATTCAAACAAGTTATATTATTTTAGTTCTTTTAATCAAAATTCTTTTTAGAATAATTGATATTAATTCAATTTCAAAACATGAATATATCAAAAAGTAAAAATAAAATAATCTTAATACGAATTTCAAAAATCATACAAAATCATAAATTGCAAATAAGTTTAATGGAAAAACACACTATCCGTATTAATGTTTTATAAATTTTTTATTACTTTTTAGGCTTAAATTAAAGAGATTAATAAAACCATGGTTTTTAAAAACATACTTGATATTAATACGGAAATATATTTAATAGAAGTTTTTAATAAATTAACGAGTTTCAAATATCTATGAAAAAAACTATTTTATTTTATCTTAGAAAGATATTCAAAAATTAAAATTATTTTAAAAAAAAGATTATTAATTTTAAAATATACTATAATTTCAAAAACTGTTTATTCAATCACCAGCTATATAATTATATAATTAAATGAAAAGAAATTAGTTTAAACTATTAATATATTTATTCTTTTCGTTATTTTCCTCTATCGTTTTATTTTAAATAATAAAGCTTCTAAAATAAATTTATTTAATAAATAAATAAATTAATAATAATAGTTTATTATTTGTACAAATTGATTCAATATAGAAAATTTCAATAAATTTATATAAAAGAAATATATTTAAAATTAATAGAAATTTTTTATATGTTTAAATATTAAAATATTAAGTTTTTAAATCGATTTATAATAAAGCAATCAAGAAATTTATAAAGTGTTATCGAAATTTCAACTAATTATATAAATAACTAAAATTAATAACAAATCTAATATTTTAATAAAGTTTGTAATTATTTATAGGGTTTTTAATTTATATTTAAATAGTTTTAAGAAAAACATATATACCAAATAAGCAAATCTATTCAAAAGTAGAATATATATTAAAATAATTCAAGAGTAAATATAAATGGAATCTAAGATTGTTTTTTTAATCGTTTTATATAAAACGATTTTTGCTAAAAGTTACAAGCGATTTTGTTATATAAAACTAGCGGGATTAAAACATATATTATTATTTTATTATATATTCATTTTTCACAATAGTACAATATTTATAAATAATTTGATAATATAATAACAATAATAATATATTAGAATTTAAATTTTTAATATATATTTTAAATAATTAGTTATATAAAAGTTTAAATTTCTTCTTAAAATCTTAAATATATATAATATTCAAATTTATACATTTGTTTAATACATTTCTTGTTTTGTTTATAAGTTTCTCTTTATTTATTTATAATTTTGTTTTTAAAAACTATTTATACTTCTAAGAAACTTTTCTTTCTTTGATACTTAATTAAAATAAAATATTAATATTTTATATTTTTGTTTAATAAATAGATTGTAGGGGCTTGTTATCATTTTTGATTTTTTATCATTTATTTATTTTTACTTTATTTCTATTAAAGATATTAATATCGAATTGATATTTGATTATAAATTTAATTATTTTTTAAAAACAAATTTAGAATTCTATATTATTTGCAATTGTAATTTCTTATTATATTTGCTATTAAGTATAAATTTAATATCAACTTTGATTTCTATATATAATATACTTTTTAAATTATCTTTTACCCGAGCCGTATAATATAAAGATAGTTTGGGCTATATAGTATAAATTCATTTATTAACTATATTAGAGCTTTGATTTTTCTATATAGTATCTAGAAAATATATAGATGTTTTTTGTAATTCTATATTCTATATTTTAAAAAAGTTATAATAATTTTTTGATTTAATAAAAATCAAAATATCATTTATTTTTATAAAATATATAATTTATTTTACAAAGATTTCTAGATTATTATAAACTATTTAATATATAGTAATTCTTAATATTCGAATTTCTGTTTATTTTCAAAAAAAGAGATAAATCAATAGTATAAAATTACAAAGTCTTAAATATACATTTTGTAATTACTTCTATCTTTAATCACAAAAATATTATATTCAAAATTATTTCAAATTTTGATTTAATTATTAAATTAAATTGTATATTTTTATATTCTTGTTTTTAGTCTATAGTGTTTTAGTATTTTTTAAAACTTTTTTCTATATATATAAAGACCTATTTTAAGAAATTGAGTTGAGTTTTTATTTTATAGTTAATAATTATTTTCAAATATACTCTCTTTTTAAAGTTTTTTAATTTCTATTTTATTTTCTTTTCGAAGAATAATTTAATTTTCTAATTAATAAGTTTTAATTATTTAAAAAGTTTAAAAAAAAGCTTTTTTATACTAGCACTCGCGGAAAATAAATTTTCAGACTATGGATTCTTCGAATTTTATTACTTAATGGGGGCTAGCCCCCAAACCCCCAATCCTCACTTTGTTCGAGGCTAATAAAATTCTACGAATCCATAATCTAAAAATTTATTTTCCGCGAGTGCTAGTATTGATAATAATAATAATAATAATAATAATAATAATAATAATAATAATAATAATAATAATAATAATAATAATAATAATAATAATAATAATAATAATAATAATAATAATAAAATTAAAGAAAGAAATTATTTTTAAAATCCTTTACTATTATATATTTATTTTCTACTTTATCAATTCTAATATAAAATACTCTTATATATAAATATATATCTTATTTAATTATATTTCTATATTAAAATATATTAATAATATTATATTATATTTTTATATCTCTTTTTATTTTTATATCTTTTTTATTTTTTATTTATTATTTATTATTTATTATTTATTATTATTTATTATTTATTATTTATTATTTATTATTTATTATTTATTATTTATTATTTATTATTTATTATTTATTATTTATTATTTATTATTTATTATTTATTATTTTATTTATTATTTTATTTATTATTTCGAAATAAAATAGGTCCATATGAAATACGCGGAATGGAATGGCCGAAATGGAATGAAATGAAATGGCCGAAATGGAATGGGCCGAAATGGAATGGGCTGAAATGGAATAGGCTGAAATGGAATGGGCCGAAATGATCGGAATAATTAAGCTCCGAAGGTAGAACGGAAAGTCGGCATCAAAAAATTAAGGTTTTTCGCTTACTAATGCTCGACCAATCAAAATTTTCGCTGTTTACTTATAACCAATCACACAAGCCGCTAAGGATTTAAGGTTTATGTTTTTGCATTTTGAACCTCCTATAGTACAGGTATAATAATCACATGACACACAACAAATTGATGAACTAAGATTCTTCGAATCCATAAATTTAATATAAAGGCTTATAATTCGAATTATTAAATTATTTGATTTAATAAATATCTTTTTAGCTGATTAATTATTAAGAAGATTATATAAAATACTAAGGGGTATATATATTCGACTTTTTCTATTTTAATAAAAAATTACTCTAATCTTTAAATAAACAATTTCTATAATAATTAAATAAATTATTCCTTTAAGTTTTTTCTCTTTTAAATTACCTTTTTTAAATTGATTTAATATTACTATAGTATTAAATCTATATAAGTTACATATTCTAAAACGTCTCATTAACTAGAAGCTGATTGGTCTAGAAAAACTACGTAACGTTTATATAGGAACATAGAAACTTGAGCAAAAGTGTATATTTACATTTTAATAACATTATAAATTAGAGCAATATATAAAATAATATTAAAATAAATAATTATATTTTATAGATTATATGCTTTCTAAATATATAATTTTTCAAGTTTATAAAACCTTTAGTTGTTAAGGAATAAATAGATATTATATAAGCTCTGTAGAACAAGCTATGAGAAAGGTTGTGAAGGGCTGTTGTCACATGATATCGACGAGCCTTAGGCGAGTCATATCATTGGCCGGCCCGAGCGGCCGTACTCAAAGCTCGTAGTTCTATAAAGAATATTATTTGTTTTTTATTAATTTACTATAATAATACTTTATTAATGAATTCTAAGATGTAATAGAACTATATATTATATATAAATTTAAACAATTGATATTTCTTAAAATTTCTTTTAAATTTTTAGTTTAATATTAATATTAAATATTTATTTTATTGAATTCTTATTATTATTATAATTTGGTATCTTTAAGTTATAGATCGTTTACTAGAAATTAATAGTCAATTAAGGTTTTTTTTCAATATGATTAAAGTATACAATCATATAATCATATAATAATACTAATAATTATATATATATATATAATTTTTATTTATATATTAATTGGATTATTCAAATTTCGTAATTTTTTTATTATAATATTAAAAAAAAGTTGGTTTTAAAATTGAAAGTTTCATATTCAATAATAAGGTATTATAAATAGTAATAATTAAAAATAATATAATTTTTGATATTAATACCTTAAATAATGAATTATATTTGTTAAAGTATAGAATAAACTAGATTAAATTATTTTTTGTTTTTTTATAACTATACCAGTTGTAGTAGAAGTATTGAAGTAATATTTTCTTAACTAAAAAATAAAAAATTGAAAAATAAATTATTGAAAAGTAAACAGTTTTAAAAATTTCATTTGAAAAAGTTTATTAATAAAATATTTAATTTAAAAGATCTTATATTTATAAATCTTTTATAAATTGAAATATATAATGAATTTTCATATTTTAAATCTTTTAAGTTAAAAAAGTTTATAAAATAATATAATTTTAATTTTGATAATTTCTTTAAATAAATTACAAAAAGAATTAAAAAATTTCAATTTTGTATAGAATTTAACTATAAATTTAAAATACTATATTTCAGATATTTATAACTTTTAAAACTTGAGGATTGATTAATAAATATATAAAAAATTTTATATCTAATATAAGTTCATAATATTGATTAATAATTTAGTTATTCATATATTAACATAACGATTTTTGGTGTAAATGATAGCTAGGAATAGAGAGTGGTCGATAAATGTATATATGGACTTATTATTATATTACAAAACTTTTAAATATCAATATATTATAATAAAAAATACGGAATTTCATATATAGTAATATTTTCAATATTAAAATGTTAGCAATAAAATAATACTAATAAAAGAAATGTAGTTTGAAGTTTAAAATTCTTAAACTATTTTTAATTGAAATATCAACATACTATAATATTTTTCATTCATCAATTCTTATAATATTAATGGAATAATAATATTTCTAATTGAAAAAATATTATAATTATTATAATAATAACTAAAAATAATAAAAAGAAAAAGTACTTTTTTAATCAATTACTAAATAGTTATGAATATATATATTTGCAACTATTGTATCTCTATTAATATCTTTTACTAATTGATTATAATTAGATTTAGTTGAATTAAAAAAATTCAAAGAATCAAAAGAATTAAAAGAGTCGAAAGAATTAAAGAATCGAAAGAATTAAAATAATTAAAAGAATCAAAGGAATAGAGATAATTAAAAGAGTAAAAGGAATCGAAAGAAGTAAAAATATTAAAGAAATTTGAAGTGATCTAAGAATCAAAGAAATTCAAAGAACTTAAATAATAAAAAAAACTTAAAAAATTAAAACAACTAAAAAGAGTAAAACTATCAAAACTATTAAAACTATTAAGATTATTGAAACTATTAATATTATCAAAATTATTAAAATTATTAAAATTATTAAAATTATTAAAAATTATTAAAATTATTAAAATTATTAAAATTATTAAAATTATTAAAATTATTAAAATTATTAAAATTATTAAAATTATTAAAATTATTAAAATTATTAAAATTATTAAAATTTTTGATATTATCAATATTATTAATATTATTAAAATTATTAAGATTATTAAGATTATTAAGATTATTAAGATTATTAAGATTATTAAGATTATTCAAAGTATTAAAGGTATTAAAATTATTGAAATAGTAAAAACAATAGATATTATAGATATTATTAAGATTATAATTACGATTAATTTTATTACATTGATTCAAATTATTCAAATAACAAATAAAAGAATAAAAATATTAAAAATATTAAAAGTTAAATATAATTTATAAATATTCTTAAATAATAATAATAATAAAATATTGAACAAGGTAATAATTAGGGGTTTAAGCTAGCTCTTATGAATATTATAATTATATATAGTTTAATAATCAATTTAATCAATTTAATAAATTAATATTATATAAAAGAAAAAAGAATCTTCCAGTTTATAATCTGAAAATCTTATTTTCTGCGATTGCTAATCAACAGATACAAAATAGTTTTATAATTAGTAAATCTCTTTTTTTGTTGTTTTTTTAAATATTAATATAAAAGTGTATATTTATAGAATACTAAATACTTTCAATAATTTTATTAGGATTGTTTATATTTATTTTTCTATAAATAATTTCTATTTTTATAATTTATTTATTAATAGAATATTTATATTGAGTATTTTGAAATAAATATTTGATTTTATTAGATTCTAATTATATATTATTAAATAAATATTTAAAAGAATTTTTTGAAATATACTGAACAATATTTAAAATCTATATTAATAATATTTTTTAATATTTTGTTTTGTTTAAAAAATTATTGTAAAGGAATAAAAATTGTAAAGAGAAAAAAGAATATTTCTATAAAATCAAAAGTTCGGAAATTATATATTTTAAAGCAAAAAGATACTAATATAACTGCTAATTATAATTAAATAAACTTTATAGTATAATAAATAAAATATATATTAATATAAAAAGTATAATAATTTTAAATTATATAAAAGATGACTATAAATATATAATAATTTTAAATCATATGATTGTTTAATTATTAAAAATAGGGATTATTTTTTTATATTTTTGTATAATTAAAATATTGAATCCTTTTTTAATAATAGAATATAATGTATTAAGAGTAAAAAAAGAAAATTAAAAATATTCAAAATATTATTTTCAAATTATAAACCATTAATATAATAACTGAATTTAAAATTCTATTATTCAATTTAACTTTTTTAATATATAATTTTATATTTAAAATGTAAAATCTTTAAATTATTTTTAATTTTATTTTGAGGTGTTTTTGATATATTCTAATTATTGAATTACTTTTTAAATTAACAACAAATTTTGTTTTTAAATCTTTTTTCTAAACTTTGATATTTTCTTTTATAATATTAATGATTTTTTTATTTTTTTTTCCCCTTGAATATTTTTGAAATTGTTTTACACTTTTTCGAAAATATATTTAATAAAAACTCTTTAACTTTTTTTTTGATTTAGATTTTAGTATAACTTTTAATTACAACTTATTTGTTTGAAAATAAATGATAAAATTAGCTTTTGGTTTATTAAACAATTTATAAAATATTTTAAATTTACTTTTAAGCAATTTTCGTATAAAGGTTTTTAATAAAATTGTTTTTTTAGTTAATATTTTATTTTAATTAAATGTTTTTCTTGAATAATAATATTTTATTATTACTAACAATTTCTAATATATTTTCTTTTTGCTTTAGATTTATTATATTAAAGTATAAATTATTTTTATATATATATTTTCTAAGTGAAAAAAATAAATTGGTTTTGTTTCTTTATATTATATTTTTTAAACCTATAGGTTTTATTAAATTATTAATTAATAAACTTTAAAAAAAAAGATATATATATTAATAAAAAATAATTTCATCTATAAAATATATCCGAAAAAATAATTTAACCAAATTGGCTATTTTGAAAAAATTAAAAAATTAAAAATTATTATTTATAATAAAAACTTTATTATTTATAATAATTTTATCATAAAATATTATTAAATTAATATAGAATTATATAACATTTTCATAACGAAAATTATTATTTAAAATTTTTAAAATTTCTTTATTTTTATTTATACAAATCGTTATAGAAAAATAAATATTATAATTAAATATATATTGTTTAATATATTTTCTTATATTTAAATTTTTTATCGAAATTTCTAATACTATAATTATTCAAAGATATTTTAATATACATTAAACGATTTTATTATTTTTGAATAATCTTTGAATAATCTTTTTTTCTAATTAAAAAATAATATTTTTATTAAATTTTATTCGAAAAAAACTTCTTGTATTTAAAAGTAATATTAAAAATCTACGATTAAATATAATTATCATCATTATTAAATAATAATAATTATAATATATAATTATTATTATTTTATTATTCATATTTTTTTATTTTTTATTTTTGTAATAAGGGTTATATATACTATAAAAATTGTATTTTTTTATTGATTTTATTATTATTTAATAAAACTTTTATATTATTATTAATTATTATAAAATAGAAAAGCTTTTTTGCTTTAATTTTAATTGAAAATTATAGTATTGTAAATAATCAAAATTTTCTATTATTATAATATTTTACAATTAATTATTAAAACTTTAGATTTTTACAAATTATTTATTCAAGATTTAAACAATAATAATATATATAAAAATTTAAGCTTTTTGTTATAAAATTAATTATAATATTAATAAAATTTTACTTTCGTTTTTTTTTTTAAAATTTTGTATTTTTATTACATATATATATATAACAAATTATTTTTTTATAATAATGAATTTATTAAATATAAAAATATTTTATAAATTTAAAGAAAACATAGAGTTTTTGTTATTGTAATTATTTATAAAAGTATTATAAATCTAATAATATTAAAAGTTTTAATTTGTTTAAGTTTATATATTATATTATAAATTTTGAATTCTAAATATATTCTATTTTAATACAAAAATTATCGATATTTTTAATATTTTCTTTTGTTTTATTAAGCTTTATAATGAAAATATTATTTGTAATACAAATGATTATTAAATTAAAATAATTGATAAATTGGTTTATATAATAATTATAAAGTTTTTTTATTTTATTTGTTTATAAAAGGAATATAATATATTATTCTATTACAAAGATTATATATTTTTACTAAAAAAGTATATTATATTTTTTACTAAAAAAGTATATAATAATTATCGGACTTTTTATTCTTTTCGAAAAAATAGTTGTAGGCTTTTAATCAAATATATAATAGTAAAAAAACATTTTTATTAAAATTTTTTTTATTTAGATTAAAATAAATAAACTTTTTATTAGAATCTTTTTTATAAACTGTAATAATATTTAAACAATAAATAATTATTTAATTTATAATATAAATTTTAATTGGTTTAATAATTTAAGAGTCAAAATTAATATTAAATTATCCCCAAATTTTAAAATTATCGAATACAAATTAAAAAAGTATATTTTCAAATATTTTTATAATAATAATTTTCACATTGTTTAAGAAAAGTTTTTTAAATTTGTATTTTTTATTAGAAACTTTAAATATATTTACGATATTATATTGAAAGCTAAATTTTCGAATATTTTTATAATTCTATTTATATACTTTAATCTTTTCTTTATTAATATTATTTATATATACAAATTTTAAAAATATTAAAAATTAAGGTTTTTTGCTTATTAATATTCGATCAATTAAAATTTTCGCTGTTTACTTATGATCAATTATACGAGCCGCTAAGGATTTAAGGTTAGTGTTTTTTCATTTTGAACCTTTTATAGTATAGGAATAATAATCACATAATAACAGTTACATGACTCCACATTTCTCTAAGGTTGATTCTTCGAATCTATAATTCAATAATACACTTTACTAAAAGTTTTAATATAAATTATATATTTTAATTATATTATATTTATAAAGTATTTTAAAATTAATAAAAAAATTTGTTTTCGCTTAAAATTTCGAAGTTAATTAACTAAAAACTAAAATATAATCGAAATTTTATATAAATTTAATTTTTGAATTCCTTAATTAGTAAGTACTTAGAACATATTTATCGATAGTATTTACTAATCTTATTAAGGTTGTATATTAATTCTAGTTATAATTATTTACTTATTTTAACAAAAAGATGCTAGTTTAATAAAGGAAATATTAATTAAGATATCATTATTAAAAAGTGTACTATTCGAGGTTATTATCGTTTTATATAATATAAAAATGTTGTGAAATATAATTTTATTAAAAAATCAAAATCACTTAAATAATTGAAGATATTGAAATTAATCAAATATTACAGATATTTGAGAAATTAAGTTTATTTCAAATATTAAAGTTATTAAAAGAAAATTAAAAAAATCGAATTTTTTAAAATATTATATAATTAAAGATATTAATAGTATCAAAGATATTAAAAACATAGAAAATATTAAAAGTATTAAAGATATCTAAATACTTTAGATATTCAAGAAGGATTTAAAGTATTAAAGTATAAGAAGTGTTAAAAATATTTAAAAAAATATATATTAAACGGTAATAACCTCGAATAGTATACTTCTTATTAGTAGTACTTTAGGTAATATAGGATTATTGATTTTTGATTCAAAACAGTATATTTAATATTTTAATCGCTATTTAATAATTTAATGTACTAATTGAGTTGTTTCTTTAATTATATTAATTGAGATATTTTTTTATTAGAATGCCTTTATTATTTTATAAAGTTTTTAAAATATTAATTATTCAATTACTTAATTATTTAATGATTTAATGATTTAATTATTTAATTATTTAATTATTTAATTATTTAATTATTTAATTATTTAATTATTTAATTATTTAATTATTTAATTATTTAATTATTTAATTATTTAATTATTTAATTATTTGATTATTTAATTATTTAATTATTTAATTATTTAATTATTTAATTATTTAATTATTTCATTATTTAATTATTTAATTATTTAATTATTTAAAATTACAAGTAGAAACCTTAAATCTAGAGTTTTTACAAACTATTTATGAGTTATTAATAAAGAATTTAATATTTACTTTATTGTAAACTATAGTCTTTTAAATTCTTAAAGTCTTTTTACTTTCTAAAAGTAGGAAATTATTATACTATAGAAATATATGTTTTTAACGAACTACAAAAAATCTCTTTTTTTTAATCATTCAATTAAAAATCCATGTATTATTTTTGACCTTTATACATCTGTCTCTCTCTTGATAAGATTTGGAATTAGAAGGATTATAGCTAGGAGGAGGATTTAAAAAAAAAACCGAAACCAGAACTAGAGCCAAGACTCCGTTGTTGTTGAATCAATTTCACTCAGTGAAAGTTATCTTCCCTCCTCACCGGGACCCTCCTTGGTCTCTCCCCTCCTATTCTGCTTTTAGCCTAGGAAAACTCGAATTGTTTTATCTTATTTCTATTTTATTTTTCTAGTTGGCTTTTATTATTCTACTAAAGAAAGAAAAAAGGAATAAATTTAATAATTAAATCGTAGCTTTTTTAACGATGTTTTCAATTGTTTTCCGAAGTAAATTTTTGAAATATTTAAAGATAAAAACAATAATCAGAAGTTTTCTTGGAATATAATCATAATATTAGAAATCTTGCTATTACTTCCCCTTCCCAATCTCAAACCTCACTACATTTTTCTACTCTTTTGCCGAAGTTATTTTAAAGCTGTTCTCCTGCTTATAAACAACCTGTTCACTACTCCTCTCCTATCTTAACCCCTAAGAGGGGAGCGGGGAGGAGGTGTATTTCACTGGGATTAACTAACTATTCCACCATTGATAAGCTCTCCAAGCAGTTAAGAAAACCTGTCTTAACTTCCATAAATGACCTCCAAAGCCTTTCTGTCTTTCCCCTCTTGTTCCTTGATTGTTTGTTTCCTCATGTGTAGAATCCGAATAAGAGTAAGTGCCTTAAGCTTGACCACGACCATGGCTATGATCAGAACCAGAAGCAGAATCAGGAGCAGTGTCAGAGCCAGAAGCAACACTAAAAGTGGAATAATCTCTCCAAAGCAGGATACAAGATTGAATGAACTGCATCTTCTCCAAAACAGGCATTGTTGTACTCAAGACATTTATTATCGCGTTAGTCGATTCTTTCTCCAACTTCCTCGTCAAATTGTCGATTTTTGCGCTCTTCTGTTCATCAGAATCCCGATATATATATCAAATACAGTTTCAATAGGCTTTTCTGTTTGTTGAACCTCTTTCTCTACCACTTCTAGATGTTTCAAAAGTTTCCCACGCAACTCCTTGAGAATAGTAACTTGTTCTTTGAGATCACTTTCCCATTCCTCTTCCATGTTCCCTCTCTCGATCTCGTCTTCTTTCTTGGCAAGTTCTAGTAAAGTTCCTTTCCATTGTTCAACAAAACCTTGGGATCCTAGTATCACATCTTTTTGAAATAAATCTCCGGTGCTCGATGCGAAGTCTAGTAGTCTCTTCATGTTGTGGGCTTCGACGAGCAATTCGGCTATTTGACGTAAATCCTTTTGCCACCAGTAATGAGATCTTTGTATTTGGGATTTGCTGTTTAGATGTGTACTGAGATTTTCAATCTCCTTTTTGAAAACCTTTGATTTTGGGCTTGAGAGTTGCGAATTGGGAAGCTAACGAAATACGTCTCTCTTCGTGTTCATTGGATTTGGCGATAAAGAATCGAACTTGGTTACCTCTCCTGGCGCTATATGTAGATCGAAGTTTTTCGCTCGGAGTATCTTTTGCATTATTGCTGTTCGATATCGATATCCATTTCAATACACCACGCCAGGAACTTTCTTGTAACTTTCTCTCTTTTTCCACTTCCCGCTTAAACCAAAGCTTCCATCTCGACTTCATGATCTAACCATCTAGAACCTTCCCTTAACAGCTCTTCTCCATTCACAATCCACTCCCCAATGGCTTCCGAAACCTCGAGACTTTGATCAAACAAAACATTCATGATATCCTTCAAAGCTGTATGTTCACTCGAAACATAATCAGATGCTTTATTGATCTGAAAGGAGACTCTGCTGAATGAATTGGCGATGGACAAGGCTTTAGTTTTTTCAGTTTGTGAAGGACCGGACGGGGGCATAAGCGTAATCGGAGGATAATGAACTTGGAAAGGGAATAGAACAAGCTTTAAGATCGATAAAGGAAGCAGGAATTAAAGTGCATCGAAAGGAGTAAGACATCCCAGAAGCGAAAAAAGAAGAAGATCAGTTTGGTCCATAAGAGTTTGGAGTGTAGGACTGGTTGGAGTGATGTTTGAGAACTACCTGATTTGATTTTTTTTGAATGGATCTTCTGAGAAAGATGAAGGCATATTGATATCGTGATGTTATTCATCAATTGAAAAGGAATAGTGTTGTAAGAATTGTTGTTGTTTGACGATGAATAATGAATATAAACAAAAGATGCATCTCTGTTTATATACATTTGCTATTGCACCCCTATTATTTCTTCCATATATTTTGTATTCATATTCCATGATCATCTAGATATATGAAGGCTTCTCCATTGAATTCTCCATTTTCTTGATCTTTCTCTATCTAGATGTATGAAGACTTCTTCATCGCGTTCTCTATTTCTCCATTTGATTCTTCATTTCTTATTCTTTTTTCCATCTAGATGTATGAAGGCTTCTTCATCCATCCATCCATCCATCCATCCATCCATCCATTTCTTTGTTCAAATTCAACCACGTTCAAACCAAATCCAACAAGGAAACAAAGAAAACATTCCAAACCACATGTATTCGTACCTAACAACTTCCTGTCTTTAAAAACCCACCACAATTCTTTGTTAGTCTATCCAGCGAACAAGCAATTCGAGCACCCCCAGAAAGCTTAGAGAGAGAGAGAAAATATCATCATGCCATCACACTGTAATAACGTTGATCATCATTACCTTAATCTACACCTTCCCTACACTCCAGCCAAATCATGCTACCAACATGGTGGTTGTGAATCTTATGACATATGGGATCCAGCTTTCATTCCACCACCAATACCCGTCGCCTTCCGCTCCCAGCTCCGAACCAACTATCGATTCTTAGCTCGTCATCTTCATCCCGATAAATTACCATTAAGTTTGAAGAACAATGGTACAAGAGCTGTTGATCTCCTAAATCAAGCGCGAAATACATTGGGTGGGTTGGGTGACAGGAAAAGGGACCCTTTATTATACGAGAATAATACGGAGAAAGAATATATTGACAAATATGGTTTTGTTCAATTGACTCCACTCCAAGAGGCTGCAAAAAAGAAAGCTATATTTGATAATGAATGCAAAAAGCGTTATGCGCCGGGAGTAAATCGTCGTCCGATTACTTGGGACAACATGATATGGGATCGACAAGATAGAAAATGGAGCCTTTGTGACGAGATTCTTAATGAGAGGGAATGGAGTATTTGGCGGGACAAATTGATTGCGCGACTGGGTCTTGGAGGGGCGCAATATGGAAGTACTTGGGGAGGAAAACTGATTAGGCAATTGGGCTTTGGGGCAGGAGAAAACGGAAAGGTGGGTTGGGGGTGGGAGCATCGGGCTTCTGGTGATAGAAACGACACGACCGGAGCAGTTGAGAAGGGCGATCTGGCACAAATGAAGAATGAATGGTTTGGATGGGGAGGAACACTTCAACGAGTCAGTGTTTGGGACAAGTGTGATGAGATGAGCTTTCTTATTCCAGCGAATAATTATAGTATTGATGGCAAGACGGGAACGATAGAGAATGGGATTTTGGAACGAGGGGTTTTTGATGAAGGGCGTCAATATTTGATTGAGGAGGGGAAGTGGAAGGCGAAACTTTTGGGGGAAGATATTTATAATAATTGGGCTTGGATTGCTTTGAGGGTATTTGTTGTTTTGGGGTTGTGGAAGTGGTCAAAGGGTTGGTGGAAAAGAGGAGGGGGGTTGAAAGAGGGGGTGAAAGGGGGGGTGAAAGGGGGGATGAGAAAGGGGATGAAGAAGATTGATGATCAGAAGATGACGAATTCGAAAGGACTGAAAGCAACAGGAAACGACTGAGACGGAAGATATCAACGAAACCGAGTCCAATATCACCGACTCCGAAGATATCAGCTCTGAAGATATCAACTCAAAAGACATCTATTTCGAAAACATTAATTCCGAGAACATTGACTATGAAGATATCGACTCTGAAGACATTGATTCCTTAGATCAAGATTCTTCATCGAACATTCAATACCCATCACTACCACAACTTTGAAGCTCTCTCTCTCTCTTATTCTCTTGCCTTCTTGTTCTCTCTTTTCCTAATTACATAACTTAAAAAATAGATAACGAAAATCAATGACCTTAACCCTACAGGACCATGAAAACCTTTAAATCTAAGAGAGTAGATTGACCTTTCTTAAAGATTAAGATATCCGATATATATTACAAAAACGTTATAGATATTAATATAGTATTGTGTTTTAATATTATATATTAATATTATTTTTTCATTTTGCTTTTTTATTTATTTATTTAATTAGTTTACTTATAAAAATATATTATTAAATATTTATTTAAATTTTTTCGAAATTTTATATTAAAAGGTTTATTAGTATATTATTAATATTATAATTATTATTTTGATTATTATATTATTATTAGTAAAGCTATTTAAAGATTTAAAGTTATTGAATTTATTAAAATATTAATATTAAAAATAATAAAAAAGAAAAAGAAAGCAAAGTGAAAAAAGTAATTTATTAAATTTTAATAAAATTATTTGTTTTTAATATAATAAAATAACTTATTTTTGTATATAATAGTTTATTTAATAAAAAAATTAAAATATTAAAATATTGAAGTATTAAAATATTGAAATATTGAAATATTGAAATATTAAAGTAAAATTAAAGGTTTTTTCAAAAGATCTAATATTTTTTAAATAAATGAATATATTTTAAATTAAGTCAATTTAATTTTAGATAAAAAATAATTTATTATTAAAGTATTAAACGTTAATTTACCTTTTAGATATAATGTTTTAAAATATTAAAGTAATTTTACTCTTTACCCTAGAGTACTAGAAATATAGCTATATACTATATCCGATACATAGTATAATTCTATATTTAAAAATGGTTTTTTTAATATATAACATTTGGGAATTCATAGATTTCTAAGTATATAGTATATAAGTAAAAATTAATATTAATAATTCATACTTTTATTTTAAGTTTAGTTTATTAATCTTAGTATATTAAGCTAAGCTTATTTAAGTATACTATAAAATTTTAGCTTATTTAAATATATTACTTTATTTAAGTATACTCGAATATATTATAATATTATATTATTATTATTATTATTATTATTATTATTATTATTATTATTATTATTATTATTATTATTATTATTATTATTATTATTATTATTATTATTATTATTATTATTATTATTATTATTATTATTATTATTATTATTATTATTATTATTATTATTATTATTATTATTATTATTATTATTATTATTATTATTATTATTATTATTATTATTATTATTATTATTATTATTATTATAATTATATTACTAATAATAAAACTATTTAAAGATTTAAAATTATTAAAATTTATTAAAATATTAATATTAAAAGCAATAAAAAAAGAAAAAGCGGAAAAAGCAATTTATTAAATGTTAATAAAATTATTTATTTTTAATATAATAAAATGATTTACTTTTGTATATAATAATTTACTTCGATAATAAAAAGAATTAAAGTGTTAAAGTATTAAAGTATTAAAATGTTAAAGTGTTAAAATATTAAAATATTAAAGTCTTAAAATACTAGCACTCGCGGAAAATAAATTTTCAGACTATGGATTCTTCGAATTTTATTACTTAATAGGGGCTAGCCCCCAAACCCCCAATCCTTACTTCGTTCGAGGCTAATAAAATTCTACGAATCCATAATCTAAAAATTTATTTTCCGCGACTGCTAGTATAATAATAATAATAATAATAATAATAATAATAATAATAATAATAATAATAATAATAATAATAATAATAATAATAATAATAATAATAATAATAATAATAATAATAATAATAATAATAATAATAATAATAATAATAATAATAATAATAATAATAATAATAATAATAATAATAATAATAAATTATTTTTTAAAATCCTTTATTATTATATTTATTTTCTACTTTCTTAATTTAGAATAAATACTTTTATATTATAAAGAGATACTAAATATAATTATATTCTATATTAAGTATATTAATAATAATATTCTTTTTTTCTATATCTCTTTTTATATTTTATAATATATTCTTTTATAATATTTTTAAATAAATATTAATTTATATAATTTTCTTAATAAAAATTCTATTTTATTCTATTTATTCTATTTATTGTATTTATTCTATTTATTCTATATTATTCTATTTATTCTATTTATTCTATTTATTCTATTTATTCTATTTATTCTTATTCTATTTATTCTATTTATTCTATTTATTCTATTTATTCTATTTATTCTATTTATTCTATTTATTCTATTTATTCTATTTATTCTATTTATTCTATTTATTCTATTTATTATTTATTATTTATTATTTCGAAATGATATAGGCCTATATATAATAGCTGAAATGGAATGGCCGGAATGGAATGGCCGGAATAATTAAGCTCCGAAGGTAGAACGGAAAGCCGGTATTAAAAAATTAAGGTTTTCTGCTTACTAATATTCAACCAATTAAAATTTTCGCTGTTTACTTATAACCAATCACACGAGCCGCTAAGGATTTAAGGTTTCGTGTTTTTTCATTTTAAACCTTCTATAGTATAGGTATAATTATCACATGATAACAGTCACATGACTCCACATTTCTCTAAGGTTGATTCTTCGAATCCATTAAAAGTTAATTTACTTTTTAAATATAATGTTTTAAAATATTAGGGTAGTTCTACCTTTTATGTATAGAAAATTGTGGTCCCGTAGGGTATCTATCTTTCCATCCATCCATTCATCCATCCATAACTCTTGCTCAATCTCCCTCTTGCTCTCCAACTCTTCTCAATCTCTCTTGCTCAATCTCCAACTCTTGCTCAATCTCCAACTCTTGCTCAATCTCCAACTCTTGCTCAATCTCCAACTCTTGCTCAATCTCCAACTCTTGCTCAATCTCCAACTCTTGCTCAATCTCCAACTCTTGCTCAATCTCCAACTCTTGCTCAGACACGTCTGCCTTTGGAAAGTATTGAAGAAAGATAATAAATGTTACATGGATGATTCTTCCCCCTTTATCTTTCCATCACTCCAAGCCCTGCTAAATACTAACATCATTTCCTTATAGATGCTTATCTAATATACAATAATACAAATGAATTTCCATGCGCATCACCACATAGACCATCCCTCCCACGAGAACGACTTTCTTCCCATGCTACTCTCTCCCAATTCCTTCCACCAAAAATACACTATCACCACCACCAACACAAAAGGAAAAGAGAATAATTGGCAGCCAATATCCGAACCATACGCGATGCACAAACCCTCGTTCTCAACTTTTGCTTGTTTCTCATGTTTGTTCTTCAACAATACCCAGAACTCCTTTTCCTCTTCCAACAACAACCATCCTTTATTTTCGAAGTTTTGAAAGGAGGAAAATAATAAAGAGAAAGGAAGGTTTGATAGATTGGAAAGCTTAAATTGGTCAAATAAGTTCACAGAGAATAAGAGAAGGTGATCTTGAACTGGGGATGCAGGCCAGTGGATTTGAGCTGATAATGCGAGTTTACAATGGCTAACCTCAAGGAGGTGAGCTAGAGGTCGTGATGCAAGCTTGCAGAAGCTAACGGGAAGTGATCTTGCACCGATGATACAAGCCGGTAGTTTTGAGCCAGTACTGCGAGTTTGCAAAACTGAGAGGAGGTGATTCTGAGCTAGTGATGCAAGCCGGTAGTTTTGTGCCGGTGGTGTAACCTAATGGTTTTGAACTAGGCGTGCCAGCTAGTGCTTTGAGCCAGTAATGCAAGTTTGCAGGGGCTGAGAGGAAATGTTTTTGAGCCGGTGATGCAAGCTCCGATGAGATGATCAAATCAAGTACCAAAAGGCACATTACATGAATGGAAATCTGGTATCTTCAAATCAAAGAATTTGAGCGTCCACAAATTACTAGGACCTTCCGATACAAAGAGAACCATAATGTATATGCAAGGTGGCCTGGATGAGACGATAAGGAGGTTTTGAGCCTGTGTGATGCAAGTCGGTGGTTTGAGCTGGTGATGCCAGTCGGAGGTTTTGAGCTGGTGATGCAAGCTTCAATAAGATGATCAAGTCGAGTACCAGGGGGCACAATACATTAATGGAAATCTGGTATCCTCAGATCAAGGAAATTGCGCGTCCACAAATTCCAGGATCTTTTGGCACAAGAAAGCCATGCTTGATATATATGCAAATTGATTTGGATGAGATGATTGGTATACGTGAAGTTGTTCGCGGTCCACAATGGTTTCTAGTATATGAATATATAAGGAAACGGCAGGAGGAGTAGAATGCTGCTGTTGCTATCGATCATAACAGCCATGGTTTCTAGGATGTAAAGACATCGAGAAAGCTTCAGGAGAAGATGGACATAAAAAGTGGAATACTAGGCTGGCTCTCCTACAGTGAGGGTAATAGTTTGTCCCGGAAAAAAAAGAAAGATTGAAGAGATTCATCAGGTTGTACTTTCATAGCAAAATGAAGTTGGTAAGTAGATGCTCCATTGATTCGAGTGATTTTTAAAAGGCGGAAGTCCTTTGATATATATAGGTATCTGATAATTCTATTCTGTTATTCTCTTATTTCCTGCATCCTTCTCTTGTTTTCTTTTTCCAACTTTCTCGAATTATCATTTTCTTGTTCATGTTTCTGAAACAATTCTATCTACTTCTCATTTTCTTGGTATATTTGGAACCCTTCCATTTACTTCGAAACTCTTACCATCCCTATCTCTTCACCTTTATGAATTTTCATTTTTCTTATTTTCATTGTTTTTTTCTTCAATTTCTCTATTCTCTCTTACACTCTATCATCCATTGCATTATTACCGCCTCCAGAATAATTACGATATCCATTCATCAAAATGGCATTTGCTCCTACTATTCCCGACGAAATCATGACCCACAAACTCAATACCCTTTCATCAGAAAACCGTTTTCACTGGACTGAAGAACAAAACAAAATTTTCTTATCATTTATCAAAAATTACAGAGTTGATATAACAAATGTTTCTCATATATCTTTGAAACCATCATGGGTAGATTTGGATTTTTCACAATTCGAAAACGTAACAAATAACCGTGGACAAGATGTTTTGGATGATATTGTGTCAAAAAAAGCAAGAAGCAAATTGACTACTATCATCAAAGAGTTGGAAAGGAATGCGCCCACTGAGGGTTTAAGACGTTCGGATAGGAATCAGAATATGAGAAGGGGAGCTCTGGCATTGGGAGCTTTGAATGGTCAGGAACGACGGGACGAACAAGCAGAACATAAGGAACCTCCACAAACAACCCAGATAGTCTTACCAGCAATTGATTCGAAGATTGATGTTCTGGATTCGGGAAGTTCATTAGGCAATATGAAGGAACCAGTTTCGGCTTTGGGGAATTCGAGACTGAGTGATGAGCAAGCGCTATTATATCTAGAGGCCTCGTCCTTGGACGTCTCCCAGGTAGGAGTGCAATCAAATCAAGAAGAGACCTCGAAGTCTTTCCAAGCACAAGATCAATCAAATCTAGAGAATTCTTCGAGACCTCTGCAAGAACAAGCACAATCACATCAAGGGGCATCCTTCTCATGCAGGCCCGTGCAATCGCAGGCACAAACAAACCAAGAAAACCCCTTGAGTTTGAGATTAGAATCTCAGAGGTATGAAGAGATAGATGGGAATGGGAAGGCCCTCTTTTCGAAGCCCTTGCAATCAAACCAACAATCAAATCAAAAGGCCTCTTTCTCGATACCTTCACAAGCAAAAGTACAGTCCCATCAAGACGACAAGACTCGTTGGCAAGAGGATCGAGGGGAGGCGTTTCAAGATGACGGAAAAGAGGATAAGAAGTCAGTCCGGGAGGGCAGGAAAGAAGATTGGGGGAGATCGTTGGGAGATGACAGAAAAGAGGAGAGAGGATCGGTCCGAGAACATACACAAGAGCCGTTTACTCGAGACCCGCTTACTCGAAAGCCGCTTATTCAAGAATCTTTTCGAGAACCCACTTGTCAATACAAAGAAGAATCTCCTCGAGGACAAATGCCTGGTCAATATAATCTTACACCTAAGCCTCAATTAATAAGCCCGATACCCCGAAATCCAAATACAAACATAGGACCACTCTCCCGAGCTGCCTCACGTTTAGCTTATCATGGGAATAGAATGAATTCGGTAACACCGATATCTATACCAACACTTCTTACAAGAACACCGACATCTCTTTCCAGGGCAGCTTCGAGATTGTCTTCAAGAGTTGGTAGCAGAGTTTGTGGAAATGCCACACCAATGCAATTTTCTCAATTTCATAATGGAGACCCTGTTCCATTATCATCATCGTTGTCATCATCTATTGTTGGAATTACTGGATCGGAGTCTGGTTTCTCGATGAACTCGGCGGATCTTAATAAGGCAATTGATGAGTTGTCTGAGAATGATTTAGATCATAATTATAATTTTAATAATTATAATCAGAATCATAACGTAAGCTAAGGACCTTTTATTTGATTCCCTTGTTTTTACAAACTTATCACCCCCATCCCCTTATCAACGTAACAATGAACCACCTATATAACTTTCAGATTCAGCCTCAACGCCAACCTCAACTTCAATCCCATCACGATAAATCTGGGGCTTCTCCATATCTCCTTCAGCTTCAAACCTCCTTCGACACCCTTCTTCACAACGCGGAACAACGTGTAAGACATCAGGTCGAACAGTTGCAGGAAAGATATAGTATGGAATTGAATGCGATTTTGGATGAGTGGGTGGAGGAACAAAGTAAAGGTGATGGATTGATTGGGGAGATGGAACGGTTGGAGCAATTGGAGCAATTGGAAAGATTGGAGAGGTTGAGGGGTTGAGGATGGTTGGTTGATTTACATTGGAGATCGGTGAGATTAAATAAGTTGAGGATGAATTGAGAAGAGGGATGGTTGAGTAAATGCATTGGATGGATTTCCTTTTGTTTTGGGATTGTTCAAATTTGGAGGGACGGGAATTGCATTAGATTGTGTAAGTTTGTTTCTGGTTAAGGTTTGAATCACTATTTCTAAAAGTCATATTACAGATCTAAGAATATTAAGTTTTGATACTTGACTATCGGTTTTTACTGATTTCATTTTTTTCGGGTTGAAGATAAAGGGATGGTTTTATCACTAATTATATAATTAATTTAGCTTAGTTATTAATTTAGAATCCTAATTTATTAATTAATTAGTCTAAATTATTAATCTATATCCCTTTTGTTCAAAATATATTTATTTTCTAGTAATATCTATAGGATTCTCAATTTTGATTTAGGGATTAGTATTATTCTATATTATTTTCTTTATCTTTTTGTTTATAAAATAATTTATAGGTTTTAAAGTTATTTAAAAAATCTTTTTATATACTTTTCATACTTTGTTTTTATTATTAAAACCTTTGTTTTAAACATTTTAATTATCTTGTTTATAATTTTTCTAAAAAGTTAGAAATAACTTTATTTTTTGTTTTTTGTTTTCACTTTATTTTTTTTAAATTTATTTCTTAGATTATTAATCTATATTTTTACTTTAGAATTTAGACTTTATATGTTTATTTATGTTTATTATTAAAGATTTAGAATTTTCCTTATCAAATCTATTTTATTAAGTATTAATTCTAATGTTTCCTACTTTGCCTTACAATATATCTCTTGTACAATATATATCCTACAAAGAAATTTATTTTCATTAAACTATTTTCTTTAAATTTAATATTGTTATTTTTAATATTATTATCTCTTAAAGTATCTATAGCTAATATCTCTATTACTGTTTATAACGCTTATATTATGATTATATAATACAATAAGCTGGCTTCCTTTCTAAAATCTTTACTTTTAGATAAATTCCTTTATTGATTGAATTCATTATTCAAATCCCCCTCCTTAATATAATCTAATATATTTATTCGGAATTTTACTTCAAAATTTTCAATATTATTCTTAAAAGCTTAAGTTATATTAATTATTATAACCAAGAAATCTAAATTCGCTTTTGCAAACCAATTTGATAGAAGTATATCTACTTTTGAATAACTTTTATACTTTAAGTATAATTTCGATTTAGCAGATTTTTCATTTTTATTTAATAATATATTTTTCAAAGCAATTTATATACTATATAATAAAAATACTATAAAATGATTTAATTTTGTTTTATATATTAAAAATTTGCTTAAAAATTATTTTATTATTATTAATACTAATATTAAAGATATTAAATCTTATTTATTCGTAAAATTCTTTATTGAAATTTTAAACATTTTTAATATAAATATTTAATTGGAAATGAAAATTTTAAAATAGCAAATTAATAAATCCTTATCCACTTATCATTAATATATTTTGTATTTTTTATATTATATTTTTGGTTATAATAAATTAAAAAAAAAATACTTCTATAACTTCTAAAAAAGATAATCTTTACCTTCTTTGAACAATTTATATTTAATATTATAGTTTCTATTTTTGTTTAAGGATTATATAACAAACTATTGTATCGAATTATTATTATCAAAAACGTTAGTATTTATAATTTATTGTAGAAGGCTTATAAAATAATCTAGAACTTTTATTATATTATTGATTTAATTAAATAGATTAAAGTATATTTTAATGAAAAACATTAATTATATCATTTAAAGAAATTCGTAAAAACTTATTTCAGTAAATTCTTTAAAATTGTTTTAACCAAATCTATAATCAAAAATAATATTATTATATTATTATATTTAATATTGTATTAAAAAAAACCTAATTTAAATACTAATATATCCATTATATTACTAATATAAAATATTCTTTAAAATAGAAATATTTCTGTATAAATTAGTTTTCGAAATAAGAATTATAATTATAAAAATAGTTATAATAAAGGCAGAAACTAAAAAAATCAATTAAAAAATAGTAATAAAGTTATATTTTAAAATTAATATAAAATTTTACTCAAATAACTCTACAAAAAAGAATCTATTTTCTATAAATAACTTAATTTATTTAATAATCAATAATACTATTAAATATAATATACGGTAAATTACACTTATGCTATGAAAAAATCGAAAAAATTATTCTCATACTACAAAAATCAAGGTGATTTTATTATAATGCTACAAAGATTCTAACTTTTTTTAGTTGAATTCTAAATTAAATTTTATTCAAAAAAATTAGAATTTAAATAATAAAATTATAAATTTTTAAAATCTAATATTTTTATTGGTTAATTATTAATAAACAAAAAAGCTTTAATTTTCTGTTTTATCTTTAAAATTTAATTATTTTGATTATTTTAAAAGTAATTAATTATTTCAGCTATTTCAAAAGTAATTAACCATTTTAACCATTTTGAAAATAATTAACTATTTTAGTTATTTCAAAGATAATTAACTATTTTAATCTTTTTATTTTAGCTTTTTCATTTTAAACTTTTTATTTTTAACCCTTTTATTCTAATTATTCTATTTCGGCCTTTTTATTTTGATTATTTTATTTCCAACTCTTTTATTTCAATCATTTTATTTTAATCCTTTTATTTCAATTATTTTATTTCAACTATTCTATTTTAGCTATTTTATTTTAGTTATTTTATTTTAATCATTCCATTCCCAATCTTTTCATTCTAATCATTCTATTTTAATCTTTTTATTTTAATTATTTTATTTTTAACTCTTTTATTTCAATTATTTTATTTTGGCTTTTTTATTTTAGTTATTTTATTCCTAACTTTTTCATTTTAACCATTTCATTTTGGCCCTTTTATTTTAATCATTTTATTCCCAACCCTTTCATTTTGGTTATTTTATTCTAGCTATTTTATTCCAATCCTTCCATTTTAAAATAATATAACTATTAATTTGTTAATAAAAAAATTTATTATAAAACCCTAGATTCTATAGTTTTTAAATAGAATCTATATAGTATTATAATAAAATAAATCTAATTTTTATAGTATAAGAGTAATTTTTTCGATTTTTTATAGTATGAGAGTAATTTACCGTATAATATAATAATTATAAATATATATTATATTATATATAGAAAATTTAAGTATATTAGAAAGAATTATATAAAAAAGCCTAAAGAATTATAAGAATAAAGATATTTAAAAGAAATAATATTTAGTGGAAATATTAATTCCTACTTTTAAAGATTGAAAAACATTAATTATTAGTATTAACCTTAATCTTCTATAAACCCTTCTATAGAATATGTTTTTTCAACTGAAATGTTTTTATTAAATTTATTAGTATTAATAAGTTTCAAATTTGTTAAAATTGAATATATTGGATTAGATTGTTAATCTATAATTGATTCTTTTATATTATTATTTATTCTTAAAGTTAAAATTAAAAAAAATCTAAATATTAAATATTAGTAATAATAAAGAGAAAATAAAGTTAAAGGCTTTTATAGTAAAATTTTCTTTAAAAAGATTTAAAATATCTGTGAACAATATGATTACTTTAAATAATATAAGAACCTTATAACCTAATAAACCTTTTGAAAATAAAAATAAAAAAAATACTTAAATTATTTAATAATTATAAAAGATTGTAGAATATAAAAATAAAGAACTTATAAACTATCAAGCTTTAATAGAAAAAATTCAAGTTATCCTAAATTTATTGGAGGTTTAACAGATTTTCTTTAAATTCTTTAAGAAATTTTGTAAATTATTTATATATATTAATTCAAAGAATAAGAAAAAAAATCTGCTATGTTTTTCAATATATTTTAAAAATCTATTCCTTTTATTATTGATTTAGAGAAATTGTTCTTTTATTTAAAACCTAATTATAGATTATTCTGTTTTTCAGATATTGTTTATATTTATATAAGTAATAATATATTTAGATATATTATTCTACTAATTAATGTTTTAGAAATAAATTAAGATTTGAAATTTAATATAATTTCTAATAAATTGGTTAAAGAATTAAAATTTATCAATTATGAACTTAATATTATAAATTGCTTTTTAAATTTTAAAATGAATATTGTATATAGTAGAAACAACATGCTCATTTATTTTATAATATTCAATTTTAATGTTTTTGGTGTTTAAAGAATTGTTTATACCTTTATTTATTTGTTCTATAATAAAAGAAGATATAAATTATATATATTATTTAATCTACCCTAGTTATATATTATTAACGCTAAAATTAATATTTATAAATCTTTAATTCAAATTAAGATCAAAAAAGAAAATAGATTTGTTAGAATATTATAATCTCTATAATTTTATCCTTTAGTTCTTTATAATATTATATTTATACCAAAGGAATATTATTTTCCTAAAAGAATAGTAATGATGGAATTATTATTAATCTCATATCAGTTAATAAAAATAATTTGAATATAGATTCCAAAACCATTAAGTTAGAATATAATTTTGATAATTCGGAAAATTAATATATTAATAATATAATATTAGAGCACCTTTTAAATGTTTATGATTTAAATAAATCATTGAAAGATTCTACTAAGCCTTTATTGTAGAATTTGATTTTCAAGAAATTCCGTAGATTTTATCTTTCTCATCTATTATATTTGAATATTTCATGTTTTTAATCTTGAATATATCAAAAGTTTATATTAATAGTTTCGTAAGGTTATTTATATAGGATATACTAAATATATTAAGGATAGGTTTAAAGAAATTAAATAAACTAAAGATTATAGAATAAAATTGTATAAAATCTAATATTACCATTTTCACCAACCTTATTACTAATATCTTTATTTCCATTATTTTTTATACCCTTATTTTTAACATTTCCATTATTATTTTTAATTATATTATATTCCTTTATATAACTTTGATTCTGTATTTTTAGTATAAATATAAATCTATAAAACAAATATATTTTATAATCTTTATTATTACTTTTTGATCTAAATTATATAAATATAACCTAAATCCCTATTCACTTTTGGAATCTATAGTTTTAAATTTAATATTAAAAATATATTCTATAAAAAACATGTTTATAAAAAAATCTTTTTCTATAAATTAATATATTAAAAAAAATCTTTTATTTATAGAATCAATAATAAACATCAAAAAATGATTTATAATTATTGAAATCACTTTAAGTTCTATTATACCGGATAATAAAAGAAAATCTTGAAAAAAAATGTTATATTTATTGTATATATAGTATTAAAATCTAAATATTATCAAATTATAATATATTCTACTAATTGATTTATACAACTATAAAATCCGATTTAAAGAAAGAACCAAACCGTTTAAAATGAAAATTTAAGAACGATAATTATCAGATTAAGAATTCTAGCTTTAAAAGATTATAAAAGAAAATTTTATATATTGAATATATAAATATATAATGATTACTAACAATTAATTATTAGATTAAAACATTGCCTTTATTCTTATGAATAAAGATAAATTAGAAAATCCTAATTCCTAAGCTAAAATTAAAGTTATATTTAATTATTCTAATATTATTAAAAACTTACCTAAATACTACTTGAAATTTATAAATAAAACTTATAATTATCTTATATAATCTAGTTATTGAATATATTATACATTTGATTTAAAATATAATTATTAAATTATTCCGATTTATAGGTAATATAAACATTACTTTACTTTCACTATTGCCAAAATTGGATAATTATAATCTCTATATATACCCCAAGATATAAAATTAATAGGTTTTTTAATGATAAAGATAATATATTTAATCCTTAATAAAATTCTATCTTTATTTAATATTGAAGGTAATAATAATATTACCTATAATTTTAAGTCATTATTTTTGATTTTTTCCAATAAAGAAACTTTTTTGAATTATAATTTCTATATAAATAATAAATTTATCAAAATTAAAGATTTTAAAGAAATATATAATTTTTTAACTAATTACTTTTTTTTATATATTTTAATTTATATTTAAATCATCGTTTAAAAAGATAAAGCTATTTAAATACAAGGTTTGAGCCTTAAATCTTATATATTATATAAAAGATATTATAAAGATTAAAAAAGAATATATTAAAAATATCAAAAATAATTAATTTCAAAGAATATTTATAATATAAATCTTTTTTGAGATACTTTTGATATTACTAATTATTAGGTTAAGAACTCTATAGAGATTACATAATCATTAGCCAAATTAATAAGTAATAATATAGAATGATATCAAAATAATATTAAACTATTATTATTTAAACTATTTAAAAACTTTTGCTTAATTATTATTGAAATATATGAATATAAGCTTAATAAACCTATAAAATAATATTTTAATGCTTTAGGATACACTATTAATTATATTATAACATAAATAAAAGATAATATAAAAGTCCTTATTATCTATCATTTATTCATTTTTTTTGAAAATATAATAAGAATATAATGTATATAAACGGAAGTTATATTTTATCATTGAATTTTTCTAAAAATATAATTATATACTCCACAGTTTTAATCTTATTAGTATTATTTTTATAGATCATTAATTCATTATCTTTTTTTAAATTCTGGATTTTATAAAGATATTTATACTAGGTAGGTTTTCGAACTGAAAGTTTTGAATATTATTATTATATATATTTCAGAATTTAAGAATAAAATAACTAATATATTATCTTACATTATTTTCTTTAACTTTGATTATTTGAATATACCTAAATTGTAAAAGATCAATAATATTAATCTTGTAAATGGTATATCAATTTGGGTATAAAAGGATGGGGAAAAAAATTACAAAAAATTGATTAAAAAGATTAGTAATTTTATTTAGTTAAAGGCTTTTATAAAGTTGATATAGTTTAGAATTAATATAAAAATGGTAAACCTTTATTAGAATATAAAATCTTGTTTTAAAAGATATTTATTAAATATTTATAAGAAATTAATGAATATATTTAATAATAAAACCAATTTTCAGATTTCAATATATAAGTTATCAAAATGGTTTGTAGATATATATCGATTTTCAGAATATAATTGAATTCCAAATAATCTAAGTAGACTATAATATATTATATTTAATTATAAATAGTTATATTACAAATTGTTTACAAACAAAAAGATTTTATATTATACCTTTTATAAAGTTTGAAAAGGTTGTATACTAAAAGTTAAAATATTAATATTATTATATAAAGTTTATAATATATTGGGTTATTTTGTATTATAAATATTTATTTGTAAATTGTATAATATATATTAATCGGCCATAACGAAAAACATTATGGATTACTATTTAGAGTATTTACAGTATATAGAATTTAAGCCCGTTATAAGATTATAAATTTAATCAAAAGTTGTAGTTGGAATATCTATAAATTATTTTGAAATTAATTTTATTAATCCTTTTTTATTAATAGATTTTAATAGAATCTTATACAAATATATTCTTCTAATTATTAATTACTTTTCAAAATATATTTAAGTGTTTTTGTGTACTGTTAACTTTAATTTCGAAATTATTAGATATCTATTATATTTATTTATTCACTATAAAGTCCTAATTAAGTTTTATATTAATTCTGATTTTTATTTTAATACTTTGATTAAAATTTATATTAAATTATATCGTTTAGTTTAGATTATATTCCTAATAATCATAAAAAAAACTGTTAAAATAATAAAAAAAGTAAATTATATTATTTAAAATATATTAAATAAAATATTGGATATATTATATAAAACTTAGGGATTTTTAATTATTAAAGTGATTCTTAAAGTAAACTATAAGAATATTATTTATTTAGGATATTTTCTATATAAAATCTTTCTAGGATTTTAATTTATTCAAAACTTAGAATGGAAATTTCCATATTATCACTGTAAAGTGCTAATAGTAATTATAATTGCTAATATTCACTTTAATATTAATCAATAAAATCAAAAAAACCAAGATTATTATTGAATTTATTGCAAATTAGGAATATATTTTGCAAAAAACAAATCGAGTTTTTGATTTGTTTTGTACTGTAAAAAAAAGAATATTATAATCAAAAAGTATATTATACGTTATTTATATTCGAACAATTTGTTATATTATATACTATAAAGAATATAGAATAGAGATTAAAATTAAATTAATGTGGTTTATTTGTAATAATTGGTTTTAAGGATAATTTCGAGAAATTGTATATATTATAATAAATTAATAGTATTTTTATTTTATAAATAACCGAGCTCCCTGTATCATGCACGCCCCTGTATCTTGCACGTCTTAACATTTTCGAAAATAAATAATTTTAAATTAATTAATCATTAAAACAATCTAAAATTTTATATAGTAATAAAATAAAATAAATAATTTATAAGAGTGATGTTTTAAATATAAAATATTATATATTATTAAAATTAAAACTAATAAAATAATAAAAATATTTATTTAATATTTTATTAATAAAATAAAGAATATAAGATTTTGAAAGATTATATTTAGTTTTTTAATGTTTTTGTTATTTATAATATTTATATTTTAAATTTTTTGAAAATCTTATAATTCGATTTTTATATTGAATTTGAAAAATAAAAAATATTTAAGATTTAAACAAAAATGAAATTATCCGAAAAAGTACTATACTATAATAATATCAATAAATATAAATTTTAACATAATAAATATATAAAAAAGTAATATAAAAATAGTTTTTCATTAATAAAATCTATTTTAAATTAAATTAAAATAAATATTTCAAATTTTACATAATTGAAAAAAAAAATTGAATTAAGATTGAAGAGTATAATTATATATTATATTATATAAAAATAATATATTTTAATAATTATTATATAAATCTATTACATATAAATTTTTCAAAATAAAAAATTATATAATTATTTTAAATAAAAATTTTAAAGCTTAAATTATTGATTTTCTATAGCGATTAGTATATAAAAAATAATATTACTATCAAAAAATAATTCTTTCAAATTTGATATTACATTATATTTGTAATATATTCTAAATTTTTTTCTTATAATAATCTTGATTTATTTATACGTATAACAAAAACATTTTCTTTTTCAAAAAGAGTATTATATATTATATAATATAATAATAGTAAACTTTTCTTGGATTTTTTAGAATATCTTTTTAATTTTTTCTATTATAAAAATTTTGATTTTTTTTGATAAATATAAGATTTTCAATTGATATTTATATAATACTGTATTTTTCTTATTAAAATATCTTTTGTTTATAATAATAAAACTATTTTTAATAATTATTTTTTGGATTATTAAATTTTAATAAATTATATTTAATATAATCTTTAATTTTTTATAAAAAAAATTAGTTTTTTTTTTATTATATAGAGTTTTTCATTATTAAAAAATATTATTTAAATAAAAAATACTCATTTTTAATAATCAATGAAAAGTTATTTAATTTTTGAAATAATTAAATATACATTTTTAAAATTATAATTAGTATTTCAATATATTTAATTTGACAAGTTTTCTTTTTATAATATTATTCAAAATTATTAAAATATATTGTATTTCAATTTTATATTATAATATTAAAAGGTTTTTTATGAATTAATTTTGTTTGTTAACTTTCGACTTTTTGAAAAGCGTGCAAGATATAGGGACGTGTATGATACAGGGAGCTCGATTATATTATAAGGATTATTTGAAATTATTTCGTTTATAAAAAGAATATTTGATTATTGAAAAAGAGTGTACTTTATTGGTATTTTAAAATATCTGAGTTGGGAATTATATTGAACAATTGCCTTGTAAAAAGAAAAAGATTCCAAGAGTTAAGAGTTTATATAATAGTTTTAAAATCGCAAAATTCGATTTTTAAAGTAAATTAATTAGATTATTTATTTTAAGCTTATAATATAAATACATATTTTTAAGGTTTATAAAATAAGGATGTTTATAATAATAAAAATAATAGAAAATATAAACAAAAGAAATATTATAGATATTAAATATAATTATATATATTGATTTAGAAAATCATTTTTTATAATAATATTAATAAGTAATTCAGAAATAGTTTAAGATTAGCATAGTTTATTGTTTGCTTTAAAAAAATAAGATCTTAGATTAAAATTCGTGTATTTCTTATAGTAAATAAAGGAATGGTTTTATTACTAATTATATGATTAATTTAGTTTAATCATTAGCTTAGAATTCTGGCTTATTAACTGGTTAGTCTAGATTATCAATTTACACCCCTTTTGTCCAAAACACATTCATTTTCTGTTGGTGCACTACATTAGCGTATGTGTAAACTCTTATTTCAACTCCTTTTTTCATATAAAGAATTATATTATTTTCGTGATTGATATGCAGTTGTTGTATTAAGAGCTTTCTTATTACCAATGTAAAGAAAGAATGGAGAGGTTTATAAACTTTTTACTACTTCTAGAAATGGATATTATTATTTCTTGCTTTTAGAAACTTTTCGAATTTGATTCCTGTATTTATTCAGTCTTGATAACTTGTTCAGTTCACCGTGCTTTCTTGTATCTTGTATCGGGGTCGATTGACATCGTATCAAATTGCAGTCCTGTTATTTGAAGTTCGTGGTTCTATTGAACTGCGGTCTTTCTATTCAAGACTTGATAGCATAACCATTCCTTCAGGAGTTCTACTACCCAGCGAAAAGGGAGGGCATTGATGTATCCAACGCCTCAAAGAGCATCCTTATATCTTTTGATTGTCCGGTCCTCTCTAGGTTTTTCCCTATATGATGCAGGCTGAGTGAATCGAAGAATCCTATTGAATCCGTTTCATGCTCCCTACCCACTCAGATGATGGCATATCTTGGAGTCTTGAACATATCCTGAACAGATTGAACGCAGCGAGGATGGGGCTTTGGAGGCTTGCCCCCAGAACTAATTGAATAGGATAAGGCCCCGCTAGCCTTTATAGAGCGACTGCTGTCGAAGCAGACTACTGAATGAAACGTCCCACCTATTACTTTAAACTCGATGATTCAGATCTCATTGCTCTTCAAAGAATCAACGATTAATTTCACTATTACTCGGCAAAATAAAAATTCCTATATATGCAAAGATAAGTTTCAATAAAACGCTTTCGAATATTTATATAATTTTTTGAGATTTTAATAGGATATATTAGTTATATAGCTTTATTTGTATGTTTAATTTCAGGTGTTTTAATAAAAGATTGAATGATCTATAATATATTGAATTTAGAAAATTTGATAATGTTTTTAATAGTTTAGATAGTATTTCATAATTTTGATAGCTTTATAAATTTAGGATTTTATATTATACAACTTGGTAGTATAATAATATAGAAGTAATAAATCAATTTTGTTATTTTAAAATTTTTTTAGTTTTATTACTTTAGAAATATAATTAAAATGAAGCAAAAAAAATAGGAATTTTGAAAAGAGAAATGTGTTTATATAATACGAGATAAGCGAATTCATTTTATAAAAATTATACTTTTTCATTTCAATTTTGGATTTTTTATAGAATAGCTCTTTTTATAATAAAGCTATAAGTATTTTAAGATAATTAATGAAATAGTCTATTATTAGCTTAATAATATATTAGTTTTCAATATACTAATTATAAAATTTGAAAAGTTATTTAGAATTTAAAATATAGTTTTAAAATCGTAAAAATCATCGAATTTTTAAATATGAATTTAGTATTTTAATATAAATCTTGTATTTCAGTACATTAAATTTTATATATACTTTATGGCTGTTTTAATAATGTTTAAAATCATGTTAAAATATTCTTAATTAAATTAAGAACTATCAAAATAGCTTAAAATGATTTAATATAATTCAAAATAGCTTAAGATAGCTTGAAATAGCTTAAAATAGCTTAAATCATAGTTAAAACCTATTTAAATGGATATTAACACTATTTTAAGCTAATTTTAAAATGGTATTAAATTAGCATTGTTGCAATAATTTATTAACCGTTTTGAGATAATGTTAAGATATTTTGAAATAGCTTCGAAAATAAAGCTTTAAAAGTGGATTTGCCCCAATTTTTCTGAAAAAAAATAGAAAAAATTATTATTATTATTATTATTCTCATTATTTTTATTTTTATTTCTATTCTTATTATTTTTTTTTTGCTGTAAATAGATCATTCTAACCACTCGGCTAAATAACTAATAATAATTTGATAATCAATATTTTAAATTTCTATATATTATTATATAATTAACTAAATTAGAATTTTAATACAATATTCAGATAATCTTAACACGGTTTTAACACAATCTTCAATTTTTAAATTATCTTAAGCTATTTTAAGATATCTTAAAATATTTTATCGATTCAAGCTATTTTAAGATTAGCTTAAATTGACTTAATATTAACTTGCAATACTAAAATAGCTTAAAACCATTTTAAGAACGTTTTAATATAGTGTTAAATATATTCAATTGCGCCACTAAGTATTTACTAAACTAAAATTATATTCTCTTAAGTTTTTGTAAGTTTATATTATTATTTGAAGAAGTTGTATTAATTTGAATTTTTGCGTATACAAGAGTTTTTATTCTGCCGGGTATTTTATGGATTATAACTAAATATGGTTTTTTTTATTAACTTATAAAAGGAATTTGTATTATATATATTTATTTATAAAACTTCAAATTACTTTGTATTTCAGCGAATATATTTTATATATTCTAAATATTTAGAATACAGATATGAAAACTAGGAGTGATTGGATTTATTTGACAGTAACAACCTTGAATAAGATACTTTTTAAAATTGATACTTCAATTAATACTTTTTTTATTAAAATAGCACTATTTCACTAGAATTATTAGATATTTGAAACTGAGATTAGTATATGACTCCAATAAAATTAATAAAATACTATTAATATATTAATTTTGAATATTTGCTAATCACAAAATTTGAAAATATAATTTATATAAATTTCGATTATATTTTAATTTATAATCGATTAATTTCGAAGTTTTAAACAAAAACAAAATTTTTATAGATCTTTACATACTTTATAAATACAATACAATTTAAAAAATAATTAATATTAAAATTTTGAATAAAATCTATTACTAAATGATTTAAAAGCTAATCAATCTTTGTATATAATTTGTAAGAATATTAAATATTTTGGTTAATAAATTATATTATAAAACAAACAATAACGTTATTTATATTAATAAAAGCCGTTTTTTAGTAATCTTGAATTAATTCAAGTATTGATATTAAAAAATGTATTATTTAAAACTATGACTGTTTATTTTATTAATGGATTTTTATCTTAATAATAGTTAATTTCTTATATATATAATATCTGAAATCTTTCAATATTTATATAATTACTAAGTATATTTTATTCAATATTTGAAAAAAATAAATACCAAATTTAAATACCATTTAATTTAATTTTGAAATGTCTTAAAATCAAAATCTTTGATTTAATACTAGATCTTATTTTTATTTTAATATTAAACAAACTTTCTTTTAGCTTTTTGAAATTTACAAAATAATTTATTTAGCTTAATTTTCAGAAAAGATTTCTACGGCTTTCAAAGACTTATATTACAGTTCGCTTTTCAAGAAAAGTACTAGTACTATTTTACATTTTATGTTTAAAGATTTGATACTTCAATTATATATCAGTATACTATTCAATCTTTAAAATCTTTAATTTTATAGTTTAAAAGCAATTAATACTAGTATTCTAATTCTAAAACAAAAAAAAATGAAATATAATAAATTAATTATTTTCAATTGTAAAAAAACTCCTCCAATAATAAAATGTAACGTACTTATTTATATAGAAAAGTTCTTATAAAGTTTAATTGATATATATCAAAATCAAGAGTAAAAGCGTCAATTCAACTAAAAGAAGAAGAAAATTATTCGTTTTTATTAAAGTTCCGATTTGAAGATGATAATTAAATATAAAGAGAAAGATTTTGAAAAGCGGGTATAGTTTCTTTGATAAGATGTATAAATTTGATTTAAATTTTGATATATTTAATAATTCTTTTAAAAAGTCCGTTTTTCAATGATTTTAATTCTTTTCGGGGTATTAGATTATTAAATATTAATAATAAATCTGGAAAGAATTTCTAATATAAAAAACTAATTTATTGATATTAATAAATAAACTAATATTAGTAAATACAGTTTTAATTCTTTTTGATATAATTTTATTCTTTATTTTGATTTTAATGAAAAGAATTATCAAAATGGCAAAACTGTTTTAATACCTATAACTAATACAATTATTGCAAGAATGGTCAAAAACAAGCCTTATTACTATATCATTAAAAAGTCGGTAACAATCTCGAATAAACAGCTTTTTCATTTTAAATTCCAACTAATACTTTTTTTAAATAACGCATTTCTCGTTATAAAATAGAATCAAATAAAATTAGAATCAATATTGGATTTTAAACCAATTAATAAAACAACAATATTATATTTTTATATAATTCTTATGATATTTCTTTTTCGAATAATAGAATTTAAGCTCAAAATAACTTAAAAATAATTAGATTTCATATTGAGATTTTTTTAATAAATATAATCAATAAGTTTCAAAAACATGAAACATTTTAAGCGGAAATAACCCTAAATAACACACTTTTTGATATTGATACACTAACTAATACAAAATAGTTGAAAAACAACTTTGATTAATACAAATATTATTATTATCTATTTAATAACATAATTTATAAAATTGAATATTTGGTATTATAATAAACTATATATAAAAACTAATTAGCTTTTGAATAATTTAATAATATACTTTATCGAAATTTCGATATAGATTATATATTTTAAATATATTATACTTATAAGGTATTTCAAAATTAATAAAAATTTCAGTTCCGCTTAAAATATCGGAATTATTTAATTAAAAACTAAAACGTAATCGAAATTTTATAGAAACTATATTTTTGAATGTTATAGTTGGTAAGTATTTAGCATCTGTATATTAATAGTATTTTACTAATTTTATTTAAGTTGTATATTGATTTTAGTTTCAATTATTTGATTATTTTAACGAGAAAGTATCAGTTTAATAAAGGGAATATCAATTAAAGTATCGATATTGAGAAGTGTGCTTTTCAAGGTCATTACTGTATTTTAAATCGAATTAAAATGAACATTTCTACTTTCTTTTTAAGGTTTTTTCTTGAATTTTATAAAGAACTCGTAATTATTTAATAGTATTGATATAAGGATACTCTTAAATGTATTATATAATATATTATCAAACCTATTGTTTTTTATTAAATTAAACGCAATTTGATATAATATATATTACTTTAATATTGTTAATATTACTCCTGCTATCTCATATGGAATTTATAAATATCGTATTAAATTTATTTATCCTTTTTTACATTTAAAAAAGAATTATAATACTCTCGTTTCTTATTACGTTTATATACGTTTAAATACGTTTAAATATATAATAGAAAGACCTTTTTTTTAAAAAAAGATTTTCTTTAAATTTAATATAAAACCTACGAACCAATATATCTTTTTGATTTTTTGTATTATTTTTCTTCTTCTGGATAAATACTTGATTATCAGTATTAAATATGAAGAAAGGGCTTCAAATATATATTTCTTTGTTATATTTATAATTTTATTATTATTTTTTTCTTATATTATATTATATTGAATTAATAAATCAACTATTTTATTAATTTCGAACATTGAAAGTAGTTTGTTTTAATAATAGCTTTATATTTTTATTTATATTCATTTTAACAGAACAAAATTTTATACTTGATATCTTTTTTATATATAATATTCAATATTTATAAAAACTTTTCTGTTTTCTTTTATTTTATAGCAATATCTTGAAAAAATACTGTTTTTAGAATAATGTTTATTTACAATTCAAAAACTCCTAAAGTCTCTTTTAACGCTTTCTATATTCATTTTATATCTTTGTTCTTTTTTGATATTTTCAAAAAATACAAATATTTTCGATTTTCTTTTATATAATTAGTCTTTTAATTTTCCTTTTTATTAAATCACAATTAAATAATTATATTTTTTATATTCGAGCGGATTCTTAAAGGGATATATATTAATTTTAAATTTAATAAGTCGCCTACCCTACTTCTCGCCACCCCCCCCATTTGGCCAGCATTTCACACCAAAAACGGCCATTTTAACGTATTTATAACTCTACGAAAAATAAATACATATATTTTAAATTTTAACTAAAGCTTCTTATATATAATTATTAATAAATTCTGAAAATCTTAAATTTTTGCGATTTTTTTATAAAGAGTAATAAAAGATTATAGAAAATTAGAATTTTCGGTTTTGGATTTGTATGGAAATCACATACAAAATTGAAACTTTGAAATAAATATTTATAATTTCTAAACAAAAATAATTAAAAATAATCTGTAAATTTTTATAGAATCTATTAATCAATATATAATAAATAAAGCTATTTAAAAATATATATAATAATTTGAAACTATTGAGTAAATTGAAATTAGAAATTTTTTACCTAAAATTTTATCGTTAAAATCTAAGAATCTATATTAAACATTTATTATAAATAATAATAGTATATTATTAAAATAATATATTCAATTTAAGTTAGCTTTAAGATTCTTGAAAAAATTTTTTAGATTATTTTTAACTATTTTTATTAAATAAATATAACTTTTTTTAAAGATTTTGATTTTGTATAGGATTTACATACAAATCGAAAATTAGAATTTTAATTTTCTATAATCTTTTTTATAACTTTTTATAAAAAAATCGCAAAAATTTAAGATTTTCAGAATCTATTAATAATTATATATAAAAGCTTTCAATTAAAATTTAAAATATATATAATTTATTTTTTGTAAGAGTTATAAATACGTTAAAATGGCCGTTTTTGGTGTGAAATGCTGGCCAAATGGGGGGGGTGGCGAGAAGTAGGGTAGGCGACTTATCTTTTTTTAATTTTGAATAAAATCTTTTATACATTTATATATATATAAAATAGCTAGATTTGTATTTATAATTTTAATTTTAATTTTAATTTTCAAAATTTAATATTGATTAAGTACTTTATGCTCTTTTAATAATGTTTAAGATCATATTAAAATATTCTTGATTTAAATTAAGAACGTTTTTAAAATAGCTGAAAATAATTGAATATAATTCAAAATAATTTAAAATAGCTTAAAATAGCTTAAAATAGCTTAAAATAGCTTAAAATAGCTTAAATCATAATTAAAACTTATTCGAATCAATATTGATACCATTTTAAGCTAATCTTAAGCTAATCTTAAAATGATATTAAATCGGCATTATTACAATAACTCATTAACCGTTTTAAAACAATATTAAGGTATTTTAAGATATCTTAAAAAGTAAAGTTTTAAAAGTGGATTTTCTCTATTTTTTTTTTAAAAAAAAAATTTATTATTAATATTATTACCTATATTATTTTTATTAATATTATTATTTTCGTTATTTTCTTGTTCTTCAAATAGATCTTTCTAGCCACTCGGCTGAATAACCAATAATAATTTGATAACTAATCATTTTCCAAATTCCTATATATTATTATAATTAATTAAATTATGATTTTAATACAGTGTTAATATAATTTTAACACGGTTTTAATAACATAATCTTCCAATTATTAAATTATCTTAAGCTATTTTAAGATATCTTAAAATATATTAATATATTTTATCGATTTAAGCTATTTTAAGACTAGCTTAAATTAGCTTAAATAAATTTAATATTATCTTAAAATACTAAAATATATGAAAACCATATTGAGACCGTTTGAATATAGTGTTAAATATATTCAGTTGCGCCACTAAGTATATTATATAAATAATACTATTATTTTGATATTTTGCTTCTTCTTTGATCTGTTTTTTTTTAATAATTTTTATAATATATTCAAAATAATAGCTTTTTTTATATTATATAATTTATTTTTTTAATATAAGTGATTCTTAAATATAATTTAAATTATAAGTTTTTGTATATTTGTTTTTTTCATTAATTTATTATCAATTTTTTATAACAATTTTATTAATATTAATCAAACTCTTTAATATTAAATAAAGTTTATTTCTAATTGAAATATTCATTAGACTTTAACTATTATTAATCTATTTAATGTTGATAAGTTTTTTTTGTTTATATACTTATCAAATTAATATAATATTAACTATCAGTTTCTTTTTACTATGAATCCGACTTTAATTAAAAGATTGTATAATAATCTTAAATAAACGTATATAATGAATGAAATTTGATTTTTTTATTTATAGAATAGTATTAATTAGATTTTGAATTATTTTTTTATATCGAAATTAAAAATTGATTTGTATAATTCTATTATTAAAACATATTTTCTATTCTTTTGATATTTTATGAATAATTAGTTACCTATAATAATATTACTATTATTGTTTTTATCAATTAGGTCTATAATATAACCAGTTTGCAAAACCATATTGATATTATTAATGAAAAATATATTAATAAAAACAAAGATTTAAACTAAATCTCATTGAAATTTTTTAAAATTAATACATTTAATTATATTACCTATATATACTTATTATTTAAAAGGTTTATAAAGCTTTTTAAAATTTTGCTTTTGAAAATTCTCTATTTAGATAATAATTATAAGATAATATGATGTTTTTGGTTCATAAACTATTATTATACGGTTTTCATTTATTAAATATTAATTTTCAATTGGCAATAATAAATATATTATCGATTTAAGATTCTAAAATATTGGTCTTATTTTTATTTGTATATAAAAGATAAAAAGTATTTATAAATTACTTTGTTTTCGAATTCTTTTTTTGATAACTAGCATAATATATATTGAATTAATCATTTTTTAGTTTTAGTATGATTATCAAATAGTTTAATTTTATATAAAACAAATTTATTTTTCAAGTTAAATTTGAGAAGTATTTGAATATAATATATTTGATTGAAATATATAACATATTAGATTTATATTTGAATAAAAATTTCGAAACAATTTGAAATTTTAAGTCTAAAGATTAATAATATAGTATTTAATATAAATATAATATATTAATTGATTTGTTAAATATCAAGTAATTGTAATAAAATACTATTATTATTTTTATCATCATGTTTATAATTCCTTATATTCAATGAAAATTTCGAAAATCTTTTGTTAATTTTTTATTAATAAATTTCAATATCGATATTCCAATATTTAATAATATATTCAATGTAGAAATAATTTTCAATATATATGTTTTTTGTAAATTTATGAATTTTTTGAATTTAATTGAATATATACAATTGATTTATTGCTATTATAAAAAAACATTTTATCGAATAAATTTATTTTAGTAATTTTCTTTTTATTAAGTTAACGGTAATAACCTCGAATAATACGCTTTTTAATATTAATATTTTGATTAATACCCTCTTTATTGAACTAATACTTTTTCGCTAAAATTATTAAATCATTAAAACTAAAAATGATAGGTATACAACTTTAATAAAATTCAGAAAATATTATTAATATATAGATTTCAAATACTTATTAATTATAAAATTCAAAAATATAATTTATACAAGACTGTGACTATATCTGAATTGAAAATCGATTAATTTTGATGTTCCAAATATAAATGAAAATTTTGGTAAATTTCAATCACTCTATAAATACAATAGAGTTAAAGTATCTAATTTATATTAGTTTTTAAACAAAATATATTATCAAATTATTCGAAAATAAAGTAATTTTTACATATAATTTATTATAATATTCAATGTTGTATTTGGCATTTAATATTATTTGTATTGATTGAAATTATTTTTCGATAATTCGAAATTGATTCAAGTATTGATATTTAAAAAATATATTATTTGAAATCATTGCTTTGAATTTGTTGAGCTTCTATTAGAAGGTTCCACGGGCCAACTGAACACACTGGCCAACTGAACGCGCTAAACCCTTCTAGTCGATAAGCTAGCAATACCTTATCCTTAAAGGTATAATTAAACTCTTATGCTACTCGGGCGCGTTTTAAAAGAGGCATAGGCGAATATGAAACTTATAATTATTCAACGAAATCTTAATATAATTTAATATAACTTATATATGTATTAGATTTAGTATTTTAAGATCTTCCTATGAAGTTTTTATATTATAAAAATTATTTTTAAAAGAATATTAATATTATAAAGTTAGTGATTTTAGAAAATTTCAGTATTTATTAATTTATTAATTTTAAATTCAAAAATATATAAATATTAAAAGTTAAAATTATAGAAAAATAATATAAGCTTTGAAGTTTTATTAGATGATTTCAAAATTTAATATTATTTATTATATCAATATATATGTTGATATAAAAGGTGGAAAAATTCAAATTTTTAACAAAAAAATATGCTTATATAATCCAAATAAGCGAATTTACCCCTTCGAAACCTGTAAATTTTCCTATATTTTCAACTTTATTAATTTATATTTTAAACATCAATAAAGATATTCAAATTCTAAAATAAGATATTTAAAATTTAGCTTTTCTTTTATTATTTAACAAAGTTTGATAGGTTTAACTATAATATTCGTTAAACTATTCAATATTAATATAAATCTCTAATTTTTCATTAAATTTCCAATATTCATACATTTTATTATACTATTATTCATTTAATATTAGGTTTTATAATACAAAATTTTTATATTAAGTATAAAAATACTAAATCTATAATATTTATAAATTTTATAAAATTATATAAAGGTTTCGCTGAATAATTATAAGTTATATTTTAGCGTATGCCTCTTTTAAAACCCGCCCGAGTATATTATTATAATATATACTTTAATAATAATAATAATCACATAATAGACTTTCTTTTTATTAATAAAAAATATTAAAAAATTATTAAAAAATGATTTATAATTTTTTTTATAAAATTTATAATAGTAAACTATTTATAAATATATTTTATTAATTATTTTATATTTATTAAACTATTAAGGAAATAAAATATTAAGTCTTTTTATATTTCTATTATTTATAAAGTTTAAAAATTATTATATATAAAACGTTTTATTCTTTAAAACTAAAATTATTAATTAATAATAAATTTAATTTAAAAAATAGATTCTTAGAAAATTATAAACATTTTATAATATATTATTAATAAAATATTATAACTATTTTTGATATATTATTAATAGAATATTATAAAATCAACGATATATTTATAATCTTAAAAATGTAATTAATAATATAGTTTTCAATATAGTTTTTAAAATTATTTCTATAATTCTTTTAATATATAATATAAATTATAATTAAGTTTATTATTAAAATGATTATATTATAAAAATCATTATATTATTAAATATATAATATTAAAAAAAGATTATTTATAAGATTTGATATTTATTAAGAATTTTATATAATTTCAAGCTTTTAAATCTTTATATATTTATATATATAGAAATATTTCTTTATTTTAATTTTAATTAAAAGATCTTAACATAATCTTATAGAATTTATTAATTATAAATAAATATATAATAAATTCTTAAAAGAATTTTTTTTATTATTAAAAAATTAAATAAATATATATATCTATATATACTTCTTTTAAAAAAAGAATTATTTATTTTAAATTAAAATTATTAATACAATTTGTATAATATACTTATAAAGACTAATAAAAGTTATTAATTATTATATAAAAATTAATATAAAATTATTTAATAAATAAATTCACTATATTTAAATTTCATATCAAAAATATAATAATGAAAATAAAGGATTACGATCGAAAAGCGGTGACTCAATTAGGTTAGACTGTTCAGTTGGCCAGTGTGTTCAGTTGGCCCGTGGAACCTTCTATTGTTTTTTTGATCAAATTTATTTTTGAAAACAATAATTGATTTGATAAATCAGTTGAAATATTTGAAAGTAATTCTTATATATTAAAAAAAATCAATATAATATTATTCGATTTTATAATTTTTTTAAATAATTTTGATAATTTTATTCAATAATTTAATTATAATTATAAAAATATATATATCTAGATAGTTTATAGTAATATTTAATTCAATTAATAAAACTTAATATTTTAATGAAAATCTATATTATAATTATTATTATATAAATTATATTTTAGGTATATTATGTATTAAAAAAGTTTTTCGAAAATCGTCAATAATAAATCTAATAATTTGATATAAATATCAATTTGGCATTTCTTTCGATATATATTAAATATATTAAATGAGTATATTCTTTAAAATCTAATAATTTAATGTTCTATAGATTTACTAATAATATAAAAAACTCGATCTTTTATCATATATATTATAGTTATAAAAATCATATAATTGAACTTATAATTGTTTAATAATATAAATTTAAATTTTTGAATAAGTTTTTATAACACCAATATTGTTTGTAATATTTAATAAAATAATCGATTCTATTAGCCTCATTATTATAATTTATAACTTTTGAAACTTTATTAAGTTTTCAAGCTTATAAATATTTAAAACGTTAATATAACTAATAAAACTAGGTTTTATTAAATATATTAAATTTTATCAAATTGTATTTTAAATAAGGTAATTGAAATTGTTTTCTCAAATAAAAGTATTTATTTGTTTGAATTAGAAATTAATAAATTTTTGAATAATATAATTAACAAATTAACTATATTATTAAAAAATATTTTACTTTATTTTATATTATTACTACAAAGTAAAAATAATATATTCACCATTGAAATGTCAACTTTAATAATCCCAAAGATCTATTTAATATCGATTAAACTAATTAAAATTGTTTTTTTCATTAAATGAATTATTTGTATTTTTTACTTTAATACTATTATTAAATTTAATTCTAGAGGTTTTTTATTATATCTCATATTATACCATTCTAAATTTGCCAATTATTACTTAATATATATATAGATATATAATATAAAAATTATTTTTGAAATATTGAATATGAGATATTTTTTTTTTCATTGAAAAACTTTTCATAGCAATATAATAAATTATTTAAATGAGAAATTATTTTAAAAACCTGTTTATTATTAATTAATTTTGGGGATATAATAAGATTATTTGCAATTCAATTGATATTTATTTTAGAAAAAAAAATATTATTTTCTTTGAATACAATCTATTTATTTTCTTTTATATTCATTGATTACTAATTGTGATATATCTTAAAATTGTAAGTAATACTTTTGAAAAAAAAACTTTCTGATTATTAGTATTATTTTTTTTTCTAAATTATATTTAATTCATTAATGTTTTTCTTTAATACATCGAATATTTTATTTTATTTAAATATCATTTTATTATTTTTTGGGTATTATAATTATAATAAAAATATAAGATTTCGTAATTCTTATTATAGTATTTTTGATCTACAAAAAATATTAAACTTTTATTCTTATATAACTTTTTTTATCAATTTAATTCATTATTTGAGTTTTTATAATAATTTAAGGATTTTTTTTGATATATTATAAATATTATTATAAAACTTTAGTTTTTTTAATATATAATCGAGATTGTATATTTTATAAATTTTTTAGATAATAAATTTAATTTTTCTTTTAACAATATTTTAATATTAATTGAATAAGTTACAATAGATTTCAATAAAATGAATATATTGAGATTTCTATTAAATGTTTTAATCAGTCTTTTTTTTGAAATTTTTTATTATATATTATTTTGATTCAAACTTTGTATATCTACTAGTATCTATATTGATATATTGAATTTTTTTAAAATTTATAATAAATATTTATACCTTTTTAATTTAATTATAATAATAATTATTGTAACTTTAAGTTCTTATTACAAATTTATATAATTAATATATATTATTGATCTGTTTTTTTAATATTTTATTATTAAGATCTTATGATAGAGATTTCAAAACCGAAAGAATTCTAGTATAATATCTAAAAGTTTTCAAAAAACAGAAATTTATCTTAAAATTGAATAATTTCAAAAATATTATAATAAGAATTATAAAATGAAACAAAGTAATGAAATAATAGTTTGATTTCATATTGAATCTTGAAAATTTAATATATTTTAAAGATTGTCTGAAATATATATAAATAAAATTGAGAATATTAGAAACTTTAAATATTTTAATAAAGTGCATTTGTTTATATATAGGTATATTATAAAAGAATGTTTTTTGTTTGAAATTCTAATTTTTTTTATTTTAATATATATATATTAGTATAATTAATAAAATTGTATTTGAAAAAATGATTATGATAAGTTTTTGATTTATTTTTCTTTTTATATTTTAGATTTTCGAATTCAAAAATTATTAAATTTTAAATTAATATATAAATAAAATATAGAATTTTCAAAAATCTTCGATTTTGGAATATTATAGTTTTGTATAATCGAACTTTTAACTTGGTTGGATTTTGATCTGTATTTTAATTGAAAGATTAACTTTTTAAGAAATAAAATTATATAAACTGTAATCAAGGTTTTGTTAAATAATTCAGATTTTATGTTGACATATTTCTCTTTAATGATCTGTCCGAATATTCAACTTACAAATATTAAATAATTATATATAATTTTGCTTTTATAATTTAATAATAATTCTTATATTAGTATTTTGTAAAAATAAAATATACTAAGGATCCCTTTTTGAACTTATTTTAGATAATAGTTTTATTAAAAATCTTTTTATTATTTTTTTAAATGTAAAAAGTGTATTTTTATTTTATTTTTGAGATGTGTTTTTTATTTGAATAATAATTATATCATCAATTATTTATTTTCAAATATATGTATAAAATTAATTTTACTTTATAATAAGTCTTAAGAACCATACATTAAATTTACAGACTTTTTAATTCTACTTTGATTACTATTTTCTGTTGCATTTATTTTATAAATTATTTTTTGAATTTTTGATAACAAACTTGAAATTTTTGTTAGAAAACATAAAAACATTCAAATGATTTGAAATACTAATTTTTATTGAATTATTTATTATCTAAAAAATTCTATTAGAATTAATCTTGTAGAGAACTTTTGATTATATATTTGTTAATAAATATATATTTGATTTTAAATTAGTTTAACTTTTTGTTTTTATAAATTTTTCATTATACTATATAAGCTTGGAAAATAAATATGTTTTTTTCAATCAAATTAGTGATAAATTATTATTAATTTTTTTTGTTTTATATTTTCTAGATATTAAAGCAAATTATTATATTTTGTTATAATTGTTAATAATTTCTTATTCGTTATTTGTTTTTAAATGAATTTTCCAGTATCATTTAAAAGATTCATTTTGAACAATTTATGTATCCAAAGTATTCTATTAATTATATTTTTGATCTAAAAAAGCTGATATATAATTATAAATTCAGAAGTGAGTAATTTTAAAGTATTATTAATCTATTGATTTTAATAAACAAGCTATCTACTTTTATATGTTTTAAAAATTATTTTAAAACTAATGTAAAATTAATTTAACATCAATTTAAAATTGATTTAGGATTAATAGTATTATTATATATTATTAAGATATAAAGAATATTTTTGTAAGTTTCCAATAATATTATAACATAATTAGTTAATCAGTCGAATGGTATATTGTATTAATCCGAAAAGACGAAATTTAAAATTTATATATGTCTAGGAATTCTAGGTTTAAAATTTAAGTTTTTTTTCTAAATAAGTATTAGACTGAGTTAATGATATATTAAAATATAAAAATTGGCTTGGGCCCATTTTTTATTATATTTATAATAATATATAATTAATTAACTTTTATAATAAATAGTTTTAAATTACTAGTTTTGAAATATTTTCAAAATTATCTTAATATAATCTTCAGATAATTTTCAAATAATTTTGAGAAATTTTAAGATATTTTATACTATTTTAAAGACATTTAGTGAGTTATTGTGTTAAGCTAGTTTTGAATTAGGGTTAAAATAGTATTAAGCCAGTTTTAAAATTATTTTAAAATTATTTTATAATTGTTTCAGAATTATTTGAAATTTCAATTATTAAGCCTACAAAGATGAACTAATCTATTGTCAAGAATTTCTTGATATTTTATTTGAAAATTTAAATAAAGAGAACTAAAAATATTATCAATTTTGATAATATTCAGTAGAGAAATCAATATAATTTTAATTGATTTATCAAAAATAAATTTATAATACTATAAAATATGAACAAATAAAGCTTTATTTTTGAAATTTAATTATAATAAGATTCAATTTTTAAATATTCGATATTATGAATTCTATTAAAATATACAATATATTTAAAAATCTATACTTATTTCGAAATAAAGTTTTACAAAGATTATATTAATTAAATCAATTATTTTAGCTGAAAATAGTATTGATTCATTGATTTTTTAATTTAAAATACTTTCATTTAATTTCTTTCAAAATTTAATTTGAAATTTGCTTTAGATTATATAATACTAGTACTGTTAATTTATAATAATTGTTAATATATAATTTAAATAATATATAAACTTATTTGATAAAGTATTTGCTTTAATGTTTTGTAAAGTTTTGTTAATTTAGAAAATTTCTTTTAATATTTTTTCTATGATATTAAATTACTTTATGGCTTTTTTAATAATGTTTAAGATCATATTAAAATATTTTAAAATAGCTTAAAATAATTCAATATAATTTAAAATAACTTAAAATAGATTAAAATAGCTTAAAACGTAGTTAAAACCTACTTGAATCGGTGTTAACACCATTTTAAGCTAATTTTAAGCTAATCTTAAAATGGTATTAAATCGGCATTGTCGCAATAATTTACTAACCGTTTTGAGATAATGTTAAGATATCTTAAAATATCTTAAAAAATAAAGTTTTAAAAGTGGATTTTCTTCACTTTTTTTTTTAAAAAAAAATTAAAAAAAGTATTATTAATATTATTATTTTCGTTACTTTTTTTCTCAAACAAATTAATCTAACCACTCGGCTAAACAACTAATAATGATTTGATAGTTAAATTTTTAAATTCATATATATTATTATAATTAATTAAATTATCATTTTAATACGATGTTAACATAATCTTAACACGGTTTTAATATAATCTTCAATTATTAGATTATCTTAAACTATTTCAAGATATCTTAAAATATATTAATATATTTTATCGATTTAAGCTATTTTAAGATTAGCTTAAAAAAGCTTAAATTAAATTAATATTATCTTAAAATACTAAAATATATTAAAACCATTTTAAGACCGTTTGAATATAGTGTTAAATATATTCAGTTGCGCCACTAAGTATTCTCTACAGAGAGTATATTTAAAAAAGTTAAACTTTTGTTTTTATTACGAATATAGATAATTAATACATTGTATTTATTAGTCTATCAAATCCTAATACTAGTAATAATTATTAAAAATTATAAAATAAATTTATAATAAACGCTGAAAATTAAAATCTAGCATTTAGTATATATATTCCTAATAATTTTTAAGCTAACCCTTTAATTATTATACTTTATACAAAATTGCTAAATAAATTCGATAAAAAGAATTAATAAGGAAATTATCATTATAGCCTTTAAAATCTAGTAAGATTTATTTTCTTGAATTAATGTTATTATACTTTTAAATACTTTAGAATAATATATTAATAATTATAAGTTTATAAAATATAATTATACAATTTATTAAAATAGTATACAGATAAGTTTTGAATATAGATTAATTAATTCTATATTATATACTTTTAATATAAAAGCTATAAATACTTAAAAGAAACTTTAATATATATTAAAAATATTATTAACTATTAATTTATAATAGCTTTAATTATATATAAATAATATTTTAGTAATATAATGCTTATAAATCAATATATTAAAACTTTTATAACAAACCTTTTATAAATATTAGAATATAATATAGATTTAAAATACAGATATTAAATAATTATTAAAATATATAGAAATCAAAAGATATAAAACAATAGATTATTTTATAAATAGAAGAATATTAAAGCCCATTTAACATTTAGGTTTATCTTTAATATTTATAAGTGATAAAATACATATATTTTTTCAAAATTTCTGTTTAATTATACTCGGGCGCGTTTTAAAAGAGGCATAGGCGAATATAAAACTTATAATTATTCAACGAAACTTTAATATAATCTTATATAATTTATATATATATTAGATTTAGTATTTTAACATCTTTCTATAAAGTTTTAATACTATAAGGATAATTTTTAAGAGAATAATAATACTATAAAGTTAGTGATTTTACAAAATTTAAGAATTTATTAATATATTAACTTAAAATTCAACGATATATAAATTTTGAAAAATAAAATCATAGAAAAATAATATAATCTTCAAAGTTTCATTAAATATTTTCATAATTTAATATTATCTATTATACTAATATATATGTTAATATGAAAAGCAAAAAATTCAAATTTTGAATGAAAAAATATGCTTATATAATCCAAATAAGCGAATTTACCCCTTCAAAACTCGTAAATTTTCCTATATTTTCAATTTTATTAATATATATTTTAAATATCAATAAAGATATTAAAATTCTAAAATAATGTATTTAAAATTTAGCTTTTCTTTTATTAGTTAACAAAATTTGATAAGTTTAACTATGATATTCGTTAAACTATTTAATATTAATATAAATCTCTAATTTTTGATTAAATTTTCAATATTCATATATTTTATTATACTATTATTCATTTAATATTGGATTTTATAATACGAAATTTTTATAGTAAATATAAAAATACTAAATCTATAATACCTAAAAATCTTATAAAAATATATTAAGGTTCCGTTGAATAATTATAAGTTATATTTTAGCGTATGCCTCTTTTAAAACCCGCCCGAGTATAATAGATTTAATAGTTTAAATATAAAATGAAATTATCTTTAAACTACTTGAAATAAAAACTTTTATATAAAATGAAATCTTTTTAGAATTAAACCTTTTTTAAATTTAATTTTATAAAATGTTAATTATTTGGTTTATATATAAGAATTTTATTTAATATTATTTTTGAATTTGAATATAAAGATATTAATTTAAACTCCTTTTATAATATATTTAAATCTTTTTTATATTTAATTTATTATATAAAAATATTTTAGCATTTTAGCAAATATTTAATATAATTTCAGATTTCTTTAAATATATTGTAAAAAGGATTTGAATACTTGATTTGATTTCTTTTTAAACTAATAAAGTTTGTAAACTTTCTAGATTTTATTAAATTTTATTTTAGTATTTGTTTTTAATAAACTTTTAATTTTGATAATTTTAATTCCGTTCTAATAAATATTAAAATCTTTTAATCTTGATTTTTTATATTACAAGATTTTATTTTAATATATAGGAATTTTAATTTAAACAATTTTAATTTTAGTATTAGTAATTTGGGTTTTAATTTTAATAATTTCTTAATAAACAATAATTTTATTTAATATATATAAATTTAATTTTAATAATATCTTTATAAATCTTAATAATACTTTAACAAACTTTAATATTTATTTTAATTTTTATAATAATCTTTAGATTTTTTATTTTTTATTTATTTGTTTTTTTTTATTATACTTTATAATTTCTTTTATTTATATTTTTACGTTTATTTTAAAACTTTTATTTATAAACTTTAGGTTTTATACTATAGTTTATTGATAATTAAATATTCTTATTCTAAATAAAACAAAAGGGAAATAATAAATTAAATATTATACTTTTTATATATAAGATATTTTTTATAATTACTTTTAGTTTAATTTTATAATTCAGTATATTCTTATACCTTCTAAAAAGTTTTAGGAAAGCCTTCAGCTTATCCAATAGATAAAAATAAATACTACTATTACTACTACTATAGTAGCGATGAGATAAATTCATTGTATCTTTAATTAACTAATCGAGTAATTAATTGCTTTAGTAGTGGCAGTAGTAGTAATAGTAGTAGTAATAGTAGTAGTAGTAATATTAATTTATAATAAACGGGAAAAAGTTTGAACTTTTGATTTCAAAGCTTTTTTAAGGGTTATAGTATTTTATTAGGTTAAAATTGAAAATAAATTTTAACCTATAAAAAGCAAATCGAATAAATGGAAGTTACAAGAGATTCATCTAAAGAATTTTTTTTGGGTTATCTAAATTGAAATACAAAATAGTAAAGATAAAAGCAGTTTATATATTAATTATTTTTGTAAATTAAAGTATATAAAGAATGAGTTTAGGGATTAGTAAGTTTAATAATTATAAAAGAAAAACATTGTAAGTTGATATAAACAAAAGAATCTAGATATAATATAATAGTTGTAATAATGGGTAAATCCAATAAATGTAATATAATCATTATTAAATGTTCGGGATTTTCTATTATAATAAAAAAAGTATAAAGCTTTTTGAATTGTAATTTGAAAGATTTATAAGCTTTCCAGCAATATATTATATATTTTAAAATTAAGGGAAATAAGAAATATATTTAAAGTGAAGAGTCTTATTATATCTGAGCTGTTCTTTCGATATATAGAATCCTTTTTAAAAAAAATATATAATATCAAAGCTCGATGAAACCGATCTTAAACTCAATCAAATTCTACAAATAGATTTATATTATAAATCAAAGTTTAATAAAAATACTAGTATTTTGCAAAATTGGAATTGGAACTTTACAAATTGACTATAGATCTTATTATATATTGAAACTTAGACCCCTGATTCTCAAATTAATGCTATTAATAATGAATCCAAGAACCAAATCTGTATCTCAAACTACTTTAGATGGTGTTTGATAGCAAAATAAACATTAGTATTGAAAATGTTCAAATGTTATCGGTTATTAGTATTATCTTCAACGTTAGCATTTATTTTGATTATATACTTGGTAAATCTTTAATATTAATATAGTAAATAACTTTCGGATATTAATACTTTATTCTGTAAAAGATGAATATGATAATATTCAAACAGCAAATTAGAAATTAACTAATAAATCAACCGATGATTTAACCCTAGAGTACCAGAAAATATGGCTATATGCTATATCCGGTTTATGGTATAATTCCATATTCAAAATGGTTTTTTGATATATAACATTTGGGAATCTATGGATCTTTAAGCATATAGTATAAAAATAGGAGTTAACATTAATAGTTCACATTCTATTTTGAGCTTAATTGGTTAATCTTAGTATATTAAGCTAAGCTTATTTAAGTATACTACAAGATTTCGGCTTATTTAAGCGTATTGCCTTATTTGGGTATATTCGAGTATATTATAATCTATAGTATTATCGTTGTTGTTGTTGTTATTGGTAGTATTGAAGCTATTCAGAATCTAAAGTGGTTAATACGTTATTGATGGGAGAGGGAGGGGGGGAGGATAGGGGCATTTTCGAAATAGGGGAGTAGAAGCGAGGTAGAAAAAGCAATTCTTTAACGAATGGAATAACTTACTATTGATGATATTGATGGTATTGATAGTATTGATAGTATTGATGGTATTGATGGTATTGATGATGTTGAATTGAAGTTGAAGAGTCGAAGTGAAGTTGAAGAATCGAAGTGGGATTGAGAATGGTATACTAGTATTTGAAGCTATTTTGAAGCTAATATAGTATTCCGAAAATCTTTCAATGTGGACGCTTCAAAGCTTCTACCATTATATACGTAAAATATACGCTATAATACGATTTAAAGAGGATTCTACGAATATATGGCATCCTGCCAGAAAAGTGGTACTCTAGGGTAAGTAGTAAGGTTTTCGAATGTAACAAACAAAGATAGTATTGAAAACCGAATACTACTATTTTCCAATATTTTAATACTGAATTATTTGTATAGAAACAAATATAAGCAGTTAGCTGGTCAGTATTGAGATACTTTCAGGTTTGACGAGTGAAACTTAAAATACCTATAGTCTTGAAATAATCTTAAAATACTCTTTATATTAATAATATTGGAAAATTAAATTAAAATATTGGAATTAGTTTCAAGATTGTCTTAAACGAACTTAATAATATCTTAATATCATTTCAAAACTAGTTTAATATATAGGTAATAACTTATAAAATATCTTTAAAATAATTTAAAATAATTTCAAATAATTTAAAATATTTTCAAATTCTTCTAAAACTATCTTAAAACTATTTCCACAATATTTCAAAACTCTCTCAAAATCTTTATTATATAATTTGATCAGTTATCGATAGAAAAAATGATGTAAAAAAGTTGAAAAGTAGATTAGATCTATCTTTCATAGTACTTTAGCATATTATTAGTCCAATATAATACTAATATTAGATAAAACCCTAATTTTGAATCTGGGGTATTAAATACTACATATAAGTACAAATTTTTAGTTTTATTTTTTCAAATCAATATAATTAACCATTCGGCTAAATAACCAATTTTATTGTAGCTTTGCTTAACCCCTGTAATGAATGTATTCATATCTCAATTATATATTATAAATTTATTAATTTTGAGTTTATTTCAAGTTAATCTTAAGTTAATCTTAAGTTAATCTTGAGTTAATCTTAAGTTAATCTTGAGTTAATTTTAAAATGATTTTAAGATATCTTAAAACTATTTCAAGATTAATTTAGGGTTTTAAGATATCTTAAAATAATTTAAAATGTTTTGATATAGTTTTAAACTAATTGAGTATTTCAAGATCAATATAATACCGTTTTGAGATTGTTTTAAGATAATCTCAAACTAATAATATAATGCTAGTAAGTAAAGATGATGAAACGTATGATTGAAAATATTTAAAATATTATTTCTCTAATATTTTGAATATCAGCATTTGTTTCGCTACCCGATAGACCCTAAATTAACACCGCTATCCATCAATATATCCGCTATTTTTTCACTTTGCTACTTATATGCTTTAAAGCCCATCGAACTCTATTTTACTTACCTTAGATATATCATATGATTTTGATAAGGAATTTTAACATTTTCGAAACATTTTAAGCTACTTTTTGTTATTCAAAATCGATTAAATTATAATTTGAATTTATAGATATTTTAAATTAATTGGTAATCTTTATTTTATTGAAATAAATAAAAAAAACTTGTAAACTATTAAGATTTTATATTGAAGTTAATAAACACTGTTTTACATATTAAAGATTATATATTAAATTGGTAATAATAATAACAATAATAGAAATTCTTGAATATTTCATCATTTTACTTATATAATCCAATAGTATTATAACTATTTTGATATATAACTATATATTTTCATATCAAACTGTAATTTATTACATTAAACCAAAATCTATTTCTATTAGATTAAGATACTACAATCTATTAAATAAAAATATAATAATAAATATAAACTATATAAAACTAAGTTATAAGTAATCAATTATACTTTATCGATAATTACAATTAATAATTTTAAACAAATCAAATATTAATAAAAAATTATAATAGAATATTCTAAGAAATTCGAAATTTTTGGATTTTTGTAGAAAGAATGAAATATATAATTATATATATATCCCAATATAATAAAAATAAATTTGAGAATAATTTACATTCAAGCTTAACAAATGAAATTGGAAATGGCTTTAAAATTATTTTGAAAGTATCTTTATATAATTTAAAATATTTAAGTATTAAATTAAGATATCTTAAAACCATTTTTAAAATTATATTAAAAATAGTTTAATACTATCTTAATTTTGTTTCAAAACTAGTTTAGCATAATAAATTGCTAAGCATTTTTGAAATAACCTAAAATATTTTAAAATTATTTTAAGATTATTTGAAAAACTATTTTAAAATTATTTTGAAAATAGTTTGAAATCATATATTATAGAAAGTCGATTAGTTATTATTATTATAAAAGTTCTGGAAAATTCAAAAAGTGGGTTTAGCCCACTTTTTTCTACACCAATAGATTGCTAGCCCAAGATAATATTAATATTAGAAAAAACGTTAATTTCAAGCCTGGGATTTCTGATTTTATATAAATTTTTTCAAGCTGGTATTACTGACCACTCAGCTGATTAATCAGTTATATTATAAATTTGATTAATCCCTGTTATAATAAAATATTTATACTAAAAATATAATATAAATTGAATACAATCTTAAATTAATCTTATAATAATCTTAAAATAATCTTAAATTAATCTCAAAAGAATCCTAAAATAATTTTAAATCATTTAAGGTTTTAAACTATATTAAGATATTTTAAGATATCTTAATTAAGGTTTAAACTATTAAACTATCTCAAAATTGTATCAAAACCGTTCTAATACTATTTTAAAACGATCTCAAACTAACAATATAAATACTAATAAATATATTATTAATAAAATTAATAATGTTTCGATTTTAAGAAATCTATTATTGATCAAAGTTAATTAAGAGATACTAGTATTGAATTATAAATAAACTTTTTTATATTCAAAAAAAAATCGAATAATTTGATTATTGAAAATTTCTAATTATATATTAACGAGCTTTAAATACGGCCGCTCGGGCCAACCAATAATACAACTCGCTTAAGGCTTGATATTATATAACAATAGCCCTTTATAATCTCCTTTATAGCTTGTTTTGCGAAGCTTATATATAATATTTATTTCTTAATAATTTAAAATTTAATAAGCTTAAAAATTATATATTTAAAAAATATAATTATTTATTTTAATATTATTTTATCTATTATTTTAATTTATGATATTGATATAATATAATTATATACTTTTTTTTTAAAATTTTTATTTTCTTATACAAACGTTATATAGTTTTTTTTTGGATTAATCAATTTTTAGTTAATGAAACGTTTTAGAATATGTAACCTATAGATACTATTAAAATAAATAAAAGCTTTAAAGAATATAATATGTTTTATCTATAGAAATATCAAAGTATAATATACTTTTAACTATATTTTAAATAATTACTTTTCGGCGATAAAAAAACTATATTTATTATATCCTATATTCAAAGAGTATTAGCTTTAATATACAAACAATACTTCTAAGTTGACTAAATCAATTAGATTATAAATATTGGAATTTGAAATTTATAAAAACCTGTTTTTTAAATTTAATAATTCTGAATAGTTTTAAAATATATTATTTTTTTTGTTAATACAACTTTATATATAAGAGATTATATTAGAATGACTTTAATACTATTATATTACCGTTTTTGTTATAAATAATTTATCCATTTCTTATTATATTTGATGTTTCTTAAAGATTTATTTAAAAATAATATAATATAAATTTTCAAATTTATTTTCTAAAATGCTTTTTAATATCAAAAACTTAGAAAAAAATACAAATATGTTTTGATATTAGATTATTATTAAATCAACATAAATTTCAATGGATAATAATTTTGTTATTATATATAAGTTAATATATCATAAATTTATTTCAAATTTGAATTTGGAAATTTAACAATTGAAAAAAAAATTCACATTTTTTAAAATTAAACAAAAGAAAACTTTGAATTTGATATTAAGTTGTTTTTGGATAGAAATATTAAAATAACTAACAATAAATAACTTTTTCTCTTCTTATCTCAATTTGCTTTTAAATAAGGTTTTGTTAATTTCTGACTTTTTAAAATCATTTGAACTAATTCCCAATTCATTTAAAAACAATTTCATAATAGAATAATAAAAAATTGCAAATATATTTTGATTAATATAATATAGTTTATAAATTATATCGAAATATTATAGTATACTATTATAATAAAAAAAAGAAATTCAAATTCTATATCTGTTATTTTGAATCAAATTTTTTCAAGGAAAACAAAAGTTAGTATATTATAACTATAATATTAGTAATTATAGATGTTTTATAATATTTATTAATATAAATATTGATATAAATTCTAAAATACTAGTATATAATAAAAGCCCTTTTTCTTATTTATAGTTTTCTATAACAAATTTAATTAAATAAATTCATTCTGAATTTTATTATAAGCGCGCCAAGAGCAACTCTCACAGGTTGCATTTAGAAAGGCAAGAACAAAACTAAAAACGCTAAAAACATTACCTACAGTTATAAGCTTAGTATAGTACAATGAAAAACGACAGCTCTTACAATATAACACATGTATCTCACATTTATATATATTTCTATTATAACTATTATTTTGCAATAATAAAACGGTATTATAATACTTTATATTACTTTATAGCTCTTTTGATAATGTTTAAGATTATATTATAACATTCTTAATTTAAATTACGAACGTTTTAAAATAGCTTAAACTAATTCAATATAATTCAAAATAGCTTTAAATAATTGAAATTGGTGTTAAAACTTATTCGAATCGGTGTTAACACTATTTTGAGCTAATCTTAAAATGGTATTAAATCGGCATTGTCATAATAACTCACTAACCGTTTTTGAGATATTATTAAAATATTTTGAGATAGCTTAAAAGATAAAGATTTAAAAGTGAGTTTGCCCCACTTTTTTTTTAAAAAAAGTGGAAAAAATTAATATTAATATTATTAATATTTTTATTCTTATTCTTATTATTTTTTTTGTTGTAAATAAATCATTTTAACCACTCGGCTAAATAACTAATAATAATTTGATAATCGATATTTTAAATTTCTATATATTATTATAATTAATTAAATTATAATTTTGATATAATGTTAAGATAATCTTAACACGGTTTTAATATAATCTTCAATTATTAAATTATTCTTAAACTATTTCAAGATATCTTAAAATATTCCGAAATATAGGTACTAGTATTAATATATTTTATCGATTTAAGCTATTTTAAGATTAGCTTAAATTAACTTAATATTAACTTAAAATACTAAAATAGCTTAAAACCATTTTAAGAACGTTTTAATATTAGTGTTAAATATATTCAGTTGCGCCACTAAGTATCTTATAACAATCAAAAAAAGAATTTGAATTAAAGATAAATCTCATAATTAAATATCAAGATCTTTATTAATAATTGGTTATAAAAGTATATAATGATTAAATTTAATACTAAAAAAAAGATTTTTATTAACCATTTATACTTTTAGAATATATATCAAAAGATATTATAATTTATGTATATTATTTTGAGAACTTAGATATAAATAAAGGTACTTATTTGTTTCGAAAGATAACTCTTCTAGAAACGTCTAAACATTTTCATATTTACATATACTTATATACAACAGCTTGAACAAATACAAAAACTCGAATATATATCTGATTCAAGACAGCTCTCAAATATAAATCAAATATGTATTATTCCGAAATTTAATAGTATCGAAAAATGCTTTTTGATAAGTCATATTTCGATATCTTTTGTATTAAATTTTGTTTTTTTAAAAACTGATATATTTCTATATTTAGAATAATTTTTTAAAAAAAACTTTGAAAAAACTATTAATTGATTATATTTGATTTAGTTAATACTATTTCTTAATATAGAACTTGTTTCTTTTTGAAAAAAAAATTATATATAGCTAATAGCTTATTCTTAATGATAATATTAAAATATAATATTGAATTAATCTTCATACAATTTTTAAAATAGTTTCGGAATATTCCAAATTGCTTTTAAACTATCATAAATTATATTAGGATAAATCAAAGGCTATATCAAAGCCGCCTTAGATTTGATACATTAAATTAAAAACTATATGTTTAAAATCGATAATTTTTGTATTTTCTTTTGTATATATATTCTTCAAATTGATTTAAACTTGAAAACTTATTTATAATGTGTTTAAATAATTTCTATTGAAGGAAATAAATTGTTTTGAAAGCAATTCTTGAGTTTAAATTTATACAATCTTGAATATTACAATCCTATTTTGATTCAAATAGTATAATATAACTCAACTAAAAAAGTAAAAATAGATTTTTGAAAAAATAGTATCTCTTTTGCAATAAAGAAAACTATCTTATTGTATAGAAATTGATAATTTGATATTTATTTCTTATATTTGTATATTATATTTTTTACAAATTAAGTAAGTAGTTATTAAAATTTTGAAGTAACATTTAGAATTTCTATTTACTAAAAAAATATAATATATTTAACATTATTTCAAAATTGTTTTGAAAATGGTTTTCAAATCAATATTAAAATAAATTTTTTGTTTAGAATGATATTAAACTTTATAATGATAGCTTGTATTATTTCGAAATATCTTAATCTAATCTTGAAACATCCTAGAACCCTAATTTAATCTCCAAAAATTTCGGAACCTTAAATCAATCTTAAAAGAGCATAAGATTAACTCAATATTACTTTGAAATCAAGTACAAATCTGATATTATTTATAAAAAAGTCAATATATTTTAGTGGTTGATCAAAACTATTTTATAATTGGCTAATTAGCCTAGTGATTAATTGAACTCGCTTAAAAAGGGTAAATTTGAAATTTATATAGATTTCAGAATCCCTAGCTTAAAAAAAAAGTTTCTCTAATATCGAGGTCAAATTAAGCTAATCATATATCACTATACTGTGTTTGATAGATCCGGACCAATGTTTTTAAACTTTTTTAAAATATTTTAAATACTAATAACTAACCAATTTGAAATAACAAGAAGAGTAGTAGTAGTAGTAGTAGTATTTATTTACGACAAATGGAAAAAGGCTTAAGGCTTTTATCCGGCAAAGCTCCCGAGAGATATGGCGTTATGCTAAGTATGAATCTAAAATAAATTTATATATATAGAAAACAAATCTAATAAAATAGGGGTTTGAAGAAGCCCGCTTAAAGAATTGCTTTTCGGCTGTTTGAGTTGAAGCACAAAGTGTTGAAGATTAGAGTAGCTTGTAATTTATTAGATATGCTTTCAAACCAATTCTAAAATATTTTTGAAACGGTTTTGAAATAGTTTTAGAATAATTCTCGGAAATTTTAAATTATTTTAAAACTGTTTATTAAATTATTATATTTCAACAATTTTAAAACAATTTCAATATTATATTAGAATGAGATTGAAAATTTTTAATAAAATTTTAAAATATTTTCAAATTAGTATTCAAAACAGATAACAAAATTATCTCAAATTATTTTAGAACAATTTTGAGTTTATTTCAAAATTGTTTTAAGTTTTATTTGTTAGACTTGAAATTATTAGTTTCAAAGAAATGATTTCAATGAATGATATTTGAAATTAAGATTATATAAAATTGATTATATTTCGAAATAATATAAGAAAAAACAAAAAAACATTATAATCTTGCAATCTCAATTGATTCTTCATATAAATACTTTATTCTAATTCTTAAACCTTAATATATATATAACATCGAAAGGAATTTGACGTTTATCAACTTCCTATAAAATTATATTAATCACTAAAATTATAATATTCTTTTCAATTATTCGATATTATTTTTATTTTGAATAATTGTTTAGATAGAGATATATATTAAAAGATATCTGTTCAATAAAAAATAATAATATACTAAGATATGATTATACTTTAAATTCAAACTAAAATCTAAAATAATTTAAATTATCACAATTAAAATCTTTATTTTAATTGGTTATTTAAAGAAAATTCAAATTAGCTATAAATCAATTGTAAATCTAATTAATATTATAATAATCAATTATAAACTTGAAACGCAATTTGAATATTTTAGAAAAAGAAAAAACTACTTTATATTTAATTTTTAGATCTATAAGCATTTTAAAATATAATTTGAAATTATTTTATTTGTTAGTATATTGTCAGAATTTAATGTTTATTTTACAGCAATCAAGAACTTTTTATTGAAAATTTTTTTAATCAAATATAATAGTATTTATTTTCAGAATTTATAATATCAAATAAAGTACTCCGATTTTATATATAAATTTGAATTTCTAAAAATGCTTTTTAAAATTTTTATAAAAAAATTAATTAGTTAATTAGATATATTATATTGATTTGTACTAAGATTAAGAATAATCAAAATTTAAGATTTTCAGATCTTTTGTAATTTCAAATTGTAAAAATCTAGTAATAAAATTTGAAATCGAAAAATAAAAATACAATAAATTTAAAAATCTGAAATAAAGTATATAAATGTTAAGTCCAATTTTTTTAGAGAAAAAATCAAAAATAATAAAGTAAAACGATATATATAAGTATTTATAATAAAGATCCAAACGATTTTTGTTTTAATTTACAATCTTTTGATTACTTGATAATATAAATCTATTTTATAGGGTATATATTAACTTTTCTTTTGAAATTATTAAAGATTAAAAAGATTGTATTAATAGAGGAAGTATTATATTTAAAGTTAGAAAACTTTATAATTTGAAAGAATATTGTATACTAGTATATTATTTTGAAAGATTTTTCAAAAAACAAGAATATTTTCAATATTAATGAAATACAGATTTTGTGAATTTTGGAATTTGAATTAAAAAAAATATCTTAAAAAGATTATAATTATTAGAATATAGACTTTAATATAATTTATTATACAGATTCTAAAATATTGAGAATTGAAATCAAAAAATATTATAAATAAATATTTGAATTATTTATATAATATTATTTAAAATATTTCAAAATATTACAAATAAAAGTAATATAATTTAAATTAAATATAAATATAATATATAAAAATAAAAAACTAAAATACTTGATTAAATTAAAGGTTATAAAGATCAAAAAAAATATTTATTAATAGCTAATAATTTAATTTGAATATATTAAAAAAAATTTATATTATTAAAGAAAAAGTATATTTTCTATTAGGATTTAAGAAGTTATCTGGGAAAACCAATTATAAGAAAAAAAATCAATTATATAACCTACAAAAATTAATATACTAAAGCAATTTAGAATGGTAATATTTATTATAAAATTCAATAAAAAAAAACTATAAGGATATAATAACTAAATCAAATATAATAAAATTATTAAAAAATTAGAATATAGGTAATAAAACAAAAACCAAATTAAATAATCAAATAAATAATATAAATAAATAATATAATATCAATAATAATAATAAAAATAAAGATAATAAAAAGAATATATATTAAATATTAACAATTTTAAAGAATCAAATTTTTAAAAAAATATAAATAATAATAAATTTAGTACTTATAATTTAATAATAAAGAATATAATATATAATAAGGATTTCTAGAATATTTAAAAATTGTTTTTATAAAAAGTATTAAAGGATATTCAATAAGCTTTAAAGTATAATAATAATATTATTAAAGAATATAAAGATTTTAAACAAAGTAATTAAATTAAAAAAAGAATATCAAATTAATAAAAGAATAATAACAATTAAATAAAAAATATTAAAGATTAAAAGATAATGATAAGGATTTTAGTAATATATTGTTATAAAAAAATACAATTCATTAATTTTATTATAAATTTTAATAATACATTTCTATAATTTTAATAAAATGAATAGCTTTTAGTATATATATTTTTTAGAAGTAAACGTTATTTATATATTATTTAATCTATTTATTTTAATTTAGAAATATATAAAATATTATTTTAAAAACCTTTAATATAAATAATGATATTTATAATAATATAATTATATTTAACACTATTTTAAAAATATTTAAAAAAAAGATTTTTATTATAATAATAAAATAATAAATTATATTTAAAACAATCTTTTCTAGAAATTTAAAAAAATAATATATATTAAACTTTAATTTGAAAAGTTTATATAGAATAATTTAATATTAAATAAACAATTAATATCTTTTTTATTATAATATTTATTTTTATTTTTAATAAATATAAAGAAAATAATTTATAAATTGTTTTAGTTGGTTAAAAATATAATTAATTTAAGGAAAAAGATAATAAAGGCATAATGAGGATAATATAATGTTATAGTAAATTTAGGATAGGGATATATAATATAGGGATATATAATAAAATTAATAATCTAAGGAATTAAAAAATCCAAAGGAATTGTAGATATTATACCCTGGAAAGATATAATGTTTTAATTGTAGAATAAAACAGTATAATCAAGTTATTAAACTAAAAATATTATATTTCTATTATATAATATTTAAATATAAATAAGTGGTATAATAGGTTGTAATATTAACAATAGTTAAAAATAAAGATTAAAGGTAAATAAGATTAAAAAGTATAAAAAAAATGAATTTAATAAAAGCAAAAAAAAAGCAAAAATAAAAGTAAAAAAAGCTTTTCTAAAGAAAATAAAGATTAAACTTTTAATCCTTAAGATTAAAGACTTAACAAAAGCAATTATAATGTTAATAAGATTTTAAATAGTAACTATAAGTTTATTATATATAATAAATAAGAATAATAAGATTATAATTAAAATGATTATAGATATAATAATTAAACTAGTAATATAAAAGAAAAACAAAGAGATTAAAATATAAGAATTAAATACAATAGATTAAATTATAAGTATTAAATAACAATTTATAAAGTGTTTCTAGAATTCGAATTAGATAGTATTAAGTGTAATAGTAATTATATAAATTTATACAATAATATAGTTGTATACTATAGATAATAAATTTATAATTTATTTTATAAATACAATTTTTAATATAATAAAGATAATAAAGAAAATAAAGTATTATAAGAATTGTTATATATAAAAGATTTTAGGGTATTATATAAATATATAGTAAAAATTAACAATGAGAAGCAAAAGATATAATAAAAATAAAATAATATTTAAATAATGATTATTATAGTTATAAATTTCTTTTGTTTTTTACTTTTATTAATTTTTAAAATAGTATATACGATAGATTTTTGTAATATTAATAATTTGCTTTAATAAAAATATTAAAATCTTTTAAAATAGAGGTAGTTGTAATAATTGTATTATAACTAATATAAAAAAAATTGATTTTAAAGCTAATATTTTTAATATATTAATAAGGATAATATAATTAGCGTTACTAATATTATTAATAAAAGCGAATAGTATAGATCTAACTATAAATAAATAGTATTAGATAGTTTAATAAAGATTAGCTTTTATTATAATATACGTTTCCTATTAATCTAACTTTCTTTAAATATATTTAAATATAATAGTAAAATATTAAGATTATTAAAATACTATATATAATTATATATCTATTTCTTATAATAATCAATTATAATCTATATAGAAGTATTTAGAAATATTATATATTATTTTTATCTATTATTTTTATCTATTATTTTTACTATAAAGAATTTCGAAGTTTTTTTTTAAAAAAATAATTAAAAAATTTAATTTTGATAAAAATATAGATTAATTTTAATTTTCTTTAAATAATTGATTTAAAGATACTAAAAGTAGTTTTATAAGTTTTTGATATTTATTTTGAAATCGAAAAATAAAAATAAAAACAAAATTGATTTAAGATTGATTTTCAATATAAACAATCTTATAATAATTATATTTTAAATTTAAATAAAGTAATTATATTTTTCTTCTTTAATTCCTTTGAAATCTTATATGTAATTTCCTATTTCGCAATATCCATTTACTATTTATTTATATAGTCTTAAAGTCCTTACATTTAATTGTCGAATTATTTTCACCCGGTTTCCCTACCACTGTTATTATTACAATTTTAGCTGGCCGACTAGTTTATTTACCGCCTTGTATACGTGTACTCGTCTGCCGGTTACACTCATCTGTGGGTTCAGTATTACAATACTCAACACAATATATAGACGTTTTCTTTATCCCATCCCAAACTGGATTGTTCTTAACTAGAATATTCAAAATGCCAGGGGCTTTTTTTTAAATATATTAACTGCACAAACCATTTGATTATATTAGATACTATTGTTCTCTTGAATATTATCTGGACAGCATTATGTATAGGATTGAATGATTTCATTGGTATCACTGTAGTTGCAACGAATCACTGCATCAACGTGCTCAAGTGTTAAGTGACGGAATAATACAATTGGCCAGTACAGACTGTATGACTCAAAGGAGGAGGAAAAAGCCTACAGTGTGAAGAAAAGCTTATTTCGTAGACTAACCCCAAATGATTTATAAGCCTACACATGTACTTTTTCGAGGCAATCGATGTAAGTCCTTCAAGAAGATGGCAGGGTGAATGATATTGATGCTATTCGTTGAACAAGCGATGGTAGGTGAGGAGAGAAAGTTGGAGAAGGAAGTGGTTCTGGAAGAGGACATACCCATCGAAAAAGGGGCTAATGCATGCATACCAGCTTACCAATAAAAGCATACAATCTGTTGTTTGTTTGCTGTTTGCATCAAAATATAACACGCAAGTTCTTTTGAGTCTGATATTGATCACATTTTCATTTGCTTGGACGCATTGCCATCACTTCCCAAGCTGTGTCGAAAAAGAGATTTACTATTCTCTTTGCCGATCCTGCCATTCTGCTGCTTGCCAAACTCCGTCAATACGCGAACAATACAAACACTTTTCTGATCATAATACTCATCATTACCCTTTCGAGTGTTTGAAGCAACATTACGAGCTGTATCACCCAGTTTTATGAAATGTTTCAATAACAACGGGTTCATCTCGGCGCCATCATGGAATCCATTAGCCCATTGAATTAGTCTGGCTATATCTGAAATGAGCCACGAGTTCCTCTTCTCCCACAATCCGAGAGAGTTATCTGGGTCGCCATCGAGCGGGTCGTAAAAAAACAATGCGGAGCACCAGGGTAGAGTAGCATCGAATATGTGGGTATTGGATGTACGGATACAACTACCCAGGATTGCCAATCTGGTAGCCAGATGATTGTGTTCTTGAATATTTGGATTTATCCGTATTGCTGTTCGTAGCCATCTCAACAACTTCGAATCAAGCATCTGTGATACTTCTATATCGGCATTCAATTCTTGACTCAGTTCTCGAGAATTCAAAATAGCAAGCTGTTCCTCATCCGAATCCACGTGGAAGCTCATTTCAATAGATCTCGTATCCTCTTCGATATCCTCCAAGTTCACCTCATTGTCTGACAACTCTCTACAGCTGGGAGAAAAAATCCCATGCACTGATGTGTGGTTAGAGCTAGTTGGAGGTCGAGCTGGTGTTTCTGCTATCGTTGTTTCGTCGGTGTGGATTGATGATGTTTCTTGCTCCAAAACCACTGGTGGAGAGCGGGGAACCTGTACTTCCGGAAATAGCTGACGAGTCTCGGTATATGCTGGTGGGGGTGATGTTGCGTCAAACCTACTCCATTCCACCAATTCAAGCGCTTGTTCAATGTACATTTCTTTCGTGATGGTTTTGCGTAAGTCAATAGGAGTACCATTGTTGGTTAAACGATTGCGAAGATCACGTAGACCAATCAGTGCATAACTATTTGGCCTGATGTATACAGTAAAGTTTTTCGTATTTGATAGAGATTGAAGGCCACGAATCAATTCTCTCGAAGGGTTATTCCAGGCCTTGATGATCGCTGTGGTCTGCTTCTTCTTCATAACGACGAACCCTTCAGCCACTAGATTGAATGGTATACAAATAACATTGGTTGACTTGCTGATACCGGCATCGTGAATAGCAGAGGCGTGATAGGTAGACAAATTATCGATATTCGATATTGTTTGAGACTTAGAAGCATTTGCAAGATCGGCGTCTGGAGGAACGACCAATAACAACTCTATCGCCCGTTTATTGCCTGCAACTACAATAAGTACTTCGAGGGAAAAGTGAATATGAATATATCCTTTCGTATCATAGTATGCAGCCATGAAAAATTCGAGATTCTGCCCATTCCGGTTCGAGCGACGACCTAGCGCGCAAGATGTCCCCGATTGATCTTCCCATGTTACAAACACTCTCTCACGTAGGATATATTGTAGCTTGAATTTCTCAGTCAGAATCTCCGTCGGACTAGACATATTTTAACCCTAGGATTATGATTAGCGATCGTAGCAGTGGCAGTTATTTGATAATCGTATTGAAAACGATGATAGCCCACACTTTACGTGTGATTCCCAACCCACCCAGGCTATAGAGCAGCCTTGACTCTTGAACAAAAGAAAGTGTAGAAGTGATTCGCAAAGCTCAACATAAGAAATGTGTTGGAGTTGTTTTTAAACAGTAGATGCTGAAGGACTACCACTGACGGGGTTGTTCTAAACAGTATGTGCTGAAGGACTACCACTGATGGGGTTGTTCTAAGCAGCAGATACTGAAGGACTACCACTGGTGGGGTGGTTCTAAGCAGCAGATACAGTAAAAATACAACTTTTTGTATGCAACACAATGTAGGGGAGAATTTGTTTCGTGATAGATGTTGTGCGATGGAGATCGATGGATATAGAGATGGCGATAGAAGGGCAGTGCTCGTGTAGTCGTAAAAGATGTTGTGCGATGGAGATGGAGGAAGTGAATGACGCTCCGCTTGCCCTCCGAGAGCCACTGCCGTGGAGGCAGACTATTGAAATGGGATGAGATGAGATGAGATGGGATGAAGTGAGATGAGATAACAAATGGATGTAGAAATGGTGATAGAAATGGAAATGGAGACAGCGATAGTCAATCGATGAGCTGTGGATGCTTAGTCAGCCAAGAATCAGGCACTCAGGCATATGCTTCTCTTGATCTTGACCTTCGGGGTTGGTATCTCGGTGGCACGTCTAAAGTATAATGTTGAAAACAAGGAAAACTAAGCTTTGAAAGGGCTTTCACATCGATCTGAATCTGAATCTCTCGAATGCCAAGTTGGAATGAAATTATCTTTAATATTGACGGATCAGTACTAGTTTTCGATGTCGGACGTAGTTACCACCGATGGTAACCAGAAAGCCGTGGGCACGTGGGGTGATAACCAGCCACTCAGCCACTCAGCCACTCAGCCACCCAGCTACCCAGCCACGCAAGTGATCAAAAAAAGAAAAGTGGTACACAAACTTGAATATGGACTTCGACAACACTTCCTGCTCAACAACAGTCAGCATCACTGGACAAACGGAGTAGCATCGAATCGTGAGAAGACTTGCAAAGGATGATATGAGATCTTCATTTTCAGACATTTTCGATGACAATATATCGTTGATATATTGGATAGACGACGGTGCTGTTCTGTCAACTGATGTTGAGGTGGAGAATATCGGCCTCGAAATATCGGCCTCGAGATACAGAGATTGAAGCGCTCTGGTGATGTCGTGGATTACCGTAATGAGCTCCATCATAGAGGAGAAATCTTCGACTCGTCGTCCGAGAGGTGAAGTGATAAAACTCTCAAACTGTGGGTAGTCGAATTTTGAGCAGGGTTATTCAACATGCGAGTTGGACCTTGGAAGTATCTTGGTATGACGGGCAGGTGACGAGTGTTGCCTGTACTGTTACGGACGCTGCTGATTCTTCAAGTGGAATTTGTGGGATCCGCAGAGTTGTAGTCTTTGCCGAAATTGAAAGTTAGCAATATCCCCTAGTCCCAGTACGCTTCAGGCTTGAGAATGCCAACACCTTTCTTGCTATTTGTAGGTGCAATTAGTTTTTTCTTCTTTTTTTCTTTTTTTTTTCTTTTGTAAAACCCTGTCTCGGTCCAGACGAACTTGATGACCAAAATATGGCTTCTAGTATATGCTGCACGAGCCTTGATGCATATTGTACCAGGCTCTATAAAACAGTCAGGTCAGAAGAATGCATCTTTCTCGAGATACAGTCTCGACGAATCAGCTATTTCAGCAAAAATGATCATCCTCTTTCAATACCTCCTGCAATCCTGTATTTTTGACATTTGAAGATATGTTCCCAGCTATAATAGGCGCAGAATCATCACGTTTTTTCGTGATACTGAATGCTTCAATACTGATTACCCCTGATCTACCAAAAGTCTACATTTCCAAGGTTGATTTGCACATGTGGAATGCATACAAAAAGTGACGTCGAGATCGGATGATCAGAGAATCCCGAGCCATCCTACAAAACCTTAGGGCCCTCGTGTCTGTTGGAGCCAAACTGCGTCCGCTCGCAATAATTCCTAGGACTTGGACATCCGCTCCAGGATAAATCTTAGATATCTTCGTTGCATGCTTTGACGCGATCGATATGCTTGCGTGCTGCCCATGGTTAGCATCGCTGCTTTGAACCATAGAATTTTGGTGAGCTGAATTTGGCCGCCGAGAAGTTGATGGCGCTGGACGGAGAAGACCCACTCTCGCAGCTCCTCAGAGACATGAAGTTCGACAGGCGAGATTCCAGCAGAAGATACTGCTTTTGACTTCGTAAGCACTCGTAGTTCTATCAGATCACATTTAGCCAGAAATTCCGACGTAGCCCGGTATACAACGATAAATTGAGCCTTCAAGTTCGTTGATAAGACTGGCAATTCGAGTAATACTCTTTGCTGCCATTGCTGCAGAGTTTATTTAAAGGTTCAGAGAAAAACTGGGTTCGATTAAAATGGCTCTTGCATAACTCTTCAGCTGCATACCTAGCTAAGCTACCAAGCTCAATAAAGCCTAACACCGAAGTAACCCAAGTCGACATCAGACTCGAGTACGTCGAATACAGTACTTGTCGAATAACTTCAGCATTATGGACGCTCTCCAATCGTTATACATCAAGGAATTCTCCAAGGCACCTGCTCGTGTTTTCAAAGGAGCCATACCGCTGAGGACAACCAAATCATTAGTACCAATCGTAACGAAAGAGAAGGAACAACCAGTGCCGATGGGTATACTCGACGGCAACTCTCCTTTCATAGTGATGACCCGGCACAGCAGCCTGGCATTTCTCGTACTCTCCCTTTCCCTAACCCCTAAGGCAAAATTGATATAGGTGCATTTGATGATAGGATACCAGAATACATTCCCTAAACAAGAGAGTCGTGTGGCGTAAGCCCAGATTGGTAGTCTCTCCAGTCAGCATCTTGATTGTCACCTATACCTTGTCGTAACTGATCGCCCGTAGTTGAAACACATTGTTTCTGGGATCCACAGACCCAGCTTGAAACTACAAAGAAGCAAGCTCCCTTGAGTCTCGTATGAGACGGTAGGAAAGATTGCTCAGAAAGATTTTAGGTTGACGAGGGACATGAGTGTTCATTTATGGATGACAATGTTCCTGTGTATGCGGGATCGTTCCCGCATAATGATTATTCGACTCCGATTCCCGCGTTGCGACACCGAAGTCCAGAAGGATAGCTTGTGGCGGATCTACCGAGAGTAGCCCAATATTTGCTGGCTTAAGATCGCGATGCATAACTCCTTGTTGATGAATGAAAGCCACACCGGAGAGACATTGTTGGTAAATGGCGATTCGAATCTGATCCGGTAAAGGTGTACCTAGTTTAACAATATTTCCCAGATTTTCCTCGGCAACTGAGGAGAACATCATATAAACCTCATCTACAACTTCCATGTGATTATAACTTTCATCTTTTCCAGGATAAATGACTTCTTTCAATTGACAAATGCAGGGCTAGGAGACGTTCAGCGTGCAGTTCTGACAACCTAATGAGAATGACTCACATGAGGTTCGAGAGATTTTAGTATTTCCACTTCTGTTTTGATACGTTGCTGGTTCCTATTGTTTCGATGAACCTTTTTTCGCTACCAGATAACTCCCAACAGTGCGATGTATTGCTATGTGGACAGAACAAGTAGAACCTTGAGCAAAAGCATCTTTGATCAAATAGTCGTTTATAATGAAGTCTTTGGCACTTGGAGTTGGGTCAACAAATGAAGGCAAATTTGATGCATTGGGAAGTTGTTGTCGAAGCCGATTAAGTTGGTCAAAGTAGATACTTTTGTTCAGATTGGTGTACTCAAAGACATATGAGAGATCACCAATTGTAATGCCGGTCTTCTTGTCCAATAATGCTTTTCTATTATTCACGATGTTGTCTTTCCCATCAATAATGATGGGGCGTTTGTCAGATTGGATAAGTAAAGCACCAGATACCTCATGATAAGTAAAACGAGCATGTCTGCCATGAACATGATGCGGGCCTTGTTTTGCAAATGACAAAGTCAGCGGGTCGAAGGTCTCTCCCGGTGCCAATGATCCATCCGAGGAGAGGATTACCGGGAAGGAGATTCAGGTTGAGGCGATAAAATCCAGTCCAAAGAGATATAGCTGTGTTGGTGTCCGGATTGACAGAATCCGACTCGCTGAAGCTACATGGCTCCTCAGACTTGAGACCATCTACATGGATGAATTTTGACTGCATGAGAACTAAACCCTGCATTCACGTCCTTTATTTTCAAAATAATCTCATTGAAAGCTTCCCGAGCTAAACGATTTTGAGGAATCAATCGAGCAAAATCCCCATTCACCTCTATGGTGTCAAGCATCATCTCAGGTTCAGGCTCAGGAGTATTTGGTGCAGTGGTGGACCCCTAGAGTACCACAAATATGGCCATATGCCATATCTGGTTTATGGCATAATTCCATATTCAAAATGGTTTTTTGATATACAACATTTGGGAATCCATGGATCTTTGAGCATATGGTATAGGAATAGGAGTTAATATTAATAGTTTACATTCTATTTTGAGCTTAGTTTGTTGATTTTAGTATATTAAGCTAAGCTTATTTAAGCATACTATAGGATTTTGGCCTATTTAAGCGTATTGCCTTATTTGGGTATATTCGAGCATATTACAATCTATAGTATTATCGTTGTTGTTGTTGATGTTATTGGTAGTATTGAAGCTATTCAGAATCTAAAATGGTTAATACGTTATTGATGAGAAAGAAAAAAGAAGGCGGGGGCATTTTCGAAATAGGGGAATGAAAGCGAAGTAGAAAAAGCAATTCTTTAACGAATGGAATAACTTACTATTGATGGTATTGATGGTATTGATGGTATTGATGGTATTGATGGTATTAATGGTATTGATGGTATTAATAGTATTGATGGTATTGATGGTATTGATGGTATTGATAATGTTGATGATATTGATAATATTGAATTGAAGTTAAAGAGTCGAAGTAAAGTTGAAGAGTTGAAGTGGGATTAAGAATAATATATTAGTATTTGAAGCTATTTTGAAGCTATTTTGAAGCTATTTTAAAGCTATTTTGAAGTTAATATAGTATTCCGAAAATCTTTTAATATAAATATTTTAAAGCTTCTATCATTATATATATGAAATATACGCTATAATAAGATTTAAGGAGGATTCTACAAATATATGGCATCTTGCCAGAAAAAATGGTACTTTAGAGGATTGTAATCTAAGGATACCTAATGGTTGGAATGTAATACCCTAAAGTACTACTTTTCTAGCAAGATGCTATATATATTTGTAGAATCCTCTCTAAATCTTATTATAGCGTATATTTTACATATATATAATAATAAAAGCTTTAAAGCGTTTATATTGAAAAATTTTCAAAATATTATATTAACTTTAAAATAGCTTTCAAAATAGCTTTAAATACTAATATACCATTTTCAATTCTATTTCAACTTTTCAATTTTACTTTAACTCTTTAACTTTACTTTAACATTATTAATACTATTAATATCATTAATACTATCAATATTATCAATACCATTAATAATAAGTTATTCTATTTGTTTAAGAATTGCTTTTTCTACTTCGCTTTTACCCTCCTATTTTAACAATATCCCCTACCCCTGCCCTTAATAATGTATTAACAACTTTAGATTCTGAATAGCTTTAATACTATTAATAACAATAATAATAACGATAATATTATAGATTGTAATATACTCAAATTTGCCTAAATAAAACAATACATTTAAATAAACCGAAATCTTATAATATACTTAAATAAGCTTAACTTAATATATTAAGATCAATAGATTAAGCTTAAAATAAAATATAAACTATTAGTATTAACTTTTATTTTTATGCTATATACTTTAAGATTTATGGATTCCCAAATGTTATATATTAAAAAAACCATTTTGAATATGGAATTATGCTATAAACCGGATATAGCATATAGCCATATTTCTGGTACTCTAGGGATAGACATCGTTCCAAGGCTCTGCTGTAGCTTTAGTTCTAATTGTCGAAACTATCGCTCGCCGTGTTTTGATTGTTTTGTGAGATGAGGCGAAGTGAGGTGAGGTGAGGTCGTGATGTTGAATCACAGCAAGATTCTTCCCAAATCTATTGCTCCTGTAAAGTGTTTAAAGTGTTTAAAGTGTTTTATTAGGTCGAAGTAAAGATTACCCCACAACGCGTACTTCACAACGCGATATCATGTGATTTCGTGACTGCCCAACTCGTGCCTCAGGTTTAGTTCTATCATCCGATCAATTGAAGCCATACTTGAATCTCATACCTACGACTTACATACGTACGAGAAGATTATCTGAATAGACATCTTGATTTCGCAGACTATTTAACGCCGTACAACACTTCATATCTCTGCTTCTTATTTATCTCCATTATGTAGTACGCGACGACCACAATCACGATACTCAACGACAACACTAACACAGCACTCCACGACTCCACAGCTCCACCACCATATTTAGAAGAATCCACGGGTCAACTGAACACACTGGCCAACTGAACAGTCTAACCTAATTAGGTCACCGCTTTTCAAGCTTCAACCTAAATTTCTACTATTATTCTATTATGGATTCGAAGAATCAACCTTAGAGAAATGTGGAGTTATATGACTATTATCATGTGATTATTATACTTGTACTATAAAAGATTCAAAATGAAAAAACACGAACCTTAAATCCTTAACGGCTTGTATAATTGGTTATAAGTAAACAGCGAAAATTTTGATTAATCAAATATTAATAAACAAAAAACTTAATTTTTTAATATTGATTTTCTATTCTACCTTTAGAGCTTAATTATTCCAACCATTTCAGCCATTTCGACCATTTCGAAAATAATCAACCATTCTAGCTATTCCATTCCGGCCATTTCAGCCATTTCGAAGGTGGTCAACTATTTTGGACTATTTTATTTCGGCTCATTCCATTTCGGCCCATTTCATTACGGCTATTTTATATAGGCTTATATTCTAAATAAATAGATAATAAATAATAAATAATAAATAATAATAATAAATAATAAATAAAATAATAATAATAATAAATAATAAATAATAAATAATAAAAATAAATAATAAAATAATAAATAATAAATAATAAATAATAAATAATAAATAATAAATAATAAATAATAATAATAATAAATAATAAATAATAAATAATAAATAATAAATAATAAAAATAATAATAAATAATAAATAATAAATAATAAATAATAAATAATAAATAATAAATAATAAATAATAAATAATAATAATAAATAATAAATAATAAATAATAAAAATAATAAATAATAAATAATAAATAATAAATAATAAATAATAAATAATAAATAATAAATAATAAATAAATAAATAATAAATAATAAATATAAATAATAAATAATAAATAATAAATAATAAATAATAAATAATAAATAATAAAAATAATAATAAATAATAAATAATAAATAATAAATAATAAATAATAAATAGAATAAATAGAATAAATAGAATAAATAGAATAAATAGAATAAATAGAATAAATAGAATAAATAATAAATAGAATAAATAGAATAAATAGAATAAATAGAATAAATAGAATAAATAGAATAAATAGAATAAATAGAATAAATAGAATAAATAGAATAAATAGAATAAATAGAATAAATAGAATAAATAGAATAAATAGAATAAATAGAATAAATAAATAAATAGAATAAATAGAATAAATAGAATAAATAGAATGAAATAGAATTTTTATTAAGAAAATTATATAAATTAATATTTATTTAAAAAAATATTATAAAAGAATATATTATAAAATATAAAAAGAGATATAGAAAAAAAGAATATTATTATTAATATACTTAATATAGAATATAATTATATTTAGTATCTCTTTATAATATAAAAGTATTTATTCTAAATTAAGAAAGTAGAAAATAAATATATAATAATAAAGGATTTTAAAAATAATTTATTATTATTATTATTATTATTATTATTATTATTATTATTATTATTATTATTATTATTATTATTATTATTATTATTATTATTATTATTATTATTATTAATACTAGCAGTCGCGGAAAATAAATTTTTAGATTATGGATTCGTAGAATTTTATTAGCCTCGAACGAAGTGAGGATTGGGGGTTTGGGGGCTAGCCTTTATTAAGTAATAAAATTTATTTTCCGCGAGTGCTAGTATCATGTTTAAATAATAATGTTTTAAAAGATAAAACTAATATTTGTATATGTATAATTCTTTTTTTTATTAAATTATAAAATAAAGATAGATATATTAGTGATATATAATTATATTAGGTAATGATTAAAATATTAAATAAAATGATTTTTAATATTCTTTCCTAATAATCTTAGATTTTTTTCTAAATAAATAAAAAGGTTATAAATTAAAAGATTATTTGATATAATTTTCTAATTGATAATACTAAATATAATAAAAAAGAATTAAGATTAAAATAAAATTATTAATTTATTTAAAAAAGCTTTATTGAGATTATAAAAAGACTTTTAAACGATTAAAAAGGATTTATTTAGGGTTTATATTTAATTAAAATATAAATATTTATAATTAAAATTAATAAAAAAACTTATAGATTTAGTAAACTTTATAAATATAATTATAATATAGAAATTACAAAAATTAGAATTTAAAAAAATAGTATTAAATTTAAGATTACCTTTATATATTTTTATTTTTAAAACCCTTATAAATTATAATTAAATTTTAAAATGATTTTGTTATATTTGTAAAAATACGTTGATTTAGGAAAATAAAAAAAAATATCTTTAAGACGTTAATTATAAAAACAAATAAATATAAAGATTATTATATTAGTTTTTATAAATATTAAGATAAAAAAGCAATTAATAATTTTTTAAGAGATTTTAAAAGTAATTTTATATTTTGTAAATGTATTATTATATATAGTTATAAAATTATTAATTATAAATACAAATTTCTATAATAATATTATAGAAGTTGGCTTTTGATTATATTTCAAATATTATAAAATAATTACTAATAATATTTATAGCAAAGTTATTCAATAAATTGATTATTATTTAAGATAAAAAAAAATAAAGAAATTAAAAATTTATTTTAAATCTCTTTTTATATAATCTTTTTATAATTTGTTATATAAAAGTGAAATAACGATTAAAGACTTTAATAAGCTTATAAAATTAGAAGCTAAAAAAAGTTATATAAATGTATCTTCTTTATTTAATATTATTATAATTATAAGAATAATATAAGTAATATTATAAAGTAATTAAGGCTATAAAAAGCAATTATTTAAGATAAAAGTAAGAAGATACTATTGTTTTAGATTATTATATAGGCTATATCAAATTAATAGAGGGTCTAAGGGATGAGTTAATAGGTACTGGAGTACTTGGCGTTGTTTTGGGTTAATACCGGGTTAAAAATTAATCGAAAAACGAAATATACATTTTTATATATTTAATCTTTAAAAAATCATAATAAATCAACGAATAAATCAAATATAATTAAAAATGCTTTAAAATACTAAAAAGTTTAAAAAATATATAATAAGCGTTTTAAATTTTTAAATATTAATGTTTTTCTATATATTAAAAAAGAATTTAAAAAAGTATATTATTATTACGATTATATACTAAAGCAAAATCAATAAAGGTTAATTAACTAAAATAAGAAAGCTAAGAAAGAAAAAGATCTTTAAGGGACCTAGAGATCTCTTAAATATATAGTATCGCTTAACGTGATGAGATATCACGTGCTTAAGGCATGTAATATTCGTTACAATTATATTATTTTACTTTATATTATTTATATTAAAAACTTTAATAGATTAGATTTAACTATTAATTATATAAAAACTAAAAATTATATTTAATAAAGCATTTAATTCTATATAATATACTAATTTTAATTTAGTTTTATTTATTATTATTATTATTAGATTTCAAGTTATAAAAGGTTTTAAAAATAAAGTAAAGAAAGTATAATAATAAAAGTATTATATAATTTATAAATCTAAATAAAAATTATTACTATATACAATATTTTTAATAAGATACATTATAGATATATAGTTTAAGTAAAAAATATTATAATATAAATTTATAAAATATTTCTATATAATAAAATATTTACTATTTAAATAATTAAAAATCGATTTTTTACGTATAATTCTATAAATATAATAAAAAAGATAAATATAATATATCTCACTTATAAATCATATATATAAATAATTTTTATTCGAATTAATAGATAATATAATTTTTTTATTATTATATATAATAAAAATTTATTATATTTTTTTCCTTTTTACTTTAAAAGGCTTTTATAAATCTAATAATAATAAATAAAACTAAATTAGAATCGATGTATTATATAAAATTAAATGTTTTATCGAATATAGCTTTTTGTTGTTTTTATTATTATAATTAAATTAGATTTATTAAAGGTTAAAATATAGATAGTATAAAATAGTATATTTTTTAAACTTTCTTTTATATATTATAAAACTTTAATTTTCAAAAATTTAAATATATAAAATATTAATCTTTTAAATTCTTAATATTTTCAAGTTTTACTTAAATAATTCAAGAGATTTATTGATGTATTATAAATTCTTAAAGATTTAATATAAATTTCGTTTTCGGTTGGTTGATTTTTAGCCCGGCATTAACCCAAAACAACGCCAAGTACTCGGGCGGGTTTTAAAAGAGGCATACGCAAAAATATAAACTTATAATTATTCAATCAAATCTTAATATATAATTTTATAAAATTTATAACTATTATAGATTTAGTATTTTTATACTTACTATGAAGATTTTGTATTATAAAACCTAATATTGAATGAATAATAGTATAATAAAATGTATGAATATTGAAAATTTAATAAAAAATTAGGGATTTATATTAATATTGAATAATTTAACGAATATCATAGTTAAACTTATCAAACTTTGTTACATAATAAAAAGAAAAACTAAATTTTAAATATCTTATTTTAGAATTTTAATATCTCTATTAATATTTAAGATATATATTAATAAAGTTAAAAATATAGGAAAATTTATGAGTTTTGAAGGGGTAAATTCGCTTATTTGGATTATATAAGCATATTTTTTTATTAAAAATTTGAGTTTTTTATTCTTTATATCAACATATATATCGGTATAATGAATAATATTCAATTTTTGAAAATATTCAATAAAACTTTGAAGATTATATTATTTTTCTATAATTTTGTTTTTCAAAATTTATATATCGTTGAATTTTAAATTAATATATTGATAAATTCTTAAATTTTCTAAAATCACTAATTTTATAGTATTATTATTCTCTTAAAAATTATTTTTATAGTATAAGAACTTTATAGAAAGATATCAAAATACTAAATCTAATATATATATATAAATTATATAAGATTATATTAAAGTTTCGTTGAATAATTATAAGTATTATATTCGCCTATGCCTCTTTTAAAACGCGCCCGAGTATGTTGAAAATGTTAAGAGTTTCAAAGTCACGTGGAACTTAGAACAACTAGAACTTAAATTAAATGGATGCAAATACAAATTTCAACGTCCACAGGTGATTGAGATTAGTTGTTCCTCTCCTTTTTTTGATCTTTTTCCAAAATCAATAGCACTCGTCGTCGCAATTTATCGTCTAGGTTTTAATTACAACATCGAAGAAAAATCAAAGGCTCAACTTGAAAGTTCTTATTCATTGTTGCTTGATCAGGCACCTCCATTAAAACGAAGTTGAATAAAGTTGTATACAAAATACTGGGTACACGTGCCAATTTACCCATTGATTTCAATCAATCCCCCTCTCACCAAAGTTCTACCGATTCAAAAACTCAGCACGACTTGACCACCCTTCAAATAATGACTCTCACCCTCAAGTCAGTAGATGTACCATCTTTCTGCACAACCCAGCTCCACCTTCTAAACCAAGAACTCCAAACTGAGTTGTCCGAAACTTCTACCATTATTACTGGAACTTCACCTACTTCTCTGCAGCGTGCTGGACTTGCTATTACAAATCTCGTCCTGATATCACAAAGAACGGGGCTGGGGGGAAAAACTGTGGTTGAGCTCGGTCCTGATCCAGCAACATCTGCTTCTGGTTCCGGGGGGAAAGGCAAAAGTAGAGGTGGTGGTGGATCGGGAGAAGGGGAATTACAAGAACATGGGATCCGTGTTGGTGATATTGTTGCAATTAGTGAACAACCCAGTGGGAGTGCCAAGAAAAGAGAAGTGAAGGAGTTGGAGGAGAAAGGGAGTAGAGGTGTGATTACTAAAGTGGGAAAGAATGCGGTGTGTGTCGCGTTGGATGAAAATGGCGAAGGAGAGGAGAACGTCGGAGGGATGAAAAGGTGCTGGGTGGTCAAGTTGGCGAATGATGCAACATATAAGAGGTTTATCTGCCCCATTCTTCAAATGAATGATTGATAGAATGAGCCAAGACTGTGGAGAGAATATGCTGATGGATATGTAGGATGAATGGTACCATAATGAAGCTGGGGAAGATGCAAGAAGCGGAGTATACGAACTTTGTAAGGGTTTTGTTTGGATTGTCGTCACCTTCGCCAGTGTCAGAGAATTTAGGGGATGCGGAGTTAGAATGGGTGAATCCGAGTCTGAACGATAGTCAGAAATATGCAATCAAATTTGCATTGGCTTCGAAAGAGATTGCTTTGATTCACGGCCCCCCTGGTGTGAGTACCACCGATTTTTATTTAGAATTGGCTGGAGCCTCAAACTTTTTGCGGCCCATGGCTTACAACGCGGTTGTTCCTAATGATCACCTGCTTGGTGATTATTTCACCTTTTATACTCATAAAATGTACTTCAGAGACCCCGAGAACATCGAAGTGATGCCAAGATGGACATATAGAGGAGCCATATCTTATGAAAAGTCTTACTAATTATGTATAGACCGGGAAGACCCATACCCTAATTGAGCTTATTTTACAGATGCTTAAACGAAACCTCAGGGTGTTGGTTTGTGGGCCATCGAACATATCTGTGGACAACATTGTTGAGCGGCTTGCACCACATAAAGTGCCCATTTTACGTCTAGGGCATCCAGCAAGGCTTCTACCATCAGTTGTCAACCATTCTCTTGAAGTCCTTACGCAGACTTCAGAAGCGGCTGCAATTGTTCAAGATGTCCGAAAAGAAATGGACTCCAAGCAAGCCTCTATTAAAAAGACCAAAAGTGGTAGAGAACGAAAGGCGATATATAGAGATCTTAAGGAACTTCGCAAGGAGTTTCGAGAACGAGAAAAGAAGTGCGTCAAAAACCCTAGTGGGCGGTTCGAAAGTCCTGCTAGCGACATTGCATGGTGCTGGAGGTTTTCAATTGAGGGATGAGAGATTCGATGCTGTGATTATTGATGAAGCTAGGTAAGCGCATAATCAATTGTTTTCATTATGTTCCCTATTTCTGAACTTCTGCTCTAAGTGATATTCTCAATCCTTTCGTGTAAATTTCTCTCAAACTTGTTACTCATTTTCTTCCGGAGAACCTTCTTGGTAGAGAATTACTAACTCCTTCAAATCATAGCCAGGCATTGGAAGCTCAATGCTGGGTACCTCTGTTGTCAGCGAGCAAAGTTGTCCTCGCAGGAGATCATCTCCAATTACCCCCAACAATAAAATCCTTGAATTCGAAGGTAAAGACGAAATCACAAGATACAGAAACAGAGGGCATTAGCAGGGGAATGACTTTAGAGACAACTTTGTTTGACAGGCTACTCAAGTTACATGGAGTTGGCATAAAAGTTATGCTTACGACACAATACCGAATGCACAATAAGATCATGAAATTTCCTTCGGATGAGTTATACGAATCAAAACTCGTTGCGGCTGAAGCAGTCAAGGCAAGAATTTTGACAGAGCTGCCATATGATATTGAAGAAACTGAGGATACGATCGAGCCCTTGATATTTTTTGATACGCAAGGCGGTGATTTCCCGGAGAAGAGCGAAGAGGAAAGTATTGACAAGAAAGCCGGAAAGGGGTTGTTGGGCGAGAGTAAAAGTAACGAAATGGAAATGGCTCTCGTCAGACGACACGTCCAAAACCTCGTGGATGCTGGGTTGAAACCAGAGGATATTGCGGTTGTGACGCCGTATAATGCCCAGGTAAGAATGAAAAGACCTTCCGATGCCTATTTCCATTAGTTTCTACTTCTTGAGGCAATGCTAATCTAACAAAGCTCGCCTTGATGTCTCGATCGATGAAAGAGGCCTTTCCTGGCATTGAACTAGGCAGTGTCGATGGATTCCAAGGAAGAGAAAAGGAAGCAATTATTGTCTCTCTTGTCCGGAGTAACAGCGAGCACGAAGTGGGATTCTTGGGAGAGAAACGTAGATTGAACGGTACGTCCCCCTTTTTGCATGAATTTCTTCATCTGTTCTCTGCTTCCAGAGCCATTGAACCATTGAACCATTCTTTGCATAAATATTGTAAATATCCGCTTGTGCATCCCAGCGTGATCGCTTTCGAAGCAGATCTTCCGCAAACGAAAGAAACGGTTCCTGGGCTATAGCCTTTCCATTAATCAACTATATACAACGGATGCCAGACATTCACATATTCAAATATGTATGCGAAGAAAAGGAAGAAAAGGTTGATCATGCAACTAATATAATTCGGGAAACTTTAGTTGCTATGACTCGACCGCGACGCTCGTTAACAATCATTGGTGATTCGGAAACTGTATCAAGGTGAGTTCAGACCTCTTTTCTTGTTGTTTCCGTTTACTTTATCCAATGGCCTGAGACGATATGCTAACAACTCATGTATGATCGGTACAGAGGTAGTAAATTTCTCAAACGATGGATGGACTTTCTGGAAGAAAATGCCGATTTACGGTACCCATCAGTAGCGGAGTTAAACTCGTAAAAACAATAAATTAGAATTTGGGTCAAAAATTCCGAAAAATGATACCACATTAACCCGTATACAGACAGACAGTACTTACTTTATTATTGTTTCTGCAAAGGTGAAGCTATCCTGCATTGAATTGCTAAATTTATAGTGCAGGATGTACGTACTCCTCTATCTATGAGCATACTGCACTGCATGGAAAAACATTACTGTATGTAGTCAGCCATGCATCGAGGATTGCTTGCTTGACAGTCTTGACTTCTTTTAGCCTTCCTGAAGGTCCACAAAATGTCCATGAACGCCATCGCTGTCGTGTCACGCGTTTATTTTTCCCTTTTGAGAGGGAGATGGGTGTGCATCAGACGAATGACGAACCCATTTTGATGACCCTTGTTGTTTCATGTAAATACAATAAATACTGCGATGGCACGGGTTCTTGGTGGGCGTAAGTGCATTATTGTAAGAACATGCCGAGAAAGCCACATTCCCTTCACCTCACAAGAATTTTGATCATAATCCGTTTGTACTGTAGGGAGTAGCCACTTCTGCACAGGTTCATGCAGACGCTGGAGTAGTAAAAAAACGAGGTGGCCTATCATACCCCTTCTTCAAATTTCAAGTGGATAGTGGACACATGTTGTTACTGAGATTTGAATTTGAACATGTTTTGGAGCAAGCGCCAGAACTTGCACTGGTTTAATCGTGAATTAGAGATTAACTTCCCGTTTTACTTTCTTGCCTTTCTTGCTTGCACAATTTGAGAATAGATCTAGATGTAGCTAAGGACCCTTTAGACCTATGATAGAGTATCGTCGATATTGATCCGGAGATTTCATTGGAGAAACTATTGACGTGCTTTGACAGGCGTCATGCCGCTGTGGCCGCTGACTAGTTTTGGCATTTGGAGAAGAGTGCCATGTGGATTTCGAGAGACGTGCTTGGCATATCACTTCTTTGACCCTGGATTGTACGGAAAGCCATGCTATAACCGGGTGTTTACAGCAGTAAGAATGTCATGTTATGGTATTTGTGAATGATGCTGCACGCGCTATTTTCTTTGGAACGGCCGTGAGCTGTGAGCCAGGAGATTTATAATCGGAAGACGAGATGATACAAGACAAAGAAAGCCCTTGCTTGCCATGCGAAAAGGACCGTACTACTTGACGCCATGTTACAGTACAGTACGACTAAAAGGTACCCTGAAATTCGTTGCATACCGAACGTTCAAACCATGCTAAGGTAGGAAGGGAGATACGATTAACCGTTATTGTATTTATACCAAGGACAACAGCATACAGTATTATATTTGAGTTTGAGACTCAAGCTACGGGAGACTTACTCTGTACTTACTTTAATTACTCCGTGGATTGAGGGTACTGTACGGAGTATATACAAACAGGACGACAGAGTATGTACATTGTACAGTGGAGGAACTCGGTACTTATAGAGTAGATTCATTTGCGGGAAGAATACTGGAAGAATATCGGTAGACTCGCTTTGAATGAAGGGGTTCAAAAAGTATGTTGCTGTGTATGTGTGGGTGTATGTTTATAAATCAAAGCAAAGGTATTTATAAATACACCCCCATGTTACTCCTCCACCTTACCCTCCAGCATTATTAGCATTAGCATTAGCATTAGCATTAGCATTAGCATTACATTACATTACATTACATTACATTAGCATTAGCATTAGCATTAGCATCCTTCATCCATCCATCCATCCATCATTCATTCATTCATTCCCCTCTTCTCGTTCTCAGAGCAAGCATATCGGATTCGGATTGCGGCACCAACTCAAAGTACGATTTATATCCTTTCCGCTTACTATGTTCGGTCAAAGTTCTGAAAAGGAATTTCCAAATGTACTGTATTGAGCTATACATCCGAAGAAATACGTTGCACGTTGTTTCGGTGATTCATTATGACATTAGCTAGCTCTTTTTCAAATTGCTACTGTATCGTATCCTCCCCTTCCAAAGCTCCCACTCTTGATGTGCGACGTGCGTCTCTCTGTCTCGCTTGGTTGAATTCATTCTAGTGGATAGGTAGGTAAGGTAGATACTAGAGAGATGGCCGGCGAGTGTTTGACTGACTGATCATGATTCAAGCCAGTTGACCTTCGTGGGGTAAGCTATTAATTCAACTGCATACGTCCTTCTTTCATATTGGTGCAGTTATGCTCGAGTAGGTTGGTGCAAACTTCTTCCTAGGTGCTCATGATCCACGGGAAATTCTCTACTCAACCACTTCCAAGTTCCAGAGCCCATACAGCTGCCTCAACAGGGATCAAAATGATTCCACCTTACTGTTGTTGGTTTGGCTTTGGCCACTTGGGTATATGCTCAAATTGATCTCCTCGTCCTTTCAATTTTCCTTTATTGTCATTTATCTTGTTTCATGGTAGCTCCTTGTCAGTAGCTTACTTGCGTCGCAGAATATATGATACGTGTGATGCGCCTTAGACCGGTAAAGTTCAAAGTTCCCTGGGTAAAGGATCCCATTTCATCGAACAAGACGGAGTATTGATTGTATGAGATGAGATATACCCAGGTATATACATGCACACACATATACATATATGAAAGATTGGGAGAATAATACTCAATTCGACCAGGGGAAATTGAGACTTCCCAATCTTCTCGTCGCCAATACTTGCGAACATGCCTAGGAGTCCTTACATGTCTATCAAACAATCCACTGTCATAATAGCTCTATCCTTATCCTCGACCCACTTATGAATACAGCAGATAGAGAGCGAGGGCCCCGTTCTAACATTCCGCTCCGGTTCTCACTAATAAGATGAGTAAAATTCCCAAGGCTGGAACCTGGAAGTCGGAAGCCTCAGGTCGAACAAATACTGGTTCTACCGTCCGTGGGAGGATTTCTGCTCCCATCCCAATACGCGACGACGACGAATTCCCAATTAGATCTCCAGGAACTGGTATAGCGACTCCTCTTGGATCTCTTCATTCAGATGGAATCGAGAAAGTTATGAGGGGGTCCGCCATTTCTGGCCATAGTGCTCTGGCGCATGGAGATATTGGGATGGGTAGCTATATCGAACCATCTAGGCGGATAGGAAGCACCCCCATACCTTCTAACCGGCCATCGTATAATGCCCCTTCACGTCTCACAGAAGATTTTAGCGTTCATGGGTGCTCATCGCCGGTTGGCAGAGCATCAGAATCAATCATCTCAAAGCCTGCGCGAAAGCAGTCGACCTTTAAAGGCGTATTGAGCAAAATATTTGGAAAGAAACGGAAAGATGCGTCACATAAGAGGCAGGTCATTGATGCTCTGCAAAGTGAACAGCATCACCGTAGTGTAAGTCAAGGCATATTGTGTTACATTGCGATTGTCTAATAATTTGTAGGACCCAACTGCGCTGAGCCGAAATCCAGTGAATGCTGCCACCTCGCCCAAACGTTCTACCTCCATGCCAATCAATGAGTTTAACCGGGCCCTTCGATCGCATTCTCCTTTTGTCGACAGCAGTCTAAAGGAAAATAACGACACAGAGCGAGACCCAACTCGAATATCCACACAAACACAAAGTACCACGACAAGAACGAGGGTCACTACGGGTAGGTTATATACACCAGATAAGACACCAGGCTATGCAGATTGGACGGGACTTTCGCCGCGACCTGCTAGCGCTCAGGCTAAAGGTAGCAAAGCCCTATCTGACGAGGATGGTTCTGGATCCATTGGTATGGCAATCACAAGTGGCAGTCACCCAAATAGGCGTTCAAGGTCTCTTGGGCAATTACGAGAAGCTGCAAGAGTTGCGGGTGAAACGACTAGATGTCGCAGTGATGAGATTCGCCATTGGAGAGCAAGCTACGATCCTGGGCCATTGTCTCCATTATCCTCGAACAAGGCGGAAGCGGATGAACCTATGTCAGTGGACGATCCAGAAAGTCCACGGCCGATAGAGTCTCGGGATCAACTACAGCCTTTCAATTTTGGAAATTTGAGTGGATTGACTGGCATGAAGATTACTCAGGCTGCTGATCTGGCCACGAGGGTTGATCATATCGAGTCTAGACTCTCTGAAATGGAGAAGACAGTATGTCAGATCCACCGACAGCTCAATGGAAACGGAGATAATGTCACCCTCCGAGATCCCCCCAAAGGAGGCCAACGAGATCGCAGTTCCTCTGCGCGCCGTCCTCCAACTGATAACTCAGAATTGACTTTGCCAGTCCTACCTCGGCATCGACATTGGCACGAGTTCGGCGCTCAAAATCGGCTCTCCTCAAATAATAATATTAATCGACCTACATCCTCGTCTCATAATTCTTACCATCCTGATTTTGATGAAACAGTCCCAACTCCGTACGCCACAACCACAGATGACCGCGTCCACCTTAGCAGTTCTCATACAACTGGCCGTCCCCTTTCAACCTCAACTACTATTCGAGGTCTTCCGTCCAGTTCACCCACCATTCAAAAAGATGCCCATCTGACAATAGAACACTACACCAACTTGACGAATATGTTCCTAGCGGAACAATCTGCACGCCAGCACCTTGAGAATATTGTACTCACATTACAACAACGAATTGCCTCATATCCCTCAATAGCTTCCACCTCATATCCAACCCCTGATTCAGTCGCTGGGGGTAGACCAATCCTCGATACCACATCTTCGACCAAGAGCACATCCGAACTCTTTGGCATCGATAGTGATGATGATGCATATGTAGCAACTCCCGACGTCTTCCAGACCCCCAAGGAAGAATTAGGTGGCCCGACATTTGGAGACGAGGTTTTTGGAGCTGGCAAGGGAACCAGAGATCGAAACACAAGGCTTAGTGTTGACACTGGAAAGGGTGATGAGAGGACTTTGAGTTTGAGTCAAATCACGTTGAAAAGAGGTGTCCAGCCTAGCTTGAACTTTTAGATCCACGCTTAGTACCATGGACAAATGGCCGAAAAGAATTTGAGACTTCTCATCTCACAGCTGCGTAGCCTGGCGTATGATACTCCTCGATATATATCCGTGCGTGCAAGATGATACCATAAACATCTTTTTCTACACAATTTTATCTTCTCAATCTCTGCTGAATTTATATCTATATTACACATACGTTGATGCCGATCATAAGTTTGCCTTTGCCTTCTATTTAGGAATCACGAATCTTGGGCTGTTATAGTAGGGAATACTGGGTTTAGTTTTATCAGTCTCATTTTGTCGACTTTTCTTTCATCTGTATTATTGATAAAGCATTTTTGATGGAGTTTGGTTGGGCGATGGAATCGAATTGAGATTTGATGCTGTATCGTGAGGAAGGGTCCGATTAATACGAGGCTAAGCCGGGTTTTCCCTTGTTATGTTCATGTTGTTGTATTATCTAGTGGGAGGGATAAGGGAGGCAAAGAGGCAAAGAGATGAAAACTTGGGGGATAGACTTGTGGATGTTGAGGAATATGTGTTTGAGCATTCACAGTTACAGCCCGGGGGGAAGAATTAGGGCTTATATATACCCAGATACATGAATTAATCGTCATATTCAAGCTACTTGAGTACTACTATTCTAACACTTCTCGGAATCCGATGATAGACAGTACTGAGTATACAAAATGATTAGACAATTAGACGATATACATCGAGACTATATAAAACAGAGCCAAGTAGCTATAAACATATACCACAATTAGCAATCTATTGATTGACCAACCAATCTACCTAACTACCTACCTCCCTACCCGCCCACCTACCTACCTACCTACCTCCTTACATAATATGCAATACAAAAATGCAATATATGCCACTTTTGGCTATTCTCGTGAACTAACGCGCTAACTTCCCCGCCTTCGTGGAGCTTAGCGTATTTTTACACCCTTGTTGAACCGAGGCCGAGGCACACTTGTGCTCCGACTTCACTCTTATCTCATAATAAAATGTAACTTCACCTCCACAAAATCTCACGAACCATCTCCTACTACAATACTCACTTGGAACTGATTATATACACACAATGGCGGGTTCTGTAAGACAGCCCATTGATCTCCAAGCTTTGGAGAAGTATATAGAGAAGCACGTACCTGAAATAAAGATTCCCATCGGGATCAAACAAGTTGGTGCAACCTTTCCAATCCACACCTCAGTCCTTCATTTCTCCAAAAATTCGTTGCTTACCTAGTCGAACAAGTAGTTCGGATTCGGTCAATCAAATCCAACATATCAACTACTTGCAGCTAATGGCCAAAAATACGTAATGCGCAAGAAGCCTCCAGGAAAGCTCGTCTCGAAAACGGCACATCAAGTCGAGCGCGAATATCGTGTTATTCATGCGTTGGAGAAAACAGATGTACCGGTTCCAAAGGCATATTGTTTGTGTGAGGATGAGGAGGTAATTGGTACGCCATTTTATATCATGGAATTCTTGGATGGGAGGATTATTGAGGATCCTGGAATGCCGGGAGTGAGTGCAAAAGAAAGAAGAGCGATGTATGTTTCACGCTATTTTGGAGGTTGTGACAAGAACTCGATACTGATAGGATGTGAGAATAGGTGGCATGATGCGATTCGTACTCTAGCTAAACTTCATCGTGTTAATATATCAGAAGCAGGGCTTACCAGCTTTGGAAAATCAGCGGGATTCTACGATCGCCAAATCAAAACTTTTGGTACGATAAGTGAGGCACAGGCTTCGACAGTTGATATTGAGACGAAAGAACCTGTGGGTCAGATACCCCATATTGAGGAAATACTGCGATTTTTTCGAGATAGGAAATTTCAGCCGAAGGATAGAGCAGCGTTGGTTCATGGGGATTATAAGATTGATAATTTAGTTTTCCACAAGACGGAACCAAGGGTTATTGGGATTCTAGAGTATGTTTTTCTCTTTCACATTAAGAATTCTTTTTCATCTTGTATTAAGAAACCCATACTAACATCCCTCCTCCCCAGTTGGGAAATGTCCACAATCGGACATCCCCTCTCAGACATTATAAATATCCTTTCCCCCTACAGCGTCCAACACGAAAAGAAATTCGAATCCCTTCCACAGTTCCAGGAAGATCACTTACCTGGTCTCCCATCGCAATCAGATCTGATATCCTGGTATCGAGAAACGGCAGGCTGGGACCCAGAACCAGATTTACCATGGGGAATGGCGTTTGGGTTCTTTAGGAATACCTGTATTTACCAGGGAATAGCGGCTAGGTGGGCAGTGAGACAGGCGAGTAGCGCAAAAGCTGAGGTGCATGCTAAGGCGAGGTGGCCGATGGGAGATTTATGTTGGAAGTTTGTGGGCTTAGCGAAGGAAAGGAAGGGGGCGGAGGTGAAAGCCAAGTTGTAGGAGTGGTGTTTCAGAGCTAAATTATAGGCATGATATATAATGAAATTCCGATCTGGAGTAAAGAGTTTCATCCATCATGATTACTCATTATCCGCCGATTTTCTATGTACAACTTGTGCAACTGAAATGGGCCGCAAACCTTCGTGTCTTGTTCTTTCTAACCTCTGGTATTTTGCCTCCTTTATTGGGAGTTTGTTCTAGAGACGTTTTTTGATGATTTTGTTCTTTTTATAGCGTGCCGGGTGAGGAAAAGGAGAATATCTACAAGGGAGAGATGAAGGGGAGTTCATTCGGTTTCTTGTCGATTGGGTTGCATATGCGAGCATTGATTTATTCATACCCCTACTGCCTACCGATTTGAGATAGGTTCTTTGACTTTGAGTGTCGTGATCTAGCGATTTGATCGTCATTCATTATTGATAATACTATGATGCGAGAGATCAAAATTTACGCATAGGGCCCAGAGCTTAATGCTTCATGCCATCGAAGTTGATCGAAGATTTGGTGATTCACTTTGGAATATTCGTTTGCTTCTGAGGCTTTGTTGGAAATGTTATTTGATCGTGAGGGCTAGCGTGATGCTTTATATTCGTAGAATTTAGAATACTGCTTTCTCTACTTTAGTCTGAAGCATAGTCGAGAGCCTCGAAGAGGTTTCTGGATTTTGTTTCTACTTTAGTCGTATTCTCCCGCTCATTGACCTCGAAATATTGTGATGGAAGTTACTATCTACTTAGATGTAAAGCTATGAGGATTCCAAAGGGACTTCTTTGGATTGGATTTATACAAGGAGATTGCAAAGAAGAATACGATGATATAGGGAGGATTTCTATTCGAAATAGAAGTGGCAGATATACCAGATGGAGTTTTAGTGTAGCATTAATATGGAATGTAGGATACTGTAATCATTCGAGAGCTTGGTCATTCCTATCTCCCGTTTGTTCATCAAGGTGTATGGGATATGAAAATTTTGGAGATGTCACGGTCTCTTGAAATTTGCCCAGATCGTCCTCTTTGGTACGGCTGTTACTTTAGTCTGACCCATGCTCTGTGGTCGTCTCTCTGTACTTCTTCTAGGGATTTCTCAACTCACTGGTTTCCGAAATGCATATGAACATTTTTCTTCTTCTACTTCTGCGACCATGCTCTTGTAGAGAACCATATTTGATCAGTAGATATTCCAAGCATAGAGAATGAGTCCTGGAAAAAAATACACACAGAAACTCGATCGGGTGAGCAGGGTATTCGCAAGTCTAAGAGTCAAAATGTCTGTACAGAAGGAACTTTATATTGCTAAATTTGCCTTTATACAAGGTGACAGGCAGGGGCTACTTGTATACAACATGAGATGGTTCTTTTAAGATCTTCCATTTGCCCCCTTAGAAAGGCGAAGATTCAATATCTATACATAATGCCCTCTACGAACCTATAACCCCTATTATAAAAGTTTATAAAGCTAAGTGAATTAATCGAATTACTTATAAAGCTATACTATCGCTTTAAATCTCGAATTATACTATTATCCCTAAAAGTCCTTTTTAACGATAATAATAATAATCATTTTTTAAATTTATAACTTTTAACGATAATATAGCTTTTATAATATAATATCGCTTTTTAATTAAGTAAGGTTTTAAATACTATTTTATTTTTAAAATATTTATAAGAGTTAGGGCCATAGCTTATCGTATACCTTAAGCGAGATTTATTAGCCATTTATTTTTCGATATATATATTTTAAAATTCTACTATAAATTTATTTTTCAATATTTTTTCTTCAAATTTAAAATAATAGTTTTTTTTAGAAATAAGGATAATTAATATAAATATAAATAAAATTAGAGTACTTTTTATTACTTTAAATTATTTTAAGTATATAATAATAGAAAATCCTAATTAAGTCGCTTACTCTACTTCTCGCTACCCCCCTCATTTGACTAGTATTTTATATGAAAAATAGCTATTTTAACGTATTAATAACTTCTTAATTAATCAATATAAACAATTAAAATTTTGAATAATGAATTAATATATATATTAATTAATATATTCTAAAAATCTTAAATTTTTATAATTTTTTTATAAAGAGTAATAAAAGATTATAAAAAATTAAAATTCTAATTTTAGATTTATATATAAATCCTATATAAAATCAAAATCTTTAAAAAGAAATTATATTTATTTAACAAAAATAGTTAAAAATAATCTAAAAAAAATTAAAAAATCTTAAAATCAATTTTAATTATATTCTTTATTTTAATAATATATTATTATTTATAATAAATGTTTAATATAGATTCTTAGATTTTTGTAACGAATATCACGTGCCTTAAGCACGTGATATCTTATCACGCTAAGCGATATTGTATATATAAGAGATCTTTAGATCCCTTAAAGATCTTTTCCCTCCTTAGCTTTCTTATTTTAGTTAATTAACCTCTATTAATTTGCTTTAGTATATAATCGTAATAATTTTAACGATAAAATTTAAATAAAAAATTTATAATTTTAATTTACTTAATAATTATAAATTATTTATATATATCTTAAATAGCGTATTTATTATATATTGACTTATAGATTTTATAAAAAATTATAAATTATTTTTGATTATTTTTATTCAAAAGTTATAATTATTTTTTTTAAAGTTTCAATTTTGTATATGATTTCTATACAAATCCAAAACCAAAAATTTTAATTTTCTATAATCTTTAATTACTCTTTATAAAAAAATCGCAAAAATTTAAGATTTCTAGAATCTATTTATAATTATATATAAAAGCTTTAATTAAAATTTAAAAAATATATATTCATTTTTTATAGAGTTATAAATACGTTAAATGATGGTTTTTAGTGTAAAATGCTGGCCAAATGAGGGGGTGGCGAGAAGTAGGGTAGGCGACTTATAGATTAGAAGAAATATTAGTATTGAATATTTGATAATTAGAAGTATTTTTAAATTTGAATTAAAGTAAAAAACATATAAGAGAAAGGTTTATATATATTTTTAAATGTTAATTAAAGAAATTCGTTAAATTATAAGAAATATAATAAAGAATTAGATTAAAAGGAAAATAATTTATAAATAAATCAAAATCGTTTTTTAACTTGAAACTTTATTATTTATAATCAAAAAAGAATTATATTAATATAGTTTTAAACGATTTATAATATATTCTAAATCTTTTATTTTAAGAATATAAGTAAAAGAAGATTAGATTTTATATATTCCTATTATTAATAAGGGATTAATAATAATATTATTATTTAAGAAAAGGAGGGAATTAGAGAAAGGTTATACAATTGAATAAAAGCATTTTTGATCTAAGAAAAAATAACAGAATTTGAGTTATTAAATAAATTAAAAAGAATATTAGTTATAATATTAAGAATAATCAATTAGAATTATAAATCTTTATTAATATTTTTAGAGAAAAATAAAAATAGTAAAAGTATTATTTTGAAAGCGTATTGTAACTAGCACTCGCAGAAAATAAATTTTCAGACTATGGATTCTTCGAATTTTATTACTTAATAAAGGCTAGCCCCCAAACCCCCAATCCTCACTTCGTTCGAGGCTAATAAAATTCTACGAATCCATAATCTAAAAATTTATTTTCCGCAAGTGCTAGTATAGCTAATAATAATAATAATAATAATAATAATAATAATAATAATAATAATAATAATAATAATAATAATAATAATAATAATAATAATAATAATAATAATAATAATAATAATAATAATAATAATAATAATAATAATAATAATAATAATAATAATAATAATAATAATAATAATAATAATAATAATAATAATAATAATAATAATAATAATAATAATAATAATATAATAATACTTAAGAGAGAAATCATTTTTAAAATCCTTTACTATTATATATTTATTTTCTACTTTCTTAATTTAGAATAAATACTTTTATATTATAAAGAAACATTTAATATAATTATATTCTATATTAAGTATATTAATAATAATATTCTTTCTTTCTATATTTCTTTTTATATTTAATAATAAATTTTTAAATAATATTTTTTAAATAAATATTAGTTTATATAATTTTCTTAATAATAATTCTATTTTATTCTTTTTATTCTTTTTTATTTATTCTTTTTATTCTTTTTATTCTTTTTATTCTTTTATTCTTTTTATTCTTTTTATTCTTTTTATTTTTTTTTATCTTTTTTTATTCTCTTTATTTTTTTATTCTATTTAGTTTACTTTTAAATATTTTTCTATTTAATTTAATATCTAGAATTTATAAAGAAGCTTTATAGTTTTTATATATTTCTTGATATTTTTTAATTATATATAAGATATATAATATATTTAAAGTATTTATTATTTATTATTTATTATTTATTATTTATTTATTATTTTTATTATTATTTATTTATTATTTATTATTATTTATTATTTATTATTTATTATTTATTATTATTTATTATTTATTATTTATTATTTATTATTTATTATTTATTATTTTTATTTATTATTTATTATTTATTATTTATTTTTATTTATTTTTATTTATTATTTATTATTTATTATTTATTATTTATTATTTATTATTTATAATAAATAAGGCCTATATGAAATAGCTATAATGAAATGGCTGAAATGGAATGGGCCGAAATGGAATGGGCCGAAATGGAATGGCCAAAATGGAATGGGCCGAAATGGAATGGGCCGAAATGGAATGGGCCGAAATGGAATAGGCCGAAATGGAATGGCCAAAATGGAATGGGCCGAAATGGAATAGGCCGAAATGGAATGGCCAAAATGGAATGGGCCGAAATGGAATAGGCCGAAATGGAATAGACCAAAATGGTTGATTACCTTTCGAAATGGTTTACCAAGTAGCTGGAATAATTTAGTTTCAAAGCAAAATGGAATGTCGGCATTAAAAATTAAGGTTTTCTATTTATTAATATTCGATCAATTAAAATTTTCGCTGTTTACTTATAATCAATCATATAAGCCGCTAAGGATTTAAGGTTTATATTTTTGCATTTTTAACCTTTTATAGTATAGGTATAATAATCACATAACATAACAAATTGATGAACTAAGATTCTTCGAATCCATTAGGTTTTTATTTTAATAATATTCCTATTATTTAACGAGTTAGAACTTAAATATATCTTTATAGAAGATAAGGTAAAAGTGTATTTAGAATATACTTATATAGTTTAATTAAAGTATTTTATATAGAGTATTAATTAAACTCCTCTTTTTAAATCTAAATTTTATTAAAACAAGTATAGTATTAAATATAAAGAGGAATTTAAAAAACTATTATTTATATTTATTTTTATTAAAGAATTAAAATATAAATTAAAAGTATTATAGAAAAAAGTAGATTCTTTAGATTTTAGCTTATATATTAAAAGATTAATTTGCTAATTGAAGAATATAATTAAGGTAAAGGAATTAGTTAATATTTATTAATATATAGTTCTAATTTTATAAAAAAATATTAATATATAAATTTATAATTAAATTATGAAATAAAGTAGTTGAAAATGCGAAGTGTGCGATAAGCTATAGCCGCAACTCTTACTTTAAAAAAGCTAATATCTCTCAAAAAAATAAAAAACGAAAATAGATTATTAAAAAAATTAAAGAATATTCTATATATAAAAAGTATCTATTTATAAAATAATAGAAAAAAAAGATTTGAAATTAAAGTAAGAGAAAAAAGCTATTTTAAAAAAAAAGAAAAGGGTTTTCAAATTTTTTAAGATTTTAATATTTGTAAATATTAAAGCTATAAATTAAAGTTTGTTTAGAGGAATTTAAAACTACTTAAAGTATCTTTTTAATTTAAATAAATAATATTTTTATTTTAATATATATATATATATATATATATTTAAAATACTTATTACGATTACTTATTAAAGCAAATTAATAAAGATTAGTTAACTAAAATAAGAAAGCTAAAAAAGGAAAAGATCTTTAAAAATCCTAGAGATCTCTAAGCCTCTTAAAGATCTCTTTTTTTCTTAACTTTTTTATTCTAGTTAATTAATCTTTATTAATTTATTTTAATATATGATCGTAATAATATATAATATCGCTTAGTTTAAAGCTAGCTTTTACTAAGCTAAGCGTAATGAGATATTACGTGCTTAAAGCACGTGATATTCGTCACAACACTATTTAAAGTTATATAGAAAAATTAAAATTTTATAGGATTAAAAACCTAGAACTATATATTTAAAGGCAAAAAGCCTCTTTTAATTCTTTTAATATAAAATTCTGTATATAATTTCTTAGCTTAGTATGTTTTTATACTTTTGAGGAGATTTAATAGAATGCAAATCAATACTACTACTATCATCTGCTCCTTTGGCTGTGATAAACACTAAAGACAGAAGAAAGGTGTGGAGATATATACAACTGCTGAAAGTAGGAATATTACTTTTCGGTACTTCACGTTTCGATAATATGAATATTGGTGCTGCAGATCCGACCAGAAGATCACGAAATCGACGTTTAATAAAAACGCCCAAGGCTCCTTCAAAGGCACCAGTAAGGTACTGGATAAAATGCCAAAAACCAAAGCACATTCTATCTAGATCCCACAACATCTCTTTGGAAATGAGCTTGGGAAAACATGTGAATATGGGCAAGAATGGTGAGCTGCCAATTTAGCTCAGCATATCTTTTGTAGTAAGAATAACCATGACTTCCAAGAAAAATATTGGAGCAGAGCTATAAGTGTTACAGCACGAGATGTGAGACATCTTTCTTCCAGACTGACAATAAACTGATTGCCCGGGATAAAAACCTTCGAGGTTTTCTCAGGTGTTCACACGCTAGGTTTTTGCCATCTCGTTTGAGATTCTTTTTGGCGAGGTAAACTGAGGGAGCTAGGTATCCAGGGTATAGACAGATGTTATCTATATATGTATACGGGTCTCAATCAGTAAGTTATGGTTACAGTCCAATTGCCCCCAGCGACACCTTCAATTATGTATTTCTCATTTGTCAAATTCCCCGCTGGAATTTGATGAGTCAAAGAAACACCGGCCCCATTTTTTCTCTGTATACTCACCATCGCGGTTTGATTGGTATACGGCACGCTGATTGAGCCTGTTGTACCCGCGGGAGTTGTAATATCAATACTGGCTAGTCTTCCCGATTCACCAATAATCTTAACCGCATAGCTACCAAGAGAAGTCTCAAAGCCTGCTTCCACATCCGTCAACCCCCCCAAATTAGGTGCCACACTCCAAGTCTTTCCAGCACCACTCGTAACCATCAACAACCCTGCACCATGGAACGTAAGAGCAGAGGTAGGACCCGTACTCCAACCATGAGCATGCGAAACTCTTGGATCGTTCGCATATGGTGCATAGTGTAAGGTACCATCTGTGGAATAGCCTTCAATAAAAGTACTATTCGTCATGCGTGGATCATCGAGCATGAAGTCCCCCCACATAAACTTGATCATCTCAACAGCGCGATCGGCTCGCCCCGCTAGATAATGAGCTTGAATCTCGAACCCGCTGACAAAAGGTGAAACGACGTTACCACCACCTTCAGGAGCTGGGGCGCCATATTGATTCCAGCGAGCAGCTAGAGAGTCGGATACTTGAATTGCGCGGGATGGAGAATTTACCAGACCCGAAAAGATTGCCCATGCATTTCCGTCTTGGGGGTGCAGTGTAGTCAAAGGGAGGGAATCATTATCTCGGTAAAGCCTTGCTGTATCATCCCAAAGATTGGTGTTAGCCGCTGTTTTAATTCCAGAGGCGTAACCTGGCCAGGATGCGGTGGCGGCCGAGTCATTGAGAACCTTTGAGAGCTTTGTACCGAGATTGAGAGTGTAGTATAGAATAGAATTTGCCTCAATATTATGGCCACCCATACCAACCCTCAACCAATCAGGGTTATCTTTGGGAAGATTGGCCATTTTAGTTTCGTCAATAAACCCCAATGAAAAATTCATTCCTAGCTTGAATTGTCCCCAGTGTTGCTGCAGATACTCGAGGTCACCAGTGAACAGATAGTAGTCATGAATATCGATCAGCGAATGCAGATGATAAGTGAAACTCCATGTGTTGAGAACCGTGGTGAAGGGAATACCGGCATATGGGAGAGCACCCGATGAGTTTTGGAGAACCAGTAACGAATCAAGAGAATTCTTGATGGTTATCATATCATTTGTGGACACGAAGACCGAAGGACCCGAAATTGCAATGTCTCCAGGCCATACAAGACGGTCTCTCTTGGCTCCGTCTGTGAGAACACTGGTACCATCTGATAGTTGTTTGTCAGTATCTTATTAGTTGTCACCAAAATAGGAAAATAACATACTAGCAACTGTGAAATTGTTCCACCATGTTACGGGTTCAGTGATGGTACTGTTTGAGGTGATCACGCCCAAATGAACTAAAGAGTTACCGGCTGTAGGATCAATAGTACACATATCATTAGTATAAGCTCCAGCATACCACACTCGATTAACCTGATCGTCATTGCTATGGAAGTATCCCGTATAGGATTTGAGTTCATTTTTCTGCTTTATGAGGTAAAGCCGTATAGTGTATGGTCAAGTTCGAGACTTCAACGGATCCAGAGGTGTTATGATAGACGTTCATATATCTGAATCCACCTCGTTGATGCTGTGTCTCTGCTTTTATAGTAACCACCACTTGTGACAGGAAACCACAAAGCTTCATCGATACCGGCGTCGGCTGTCGCATCACATCCATTCTCATTGATCCATAGCGAGCTCTCAGTAAAACCGATTCCGATGAATTGATCCGCATCCTTGTCCCCATCCCCGTCAATAGAACCGACGTTGAAGGAGACGATACCAGCAATGTTCTTTTCGAAATCATAGGTAACAGCGGAAGAGGGACCAAATGATGCTGAACCAGAGCCTCCAATGGCAGTCAAAGCTTCCGAACTGATGACAGAACCATTTACATTGTATACTGACGCAGGAATAAGTGTTCGAGAGTTTGGTGTGAGGATGTATTCTTCATATGGTACGGCTGCAACCTTAGTTGATACTACCACCAAGGCAAGAAGATTGATAGAAAGAGATGAGAGAATCATAATGGCGGTGTATATACCGAGTATATTACGGACAAATGAGAAAGGCCGTGATGGGAACCATGAATGTCTCAGGCAAGAATAAGCATCAAAGACCTCTCCCTATCTTCAAAAAGCAAGTGTCCAATATGTGCTTCCTACATGCTGATGATGCTGACGAGTTTATATATACTTAATCTGCCAAGAAAGTATTCATCTCATGTCGTCATTACTCGCAGAACTCGGTACAACAGGGGACGAACAAACATACCTTAGTCTATTCATTTATTAGTGGGAACCGAGGATCCAATCGCCGGTGAAGTGCTTCATGGAAATTTCCTCTTTGTTTTCCCTTTCTTTTCTTCTCTTTTCTTTCTTCTCTTTCTTTTCTTTTTCTTTCTTTTCTTTTCTTTTCTCCTGTGGTTGGTCAGTTCTGTGGGGGGTTTATATCGTACCCCGCGAGGAAAAGATACGGTTTGGCTAGTTAAGGTTACCTAGGTAGTTCTACGCGGTTAATTGATGATTGATCCAATCATGTTTGCTCGCTTGTCCACTATATAGCTACACGTGACACAGTATCTTACATATCTAGAGACTAGGTACCCCGCAATGATACTTGAAATATGGGGTTAGACCTTGTTTGATTGTTCATGGGTATACCGGTAAATTCATAAATGCATATATAGAAACATATATACATATATACATATACATATATACATACATACGTATATATATATATATACATATATATATACATACATATATATATACATATATACATACATATATATATATATATATATATATATACATATATACATATATACATACGTATATATATACATACATACATACATACATATATACATATACATATATACATACATATATATACATATATACATACATACATATATACATATATATATATATAAGAGTTGTAGCCACAGCTTATCGCACACCTCGCGTTTTCAACCACTTTATTTCGAAATTTAATTATAAATTAATACATTAATATTTTTTTATAAAATTAAAATTATATATTAATGAATAGTAACTAATCCCTTTACTTTAATTATATTTTTTAATTTACAGGTTAATCTTTTAATATATAATCTAAAATCTAAAGAATCTACCTTTTTCTATAATGCTTTCAATTTACACTTTAATTTTTTAATGAAAATGAATATAAATGATAGTTTTTTAAATTCCTTTTTCATTTAGCGTTATACTTTTTTAATAAGATTAAAATCCGGAGAAAAAAAAGGCTAATTGAAGCTTTGTACAAAGTGCTTTAATTAAGCTATATAAATATACTTTAAGTGCATTTTTGCTTTATTTTTTATAAAGATATATTCAAATCCTAACTTATTAAATAATGAAAATACTATTAAAATAAGAATCTAATTACGATATACCTTCGAAATAATGCTTTTATTATCCTTATTTTTTTTTCAAAAATATTAATAAAGATTTATAATTTCAATTGATTGCTTTTTATATTATAATTGATACTTTTCTTAACCTATATATTAATTTAATATAATTAAAACATTTTTTTTTTAACTTATCTAATAACCCAAATTCTATCATTTTTTCTTAATTTAAAAATGCTTTTATTTAACTATATAATTTTCCTTTAATTTTCTCTTTTTTTTTAGATAAAAGCTATATATTGTTAATCTTTTATTAACAATGGAAATATACAAAATCTAACCTCTTTTTTGCTTGTATTTTTGAGATAAAGGGTTTAAGATATTTTATGTATCGTTTAAAACTATACTAATGTAATTCTTATTAAATTATACATAATAAGGTTTTAAATTAAAAAACGTTTTTAATTTGCTTATAAATTATTTTTTTTTTTGGTTTAATCCTTTATTATATCCTTTTATAATTCAATAAATCTTTTTAATTGATATTAAAAAATATTGATAAACCTTCTCTTTACATATTTTTTGCTTTGATTTAGATTTAAAAATACTCTTAATTGTTAAGCGTTTAATATTAATATTTTTTTTAATTCATAATCAAGATTTTTTATAATTATATATTTGAAATACTTTAAAGCGATAAGAAATACTTCAATTCTGTTTATATTTATATTAATCATTCTAATTCCTAAAAAGGACTATTATTTTGAATTTGAAGAAAAAATATTGAAGAATAAATTTATAATGGAATTTCGAAATATATGTGTTGAAAAATAGGTGGCTAGCGAATCTCGCTTAAGGTGTGCGATAAGCTGTGGCCATAACTCTTACATACATACATACATACATACATATATACATACGTATATATATACATACATATCTATTAAGGGGGGATGATACTGGCTTCCCTTCTAACGGCTTTTCACACTGTGGCAGGAGGCCAGCTCGGTTTTTGGCTTTCAATTCGTGTTACCTCACTTGACCTCACTTTTTGATCGAACCAAGAGAATGTGTTATTTCATACCCGCTATCATGATTAATGTACACACATACGCCTATATTCCCAAGCCCCCCGTTTTCAAACCCTCGCTGGCCCTTTTTATATCACAATTGCCAAATCAGGTCTGTCCATTTTCTCATCATCCATGTTTGGGTAGTAAGGTACGATAGCATCGGCCGATAATACATAAGCGCTGTTGTACAGCGTCCAATAGGCTAGCAATACAATTAGTATCATATTTCATAGATAGGTCGTGGTATTGAATAGGAGCAACTTACGTTGTCTAACTTTACGTGCGGGATGGAACAGTCCAGCCCAGACATAATTGAGTACAAGTCCTGGTCCAATTGCCATTCTGATGGCTTCAATAGCTTCGACGATACGATCGATAACGTGAGGACTGGTCTCGAAAAGATTAGGGTACAATAAATTGAGGAGATGAAGCATAGCATCTTCACAACCAAGTCCAACCACACCCAATGCTACGTGTTTGACAACGGAGGCAGCAGTCTGTCTATGAACTTGATCTCGATCAATCAATGCATCTTCAAGTAATGGCGTGATAGCGTAGACATAATCTTTAGCCATCTCACCAATATACTCAAAAAGGAAGGAAAGTGATTTTGAGAACACCATTCTGAACATTGAGTTCAGGAACACGATATTCGTTCATTAAAGCTGGGAGGACGGTGAAAGGAGCACAGGTTTCTGCAACAATACCGATTGCTACAGCAGTACAGACACGAGATTGGCGTTCCTGAACCCGAAGATTGTTTAAAAGAGTGGCGAGGACATCTTGAGGCCCGATGGCTTTGGCGATGAAACCAAATGTGTTGTTGGCTGCCCGACGAATACCTTTCTTGTGTGCTTTGAGCATATCCAAAAGTTCAAAACAGATTCTCATCCATTCTCTGGCATTAACACTCTCAGGTCCACGATCGGCAATACGACCAACCAAGTCAATTGTATTCTCTTGCACCTTCTCGTGTCGATTTCGTAAAATTGGTGTAAGCCGAGGAAGTAAGTCCTTGATTGGGGGCTGCATTTGGTTGATACCAACCACCGTAACAATAGAACGCAAGGCACCGAGAATAGAACCGAGCACTTCAGGGTATTCTTCACCAAGATATTCGTAAAGCACAACACCCAGCTTACCCATCAAGGCATCCTCACCACATTGCTTCATAACCATTGCAATACGAGAGATCAAGTCTGCAGCCTGTTGTCGGACGGTTGCAGATTTGTTGTTCAAACGCCACAAAATCGTACTGACAATTTGAGGAAGGTATGGCTTACACCTCGTGCCTAGAGCATTGACCACAGTTCCGAAGCCATTCAGCATAACGATATCCTCAACACTTTGTTCCTGGAAAGAATGCAAGATACCATCGATAAGTCGTTCTTCGAGTCTTTCACCAATGTCTGCAGCACCGAGACTAGCAATAACCTTCTCAATAGTCTCAACGGTCATCTTGCGGTATGCCTCGCTTTCATCCTTTAAGTTGTTGACGATGCGCTCTACAATCTCGCCAACGCCGACCTTTTGACCTAAATCAACTGTGGTTTCGACCACCTGTCTATAGTTACGCTTGTCCAATGCCATTCTTCGCACCCAGAAACTTTTGAAAAACTCATCCAACACATTCTCCTTAAGATAGCCTGCCGTGACTCCATCGGTACCGGCGCACTGTGAAACAACTTTGAGCACTACCTTTTTCATTTCCTCATCAGGTGATGAAAACTCTCTCAAGAGAATTTCCATGATTTGTCCTGTATAGTAGTTGGCGTACTCTTCGTCCATCAATGGAATGATATATCCAACAGCCTTAAGGAAACCAGCGAGACCCTTTCCACGCTGTTTACGAGCACTAAAATTACACGAGTTAACAAGCGAAACATACAGGTGAGAAATGGAATAGAAAAGTGACCAAAAAAATTGCTTACCCGGTCCATAGGGGGTTTAAGATATCATCAAAACTTTCGATACCATAAGGATTTGCTGCTTCGGCCAAGGCCGCAATGGCCAAACTAGTGACGGTTCGAACCTTTGTCTGATCATCGTTAAGATTGCCACCGATACAGTCAACCAGACCTTTTAGATGAGGCAGGACGGCACAACCCATCAAAATAGGAATCTGCTGAACAATCTTGACACCAGTATGTCTTGCTTGCCATGACTTCTTGCTCCTACAAACAGCTCGGAGGAAAGGAAGAAGTGCCGGTATACCTAATGCTGAAGCGACAACAGCAAAAGCCCTCGCAGTAGTATTTCGTACATATTCATCAACATGATCAATATCAGGTCGCATGGTACTAATCATGTGGGCCAGACCGGCAGCTTTACTGAGATTAGAAATAATTTCTCGACCTTCAACTCGAGCGTAGTAATCTTGGTCGATGAGCAATGGCTCAATGACGACCAAAATCTTGTGGACGTAAGGTCTGACAAGGTCATCAAGCTTGTAAAGGATACGATCAATAACCTTGACTAGCAAATGACGCTCCTGATCCTCCAATGTCTTTTCCATGAGTAAGGGTAGAATCTGATTGAACAAAGGCCCTGCTCCAAATTGCCTCGCATTATCTGTAAGTTGACGCAGGGCAGTCTTTCGCATAGGTGGAGTACCATTCTTGACTTTGAGTAAAAGTCTCATGATCTTCCGTTCTTTTAATTCTTCGACACTCATAGAGTTTTCATCGCTGCCGTCTGTAAGTTTTCCAAAGTATGCCATGTCCTCCGCCTTGAAGAATTGTAAATCTCCTACGCCGGGTATTTCTGTTGGAAGTTGCTTTGCCAATTGTCTTCCACTATCTGGGTCTTGCATCATGAATCCCCCAGCAGGTAATGGTGTAGCCATGACCTTTTGCGCAATAGTTCGTATTGGGGCATAACCAGGCGGAGGATCCAAGATTTTGTATCCTTCGGATGGCAACATCATATCGAGCTCCTCATCTGAAAGTGGCGCATTTCTCGATGAGATATCAGTTCCGAATGTAGTCGGCATAGCTGGACCCCCTATTTGTGATGGATGCATTGGAGTTACTAATCCTTGATTGCCCATAGGGGTGGCAGCAGGTGCTTGATCCCATCTCGACCTTCTCCTGGGAGTCTCGTCAACCGCGGCGCCTCCAACTGCTGGTGTTTGATCCCATCTCGAACGTTTGGTTTTAGCTTCTGCTGATGGTGTAGCCATGCTGGCATCTTCTTCATTACCCACGTCCCATCTCTTCTTTCTTTTACGTCCACTTGCGACTTCCGTAGAGCCAGCTTCATCGTTCTCCTTATCACCAGGAGAGCCACTGCTATCCTTGGTCAGCGTTGCAGTATGATGGATGACTTCGCCATTTGCCTTCTTCTCCTCGATGGCTTTCCTAACTCGTTCCTCCTCGCGTTCGAGTTCTCTTCTAGCCATGACATCTCGGTAACTCTCAGCATTTCCATCAGCTCTTGTAGGAGTCAGGACTCGATCGTGTCGACGCTTCTGGTAATCGGTTTCACGATCGGAAATTCGTGCACTTTTCTCTCTTCCCAAAAGAATATCTTCCTCCTCGACCCCATTACCATGCGCGAATTCGTTCATTTGTTCCTTGGAAGCTGTGTACTGGCCGACCAATCGTCGACTGGTATCAGCTTCCTCTATTTCATCATCATCACCATCTGCGACTGCAATAGAAGTGTTATAACCTGCAAATTTATCAAGGCCATCGCGCTCATAAAGGCTAGTATCGAAACTTTCTGTCAAGGAGGCCTTGGTGGAAACATCAGTTCGCTGACTTGATGAATCAAATGTCTTCGATCCCTTCTTACCAGCAGAGGCAGCATTCCTCTCAGCCTGTAGCTTCCTGATCGTCTCGAAGTCGTTGTCGGACATGGTGGCGCGTTGTAGTGATGCGCATTGGTGTATGTTGTGTTGATAGATAATTTTGTAATAGAGAAGGTACCTAGTAGCTCTTTGATAGCCAAGCACTAGCTTATATTACCAGCCACAGGAGGCTGAATTATATCACGTGATAAAGAGTGATTGCTAGCTTACCAGGGAAGTAAGTACTAGCGACTCCATCGGGTGGACTGGATGTCCTCTAGAATCGTGAATTCTCACGTATCTGATCGACGAACACTTAATAGGTGGTATCCTTATATCAAATTTTGTCCACGTTTAAGTGAGCAGCTGTCATATAGGCTTCTCCCAAGAAAATTAAATTGGCCGAAGTCAAACAGCGCAACATACAGGAACATAAACGTAAACGGGAGCTTTGAAGAATCACTTCAATATCACGCAGTATTCAAGAAGACGGTACCAACTCACAAATCCAAAGCTTCTGTGGTATGCATACGCAATATCGCTCAATTTTCATTTTCGTGTCATGCATTCGCCTACCCCAAACCCCCAATCGTCTTCTATTCTTATCCTTGGACCTTGAAAGTTCGTCCGCTAGCTGTCTTTCTCTCCTTTTCTTCGTTCTCTGGACGCGCTCTTCTCAGAACTAGCATTTGTTGTCAGTAAAAGTAATGTTTGCTCTTTTTAAACCAAGAACTCACCTTGCAAGAAGTCTGCTGTACGTCTACGCATTCTGGAGTGGATGTACGCCTAGAAAGTATTAATATTAGGTCGGCTTTGCACTAATTTTGTTTTGTGAGCATACCTTTGATGCTTTGATGTGGTAATGGAAGTAATCACGGAATGTTTGAATATGGGAAATAACTTCATCTCTTCGTTGGGAGAGTAAGGTGACGTGGGAACAAAACTGCATGGATTAGCAAGGTGAATTCAGGACTTGGGATCCCATAGACATTGAAGCTCACCAAATGTAACGTAACCAATATCTCCACTGCCATTGTCCTTTACTCCAGGAACTCCTTGAAGTTCCAATGGCGGATCTGTTCGGAACAGAACTTGCGGGGCGTTCTGAATAGCTCTTCTTCGGGCATCTACGAATTCCTGAATAAAGACCCTTCCAAATACCCTGTCGGTTTCCTCGCGGAATACTGTGCTGAATATAACTGTAACTCTGTCGTGGCTGGCCTTGATATAGATGGCTTCTTCATCGCGGTAATGAATTGCCATGACGTCTCCGCCTTCTCTTACACCTTGAGGGGCTTCCTCGGATGTGAACTTTGAGGCTTCCTCCTGTAGTTTATGGAATTCGTCGAAGGCATGCTCGAACGGTGCAGCCATTGCATTTCGTTTCAATAAAGATATGCGTCTAATCAAATCATCTCGTGCTTCTATAAGTCGAGCAATCAGCACATGCCATCCATTGGTTGCTGATATTCCTACCCTTCTCCTCTGGCAGACTTTCTAAATCAACCTGCACCGAGAAATTGTAACCACTCTCCGGCGCAACAACATATGGGCCATATTCCCTCTCAAGAACTTGTTGAGCACCATATCGCACAAGCTCATCGTAACATTTAACTTGTATCGAGACAAGAATCTTGGTCTTTGATTCAGGGGTGGAAATATGGAAAGTAACACCGTCGAAATCGGCTACGGTTTGGTCAATGTTCACCGGTGGTGCTCTGGTTTGAATTAGTAAAGAGGTAAAAGGGAAAGAAATGTTTGGATTGAACAAACCCTGAAAATCTTTCCGTGAGTACGGATTGAATGAGTACATTTTGGTAGTCGAGGAGAAGCATTTTTGGTGGTTGACGTGGATTGTATGTAGTGGCTTCCGGTGTCTATTATAGGATGAGACGGGATTCAAGCTGGTGGTGCTGGTGCTGGTGCTGCTACTGTGCTGTAGGTCAGTCAATCAATACACGTGGGGCGGCGGATAGGTCATTATCAGTTAAAGCGGCATGATAGATTTATGCAGGCCCTCGAGATTTATGATAGATTTAATGCACAGCACTCCAGCGCGTGCTTACGTAAACTAGACTGCCGCTTTTAAGGTTCAGAAAACCCATGCTTGGCTTAACGTTATCGGCAGCACTAAGGAATTTATTTTCTTTTATCGCATAGAAACTAAAGATCAGAAAAAAAAGGAAAGTTCTGGTCTGTAAAAAAGTACTACTTTTGCGCCAGACTGTAAATATGGTCAAATCTTACCTGTAAGTCTCCAAAATAAAGTCAAATGAATGCTTATATACTCACCTGCTGGTCTCTAGAAAATACGAGCATTCGAAATCGTTTGGTCTTGTCAATTCAAGCACTTCAAATCTTGTTTGGTCAACCGATGGAGCCGGCGTCTCGAGTCGAAATACAGGTTCGGGAAGAGCTATAGTGGCAGCCAATGAGGAGGTATTATGTTGGGAAATAAAGACAGGAGAACTTTTGAGCCGGTGGAGGGATAATGACTGCAAATCTCAAGTCTCGGCCATTGCGCAGAGTAAAACGGATATAGACATTTTCGCCGTCGGATACGAAGATGGAAGCATTCGATTATGGGACTCGAAAATTGCAACCGTTATAGTCAGCTTCAATGGTCACAAATCTGCTATCACTACACTGACATTCGATAAATCTGGAGTGCGATTGGCCAGTGGTTCCAGAGACACAGATGTTATTGTATGGGATTTAGTCGCCGAGGTTGGCTTATTTAAGTTGAGAGGACATAAGGATCAAATCACTGGACTCCAATTCATTCAACCTGCGATACCACAAGAATCCGGCGAAGACGAGCAAGTGGTTGATGCTGAGGATGGGAGCTCGCTCGAAGGATTTCTTATTACGACTGGCAAAGATGCACTCATCAAACTGTGGGATATGACATCTCAACATTGTATCGAAACTCATGTCGCCCAAACAAACGGAGAATGCTGGGCTTTAGGTACTTCGCCGGATGGTAGTGGATGTATCACGGCAGGAAATGATGGCGAAATGAAAGTGTGGTCCATTGATACAGCTGGCCTATACAAATTATCAAAGCAAGTAAATGGTGTAGTTGAAGCTCGATACCTCCAGAGTAGAGGAATATTACATCGACAGGGGAAAGACAGGGCACTCGAAATTATTTTTCATCCACGCCTGGATTACTTTTCCGTTCATGGTTCGGAAAAGTCCGTGGAAATTTGGAGAATAAGATCAGAAGAGGAAGTAAAGAAAAACTTAGCGAGAAAACGTAGGAGGAGAAGAGAAAAGATGGCCACCACTGAGAAATCTACTACGGAGGTAGATCATGCAGATGAGAAGGCAGAGGATATTCCAACTGCTGATATTACAGATTTCTTCGTCCCTTACGTCATCGTTAGAACGGGAGGTAAAGTTCGCTCGACGGACTGGATACGCATCAAAGGCACCAAATCGATACAATTACTGATAGGAACCACGAACAATCAACTGGAAGTCTATACAGTATCCACAAAAGAAAAAAGCAAGAAGTCTAAGAGCGAGGAAACGCCAGATTATTCAAGAACACTATCCGTGGAAATGCCGGGTCACAGAGCAGATATCAGAGCGTTGGCTTTAAGTTCAGACGACAGAATGTTGGCATCAGCATCTAATGGTGGCCTGAAAATCTGGAATGTTCGAACTAGGACCTGCATACGAAGTTTTGAGTGTGGTTATGCTCTATGTTGTGCATTTTTACCAGGAGATAAAATTGTTGTGGTGGGAACAAAATCCGGCGAACTTGAATTATTCGATGTAGCTTCAGCTGCCATGCTTGAGAGTATCAAAGCTCATGAAAGTGCAATTTGGAGTTTACATGTCCATCCGGATGGTCGTTCTGTTGTATCTGGTAGCGCAGACAAATCAGCCAAATTCTGGAACTTTGAAGTATTTCAAGAAGAAATTCCCGGAACTAAACGAACAACTCCAAAACTACGGCTCGTCCATACCAGAACTCTGAAAGTATCAGATGATATTTTGAGCTTGAAATTTTCACCGGATGCGCGTTTATTAGCTGTGGCACTTCTGGATAACACTGTCAAGGTGTTTTTTGTTGATTCGTTGAAACTCTTCCTCAATCTATATGGGCACAAACTACCCGTGCTTAGTATGGATATCTCTCCTTTGATAGCAAGCTCATTGTTACCTGCTCCGCCGATAAAAATATACGCCTCTGGGGCCTTGATTTTGGTGATTGTCATAAAGCATTCTTTGGACATCAAGACAGTATTTTGCAGGTCGCATTCATTCCACACAGCCAAGACGGCAATGGACATCATTTTTTTAGTAGCAGTAAGGATAAAATGATCAAATACTGGGATGGGGATAAATTTGAACAAATTCAAAGACTAGATGGTCATCACGGTGAGATCTGGGCTTTGGCAGTCAGTCGAACGGGTGATTTTCTTGTCAGCGCAAGTCACGATAAGAGCATTCGAGTTTGGGAGCAAACCGACGAACAAATATTCCTCGAGGAAGAAAAGGAGAAGGAACTCGAGGAACTATACGAGTCAACTTTAACAACATCCCTGAACCCCGATAAGAACGAGGAAGATGATGAAAATGAAGTTGGAGCCGCTGGAAAGCAAACAGTTGAGACTCTTATGGCCGGAGAAAAGATCGTCGAGGCCCTCGAGATTGGTACCGCCGATCTGGAATTAATGGCCGAATATGAAATTGCCAAAGCCAGCAATCCCAACACCGCCCCCCCCGCCCGCAACCTTCTTTTCATGGCTCTCGGTAATATCAGTGCTGAAAGACATGTTCTCAATACTTTCCAGAAAATCAAAGCCGCAGCTCTTCACGATGCTCTACTCGTCCTCCCATTCTCCACTCTTCCCATGCTCTTCACATTCTTGAATATCTTTGCCACAAAAGAAATGAATATACCACTTACATGCCGAATATTGTTCTTTATGTTAAAAACACATCACAAACAAATTGTTGCAAGCAAGACTATGAGAACAATGTTAGATGGGATTAGAGAGAACCTGAGGAAGAGTTTGAAGAGACAAAAGGATGAGATGGGATTTAATTTGGCGGCTCTGAAGATTGTCGGAGAGAGAGTTAAAGATTTGGGAACCAAGGATTATGTGGATGAAGAAACCTGGGAAGAAGATGATGGATCAAGTAAAAAGAAGAGAGGATTCGTTCAAGTTTCGTAGATAATCGCATTGCAATGGGATGTGCTAGGCAGATATCAAAGATGTAAGATTTAGAAATTATGGTCAAATGGTAGCAATCCCAGGTTGGAAGGATTAATATCACTGGTATGCAAGACTTTGTTTATGGGAGCGAAAAGAACAGGTATGCCAAGGTAGAGTTGATTCTGACTAGCCATTCTTTCATATCCATACTGACAATATATCGGCACCCATCAAAGTCTCAATCATTTTCTGAACAAAATCCAAGAGGATTGGGATCAATAACCGACTACTGAAATGAGATGGAATGAATGTCATCCAAAGGTGTTAGCATGATGGGGCCAATCTATTCCCAGTTTGAAGTGTTAATGATCGTACCAACCGCACCAAGGAATCCCAAAGGCTTTTTCTTTTTCTCTTTCTCTTTTACATGCCTCTCCGCCATTCTTTTGAGGTCTTCAAGGCGTTCAAGTATACCCTCTCGAGCTTCATCCCTCTCCTTTTCCACTTTCTCCTTCTGAGACAAGGTTCTCGATACAAGTTTGTGGGCTTCATGTAGTTCCCTCAGGAGCTGCTTTATCTGAGATCCAAGCTCCGATGAAAGTTCAAGAGCTTTATCCCTAGCCTCCTCCGCCTTATTGTTTTGTGCTGCACTCTCCACTTCTCGCGTAATGGCGTGGTCCCTTTCAAATTGGGCCAAACCCAACTTATCACCTGCTGATACTTCTCCCAATTTGATTGCCAGCTCCCTAAGCTGATGATGTTTTTTGCCAGCATTGACGCGCTGCTCCAAGTTCTTCCTTTTCCAGGCCCCACACTTTTACCTCCATGGCCAATGCACAGAGAATTGCATCATCTCTTTCCTTTTTCAAAATTGCACTTCTTGCCGTTTCCATCTCGAGTTGTTCTCGAAGGTCTGAAGTACGTCTGATCGCCTCATTTCTTTCTTTCACCACCTCGTCTTCTGTTTGTGCCGAACTGTCATTGGCCACCATACTGCTCGCTGAATAGGGTGGGGATTCCATTGGGGGCGTAAGTGGAGACTTAACTGAAGACCCTGGGTCATATGTGTTTATAGATTCAATATCAGAAGACTTGCCGTACAAAGATGGTGGGTGATGGGCTGGTCCAATATCTAGGGCGGCTTGTGGCGGTGTTGATACTTTTCCTGACATTATGCGTTCTCAGACTCAGAGATTGAACGAAGTCGTGGAAATCAGAGAGAAAGGCCGTTAATCACGCTTTTTGTTATTGTGTGTTGATAAGATTTGCTGAAGCTGTTATACACGAGAAAGAAAAAGCAAGATTGTTGCCTGCCTTGATTGTAATCAGAATATGCAACAGGGGCCTTCTAGTATCTTCCAATCTCTACATTGCCAGCTTGTGTTACTTCGAAACGTATCCGTAAAACCATGGCCAGGTACAAGAAAGAAAGAAGAGATATTATCTCCAACTGCTTCTGCCAAAGAGCTCCACGAACCTAACTCCTTCTGCAATTCTAAATCAATACTCCGTCATAGCCCGAAGAACAATGAGAATTGATAACGTGCATCTTTCAACTTTCAACTTCTCAATTGCAATGACAGTGGTTGAGATACTGGTCGATGTCATGTACGATTTTTCGGGCCGCTTAGGAGTAGTGCTTTCCAATTTCCATCAAAAGTAGATAGATCACTGAAGAATGATTCTAGCCAAAGCCCGCATTCTGTTTCCAAGCTGCAATCATATTTATTTATCAATTCCGAAATTTCACAGCATAGAGTTTTGTTGTATAACTCAAATATAACTCAAATTTCACTCGTTCTGCCTTCACTCAATACATACTGGTATGGTACTCTTGCAGATCTCTAAATTGAATATTACCCTTCAATTCTATTCAGTAGTGGTGCATCTCTAGTCTAGATAATATTGGTATCCACATTTTAGCATTCATATGGGGGAATTCCTCCGTCAGATTCTTAAAGAACGCTCCAAAAATTCTCACCACTTTCTGATTCTTCCAACTCTTTCCAGTCATCAGTTATCCTTCTATTGTCAAATTCATCATGCTTAACTCAAGCTTTGCCTCATCATTTACCGCTCGATTGCTTTGATGTTCTACTGGTCTCAGCAAATCCTTCATACCTCGCTAAACTTCAATGAATTATTCCATCCGCTGCTATTTTCATTATTTCGCTCTTTGCCCTTTCGCTCTCCAATTGCTTTCTGAAATAATATGCTAGCTGAACAGCTTCATCACTTTCCCTTTCTAAAATCTCACTCTTCGCCTATTTGGCCCCTACCACAGCCTTCAATCTCATGATGCCTAATCGTTTCCCAAGCTCAGATGTGCGTTGACGCACCTGGATTTTTTTACACTTCTGCTTGCATCACTCACGCTTTGTATTTATCCACTATAATTTCCATTTTATTTGAATATGCTGATACTTCAATGTGCTGATAACTAGCATTTCTTTCCATACGTTATCTCGCAAGCACGTATCTTTCTCTCGCCTAATCCCATTCTGCTATCACAAAATCATTGTCTTGTCGAAGAGCAGCAATTCTTTCTGAAGATTCACAGGCAATCTAGATCCTACAGTTTTACAGCGTCCAGATTTGATGGATCTGACGATTGAATTTCAAAGAGTTTGATTGGAATTGCCTGGTATTGGTTTTTGGAGGATTAGATTTCTGGGGGGATGTGAACGCTATCATTGATAAATATGGTATTTGTGTATTTGTGTTAAGGTTATGCTATTGTCATTGTAATTTGTCTTTGAGTTGGTATGACATATATGAAATACAGTAGGAAACAATTAGGACTTATCTTCTCATTTTCTAACTAGACAATGTAATGAAACTCTCAATACATCCACCATCATTCAATATTATGGCTTCTTGCCATCTTTCAAACGATATTCGAGAATCACATGTCGAGTATAAAGAACCCAAAGTGCTTCCACCAGAACATTCTACACGAAACTATATTGTCGAATTCTTTCTTTTTCGAAACAAGCCTTTTTTGAAGAGATAAGATCTTGCATCATATGAACCAACAGAACCTTCACGAACGTTTCAAGCATCCTCAATTCATCATTCTAACCTCTTTCTCGAATCATCAGATGATATGGCTAGCTAATTTCGTCAAACGTTACAACAAACCATATTTTCTTGCCAAACTTTGTCATTCATCATACTTCATTTCACTTCCATCCACACACAATGATCTTGTTGCATACTCCATTCTCTAGGATTTGTAAATAGTGATACCTCCGCCCACTGGCAATCCTTCTAAGGAAGACGGGAAGGTATAATGGATGAATGTTTTCACAATCTCCCCTTCAACCTCACAGACGACCATTTTCGATACTCAACAAATTTGATCTCTACAATAATCTGAAATCTCCCTATTCCTGGAGATAAAGTAAAGATCACTTCTTGTATTCCCATACCGTCATGTATATCCTAACTCACGTTTCAGATCAACAAAGTATTGAGTCTCGAAACCTAGCTTGCTATCTCTCCAGAATACTCATGTCTAATCACCTGAGCCCTACTCCATTCACTTTAGATATTCGAATCCCAGTCGCAAACTACATCTAAACTGTAGCACAGTCCAAACTCCCGTACATTCATGATTCATAATATAACACCAGCCATAAATAAACAGGAACCACTATTCCCGATTATCAACCAACCATTTCTATCACTCTTCCCTCCTTAGAAGTTATAGTCATCATCATATGAACCGAAGTGATATATACCACCCTCCCCTCTTCGCCCCTCCTTTTTCAAATTAGACGATCTCCCTTCTCTCCCATTAAATGTAAGTCCTCAAAAAAGCCATATCACCCAATCGAAAACATCAGTTCCGGTATTATCAAACACTCAGGTTAATTTGACTACCACAGGAACCACGCCAACGTAATCCCCTTTGCTATTCCCATTTGGTATCTACCAAATTTCTACTCACATATTTGATACAGGATAGTCAAACCGATCAATGATATTCGAGGTAGCATGAATTATAGCATTAAACCAAAAAATCGAAGTATAGCATACCGAATACCATAAAGCAAATTCAACTCAAAAACTCAAACCTCGTTCAATGAACTATCCAAACGATTAAACCATCCATTTCCCATTCTCCCTCCTGTAATCAATAGCACCATCCTTGAGCCCATCCTCAAACCCAAACCCTTTAACCCCTTCCTACACATCTTTCTTTTCCTCGCTCATCTCCCCACACCCAAATTCTCACCCCACCTTGCCTCGCCTCGCCTCGCCCACCCCCATTCGCTTCAAACCTACGGGATTGGCGCGACCAAAAACCCTGCACAAGCCGCATAACAAGTCCCAAACGCCGCATTACAAGCCACGATCGACGCCGGCGCCGTCGCACCTAGCGTTGCTCCCCACTAAGCCAAACCATGTTATTAACTGAGGTAAAAAAAGAGCATGCACACAAAAGGAAACACTAAGAACAAAAGAAAAAACTAAATAATCACAATGATGATTATGATAATAGTAATAATAATAATCATAAAAACCAAAAAAACTCACTGTAAATCCTGCCGCGGAATAACATGCCGTGACGACGGCTGCGCATCCCGCTTGGCACGAAGCATAAGCGATTGGACCTGAGGTGGCTGGTGGGATGATAGTGAACAGAGTGAGGGTGAGGAGAGTGGTAGCGAGGGGGATGGAGAAGCGTGATGCGGATTGGAGCTTCATGGTGCTTTATTGTATTGTATTTTATTCTATCTTATGATATCTCCGGATTCGATGTTTGTATCTGTAGATCTACCCAACGAGATAGATGCGCGTGTTTTGTTTGCGTATGTTTGAACTTCTTCGAGAGCAGGGTTACTGTATGAAGGAGAATGATGTGATGAAGAAAGAGATGGGAAGTAGGTATGTATATATAGCCCCCCTCATCCTCCCCTCAAAAGGAAGATCCCTCGGTAGTGCAATGCAAAAGAGAAGAGGAGATAGAAGACAATGGAAGATTCAACGTAACACAACGTAACACAATATGCACCTCTCCACCCCTCAGTTCTTTATTCATCATCTAAAACCATCTTTGCCCAACTCCCTTTCATCTTATTTTATCTTGAAGAAAGCCATATAATCATGATATTTGCTAAATTATATCAAATATCAATAATCCGAGAAGGAAAAGAATGAGAATACAACAATCTTCATATATCCCAACCCACAGAATCCACAAATAAGAAAAAAACAGATAGATGTCCTAGAAAAGTGATATGACTTTGGAACCTTACATCAATTACCCTATTCTATCCTGTATCATGCTATGCCATCTCGTGCCATGCAACACAACACAAAAATGGGCATCCCAACTCAAAACTCAAATATTTGCAAAACGAGGAGGGATGCAACGGCTAAGGAGATAATTATGTATTTTATCTTAGACCTTGTGCTGTGTATCCTAACCCTTGTGCTGTGTACCTGTACGACTTTCCATTTCAATTAAGCTCATCATTCCATCCAATCCCATCCAATTCACCCCATACACCCCACCCTAAATCAAGCAATCCTCTACTCGGCTACCCCAACACCCAAGCCGCCACCCCATCAAACCCCATCCCACACCTCCCCTTCTTCTCCTCATACCCACTCTTCGACAGACCCCTCGCCCCCTTCCCATCCACACTCGTAATAGCAAACAAACCCACCGTTTGACCCCTCGTCCCAAGTTGCCGCACTGGAACATCCAACCACCACCAAAACCCATCAAATTCAAACGCCATCATGTCTTCCTTTCTCCCATCCACGCCCCCACCTTCAGGACCATGCAATATGGTTTACCAGGGCCGTGTCGTTCAAAATCGTAATGTGTACATATTTTGGAGAATTGAAAACGGATGATTTCGTTGGATGTGGGAGAAGCTCGGATAAATTTTTGCGGGGCGTGAAAGAAGTTTGAGAAATACCATGATGATCTTCTGGCGAGCTAAAAATTTGAAGGGGTTCACCACCGACTTTCCCAATGAAATATTCCTCCCAAGTCAATATCTTTCCATCATTTCGAAAGAAATGTGATTTATCCGCGGGAAATGTTTGATGCCGAAATCTTCATTCGATATAGTAAAGTAGGATGAGATCAAATTTTTGTTGTATCTTTGATCATCACCTAACTGTCCAGATCCCCAACATGCATCGATGAGTTTCCATTCTCCCCCATCGATACGAACTGCATTCCAAGCATGGCCACCTGGATTAGGTGGTGGACATGGTTCTCCTGGTTTCAAAGGTATATATCCGAATCCTTTTCCATGACCAGTTACCACGATTGCTTCAAAGTCCTGCTTTCAACGCAATGGCTGTAAATAGGCCAGCATATCCACCACAAACAGCTAATCCCGTTCTAATAGTATCGGCTGGAGTCACATTTTGACTCGATTGCCGAAAAAGGCTCCCGTATCATATGCAATATTATGGTGAAGCCAAACAAAGATCGCACGGGCTTTATCCGTAGGCGAGCTGAATGGACGACATAGAACATCAGCAAGGTATCCTGTATTATCAGGCGATCTTGGAAGAAATTCCCTTGAATATTTTGATGCAATTTCATCCGGACCAGAAAAGTCTCGACATAAGAGACAGCCCGATGATGAAGACGATTCAGTTGGAACAGCACTTACAGCTCTTACTTGAGCCGATGTTGGCTTGGATTTAAGATTGATAGGTGGTGGTACTCCGCCAGGTTTGGGTGCATCAGATGGAGAGATGCCCGTTTTGTCAGTCAAGAACTCTGCCATAGCATCTGTTTCTCTCATGTCTTGATACCTTTCCGGATTATCTCCATTTCCATCAAAGAACATAATAGTTGGATATCCTTGAATGTCATATCTCGCCATGAATGATTTATGTTTATCCACATCAACTTTGGCAATCACAAGTTTGTCAGAAGCAAATGCAAAATCTTCGGCAAGCTTCTTATAATGAGGATCCAATTCGATACAGTATGTGCAATATGGAGTGTAAAAATCCACGAGTGCGAATTTTCCAGAGAGAACAATGCGATCAAAATTATTGGCGTTCAATTCTTGGATTGTAGGACTGGGAGACTTATTGGATGTAGGTGCTGATATGGGTGCAGGATTTGGAGTTTCGGTAAGTTTGTTACCAAAGCCAAGAGATAAAGTAGAACGAGTGGTAGTTAGAGGTGGTAGTCTTCGTGGTGGTAGAGCAACTGTGTTTTCTCGTTCGACCTTGGTAAGAGGTCTCGAAGGAATTTGTGGTGGCCCACCTGGCCTTGGAGGCATTTTGGGGGGCACATCACGCTCAACAATTGGCGCATGTTTAAGAACAACAGGCGCTGACTTGATCTATGATATAAAATCTGTTAATTGTGCACGATCAAAAAGAAAATGAAGGCTAGCGGGGAAAATTATGATAGATGCTCTTGGGAGTTTGGATTCAAATTGAATATCAAATTGATTCTTGAGAAAGTTCATCCGTCTAAGCCAAAAGTAGCAATAGTATAGAATCTCCCAACAATACTTACAGAAACTAATGGCATTTTAGCCTTCTGTTCTAGTCTTGCCTTTTCTTGTAATTCCCTTCTCGTAGGTGGTAAAGGTGGAAGTTTTGCCATATCCAAAGGAGGTGGTAACATTCTCCCGTCCTTTGACCCAATAGATGTTATTGAAGATGGTGGCCTACCAGAGCTATTCAAGGACATTGTCGAAATAGTAGAAACTTGTGAAAGAGTTGAATCTCCCGAGCCCCTCCTTGCCAATTGTGTAGATGTAGATGGCCTCCTTGGTGGCAAAGCTGGAGTCGAAGCTTTTCTCGTGGGTAATGGAGGAGGTGCATTTCGAGGTGGAAGAGCTGGACTCTTAGATTTGTTCACTGGAGCATTTGGAGGTGATGGATATGAATTGGTATTGGTGGCAATTGGTTCATTGAATGGTTTTTGGGTAACCGAGGAACCATATGTCAGAACTGGGGGATTATTTGCAGTCTTTGGCCTCGTAGGAAGTGGAGGTCGATCGGAACTTGGAATAGGAGGAGGAGGAGGAGGAGGTGGTGGTCTTTTAGCTACTGTCAAAGCATTATTTTGAGACCATAGAATTTGCGCTGGTTGTTGATGTTGTTGTTGCTTCAAAGCGGCAATACGTTGGGAAAGGGTAGTAAACTGTGGTTCTTCGACATCGGCCATGATGTATGATGATACAATAGGATATGATACCTCGGTCTGATATGATAAGATATGATTCGATTCGATCGGATTTTATTGTAGTAAGTTGAACCAAACGATGGAAAGGAAGGATAATCGTAGTCGCCAAGAAAACAATACAATAGCTAATACAATGGGGATGTATATACTCTTGAAAGGTGGGGGGTTAAGATGAGTGAGCGAGCTCTGGTATTGTACTGCGCAGTAGTTCTAATGTAACTCCACTCCTCCAATCAAGAATTCGATGTAAGATTGAACATGTTGTTACAGCGAATCTGCAAGGGGGTTAAACGACAGTGAGATGGAATGAGGGTGAGGGTGAGGGTGAGGGTGAGGGTGAGAATGAATGAGTGAATATAGGAGTGCTGTTCTGACAAATGAACGATCCAATGATATAAGAAATCAATGATTCAATCGAATCAATCGAATCAATACAATAGAATGCAAGAAAGAATCCATGATATGGATATGGAGATATTGGATGTAGCTGGAGATGGGAATCTTAGGAACAATTATATAATGGTTATGTAATGATATCAGACAGACTAACCTATTAGGGAGTAGGTAGCTTTTGAAGATCATCAACTAATAAATAAGCTACTATAGTAGGTACTTATACTTGGTGTTGTTTTGGATCTATACCGGGATAAAATATTCAACTGAAAACGGAATTTATCTATAAAAAATTATAACAAATTCAACGAATCTATTAAAAACTATAAATAATTGCTTTATATAGTATTATTAAAGTTAAAAAATAAACAATTTAATATATTTTAAACTCTTAAAATTTAAATGTTTTATAATATATAAAATTAATAAGTTAAAAGATATACTATTTTTTGTTAAATTTTTACCCTCGATATAGACACCTAAAACAATACCAAGTAGATAAATAGGATAAAGTAGCCTTAATTATCTTGAAATCTCAAATTCCATAATATAAGGTTTCAATTTTTATCATCAACCTTAGAAGTATCGATTTAGATATTAGTCCTATTAACAGTAGGGCGTTTAATATATTTCTCTAAAAAGATTAAATTCTATTATAATTCTTAACGGGGACTAAGTTTACTAGCACTCGCGGAAAATAAATTTTTAGACATTGGATTCTTCGAATTTTATTACTTAATGGGGGCTAGCCCCCAAACCCCTAATCCTCACTTCGTTCGAGGCTAATAAAATTCTTCGAATCTATAATCTAAATTTTCATTTTTTCGCGAGTACTAGTATAATAATAATAATAATAATAATAATAATAAAATAATAATAATAATAATAATAATAATAATAATAATAATAATAATAATAATAATAATAATAATAATAATAATAATAATAATAATAATAATAATAATAATAATAATAATAATAATAATAATAATAATAATAATAATAATAATAATAATAATAAATAAATAAATAAATAAATAATAATAATAATAAATAAGTAAATAATAAATTAATTTAATTTAATTTAATTTAATTAAAATCTAATTAAATTATAAAATAAATAAATAAATAAATAAATAACGCTTTACTAGCCCTTTAAAAGCTACTATTATAAGAGTAGACTATTTAGAAAAATAAAAACCTTAGCTTTTAACTTTCTAAGTTATTAATAAAATATATATAGAATTATATAAGAAAGATTAATAAACTAATAATCTATTTCTCCTTATACTTAGTCCTCGACTAAAAGCTAAATATAGACCTAGATCTAATTTATTTATATATCCTATATATATATACATATACATATATAAAAATCTTCTATACACTCGATCCCCTAATACCCTATAAACATCCATCGCATGCGATATCCTTTTCGAATGTGGCGGGTCCAGCCAGCCTAATCCTCCACGCCTGTTACACAAATATATATAATTAATTATACAGAGACGCTGGTGGGAATCCAAAATCCAAGATGCTGACATACAATCGGCATCAAGATTCCCCATCCATGATCCATCATATCTCCTTCTCATTTCCATCTTCATTTCGTCCAGTAGCGTACCGTACTCGTCCTGTAGAACAACCAACCACGGTATGTTGTTGTTGTTGGTGAACACACTCGACGCATTCCACCCACCCTGACTCCACCTCATTCGCCCATCGCAAAAAACTTAAAGACCCACCAACCCTCTAAAATAAACAAATATCCAAACAGCAACAACAAGCCAAACTGGCCCAAACAAGCCGTCAAAAACCCATCACTGGACGATCCCCTCTGCTGCTGATACCCATAAGGTTGTTGCCCATAACCCTGCTGATAACCATAGGGCTGCTGTTGGTATCCATAAGATGGTTGTGGCTGTTGTTGATAACCCATCTGCGGTCCCGGAGCATAGTATCCTCCTTGGGGTGGATATCCTTGTTGGTATTGTTGACCTTGAGGAGGATATGCTTGTTGCTGTTGATACTGAGGTTGGGCTTGAGATGATGGAGGTGCTTGCATGTATGCGGCTTGGGGAACGATGGGTGCATTTTGACTGGGTCCCGTAGCATCCGAACTATATGCCGGTGGTGGAGGTCCTTCTTCGTATTTCTTCGACATTTTTGTGAAGTTTTGTGGGGGAGGGAGGGGTTGAGGATTTGAAATGGGATGTTGATGTTATGTAGTGATTCTCGAGTGTTGCCAGATAATTTGTTTGAGTGATTGAAGTGATGTAGGTAGGTAGGTGTGTAGGTAGGTAGGTAGGTGATAAAAAAGTATAGGATATGCTATTGTATGTCTCAAGTGTCCTTGTATATTAATCAGGTATTGGAATCAAAGGAGTAGTGGTAGTAGTGGTAGTAGTAGTAGTAGTAATAGTAGTATAGTAGTAATAGTAGTAGTAGTAATAATAGTAGTAATAGTAGTAGTAGTAGTAGTAGCAGCAGCAGTAGTAGTAGCAGCAGCAGTAGTAGTAGCAGTAAAGATTCCTATAGAAATAATACAATCCGCCTGTTCGTAGGTAGGTATTAAGACAGATATGTAAATAGTGCGACTTTGGTATGATCTAAAACCAGCTCAACGTCATACAAGTATAAGCCCCGACGCAAACATTCAAGAGCTCAAAACTATATTTGACTTTCGCACCCAGGGATACGGTTCACACGTATGCGTACGGTAGATCTGGGGTATTAAAGCAAAGGGATACGATGGATGGATATACGCCACATTCACGAGAAAGATAAATAATGAAAGAAAAGAAAAAAGTGATGAAAAGAAAAGGAAGCAAAGCAAAGGGAAGGAAAGGAAAGGAAAGGATGAAAAGATAAAATTAGCTGAGAGGACTTAAATGAGAAAAGAAACAAAGAATTGCTTGGTATTGGTATGAGGAACTTGGAAAGCAGTCAGCTCTTGGTACGTTTCTTGTCGCAAACTTGACCTTTACTAATGGCTTAGCATGAATTAAAGGAGCGGTACGAGTAAGTGAAAATAATAAGAACCCCTTCATCATAAGAAATTAACGAGATTATATCGAATACTATAGTTTAATCGAGTATATGTATGTGTATATATATATATATATATATTTAGTTATCTAGGTATATATATATAGTATATTTAAATAAATTAAATATTTTTATTAATAGAAGTAGATATTAGATATTAGATATTAGATATTAGATATTAGATATTAGATATTAGATATTAGATATTAGATATTAGATATTAGATATTAGAATATTAGATATTTCTTAAGTAGATATAAAGAATAGAAAATCGAAAAATATAGAATAATAACTAAAACTATATCTTTATAATATTTTAGAATCTATTCTTTAATACTATAAAAGAAAGTTGGACTTCATTTAGTAGAACCTTTAATACAAAACTATATAAAGTAGAATTATACTCTGTATATATATAGTAAAGTATAAAAGTATACAAGTAGGATTATACTTTGCGGAGGATAAGGTTAACCTGGATCATGGAAGTTTGAAACTGCGCAAACATACATTAGATCTGTATACATCGACACATTCAGTATCACATCAGCGACTAAAAGAGGTAAAGATATGCCAATTCATTTCTTCATGAGTCCACAATGGAGGAAGTATAATGTGAATCAATTTAAAACGGTCGTATGGAGGAGATTCACGCATTTTCTTCGTCTATAGACAATTTCTCTTCTGTTTATTATTCTATTGAAGTGATTCATTGTATAGCCAGCTAGCTATTAATATTCTCTTTTATGCTATATATATAATAGTATAGAGTATAATATAATGATATATAATACCATAGTATATATACATATATATATCATAAATACATTTATACATTTATACATTCATACATTTCATACATATACAAAGTATACATCTATACATCTATAACATCCATACATTCATACATATATATATACAAAAGTATACACCTTCATGAAATCCAACCTACCAATCAACCACCTCCATTTTCAATCATTCATAACTTCTGAAAATACAAGCATATCTAAAAGCTGCTTCATGAGGTTACCTACCGGGATAAAGGTGAGGGCGGCAAAGAGACAAGATGCATGCGCAAGTAATCATCATTTAACTGGGTAAATTATAGAATTTGATGTATAAGCATTTGTTGATATCGATCTGGTTGGTATTGGTGTTGGTGTGGTTGGTGTGGTTGATGTGGTTGGTATGGTTGGTATGGTTGCTATACTCGTACATACAGCATTCTATACTGGTACTATGAATTGAATTCAAGAAAGGAACGGAGTCTTGCATTTGGAATGAAATGTGTAGTTTGTTGTCTCCAACTACTAGTACTCCCTTCCAACTACCCCTTTCAACTACTCCCTTCAACTACTCCCTTCAACTACTCCCTTCAAACTACTCCTTCTACTCCCCTTCAACTCACTACTCCCTTCAACTACTCCCTTCAACTACTCCTCAACTACTCCCAATCCAATCACTCCCTTCCAACTTTCTTCCCTTCTTCTCTTTCTAGTGGTATGTTCTTCCTAATGACTTGATTAGTTGCTTAAGGCCGGGGCTGGTGACTCTCTCTCCCTTTCGCTTCTTCTCCCCGTTGGATCATCGGCAAGTACTAGGTAATTATATCCTTCACTACCTACTACCTACCTAGGTACCTGGTAGGTAAACACTTCCCCTATCGCTTCCCTTCCCTTCCCTTCGCTTCCCTTCCCTTCGCTTCCCTTCCCTTCAGAATAATCAGATAATCGTATATCCATGGATGTTTACGTTCAGAATATTTCACCAGTCGTTCCTGATTCTTGTGTTCTACTTGATTCTATCTATCTATTTGCCTATAGCTATCCATACTGGGTACAATTCATTCATCCGTCTGTCTATACAGTTCATCCATCCATCTATCTATACACTCGTTCCATCCACCTTCCAAATCAGCTTACCAATTTCAAGCATTACCCTTCCATGCATCAATCATCAACCGTCAATCATCAACCGTCAAATCATCAACCGTCAATCATCAATCATTCAATCATAAATCCTCCCTCCATTGAATCCATCAAATCGTATCGCCCCGTCGAGCTCAGACCAACAACCCATTCAACCGCTCAATCGTAAACAAGCAAATCAAGGTATCAAATCACAGCAGCAAATGAAAAACGCATCGTATTTTTTGACTTTGCACTTAAAGAAATAAAGTCCGAAACGTCCCTGACGCTTCGAGTATTATTGCTCGTAGGTTTATCGTCGGACATGGCACCCGTTCTAATTTTCTCCACCTTCTGACCATTCGGCAATACCAAGGGATCTTTCGCATTCCCGTCGAGCTAACCTCAAGAACGACAACCTCGCACAGCCCATTTCCCCATTACCCCAACCAGAAATGGACAACTACCTTCTCCCGTCGAATGTGGCCCAAATATTCACTCGTCTTCGTCTCGCGACAAGCCGCCAGTGGCGACCCGAGTATAATCCCGACGACATATGGAGAACAGGATACCTCTCGCTCGCCCGGTACCATAGCTGGCATCGTCTTGGGTTCCGTCGGAGGCTTTCTCCTCCTTCTTTGGCTCTTATATACATGTTGCACATTGGCACGCCCAGCGGCACACGCGACGTACAGGGAAGATGTCACTGTTCGCGAGAATGTCCGACGCCGATCGCACAATTCGCATCGGGGCTCACGGCCGCATAGTCGCAGAGTGAGCACAGCGGAGAAGGTGGAGGTGCGGAGACAGAGAAGTCGGAGTCCGACACCGGTGAGGGTTGTGAGGGAGGAGGTGCGACAGGAAACGAGGAGACCTCCGCCGGTGGAGAGGGTGGTTGTGGAAGAGAGGAGACCTCCGCCGGTGGAGAGGGTGATTGTGGAAGAGAGGAGGGAGGTGAGGAGGAGTAGGGATGAGAGAAGTCCTAGTACGAGTGGTGGGGGTAGTGATGAGGTGGTGGTCATTGAAAGAACACGATCCACCTCCGAGGCAATCGAAGAGTAAGAGGGAAAGGAGGGAGAGGGAGAGAGAGAGAGAGAGGGAGAGGGAGAGGGAGAGGGAAAGTGGATTCAGAGAACTGTGGACCCATTGAGTTTTGGAGGAATAGTTGGTGGAGAAGGTAGACGAGGAGAACGGAGGAGGTAATACCCCGGATTATACGAGAGACAATGAAGTTGGGGTTAGGCTTGAAGGTTTGGGGTACCGGTGGAGAACATGAGGAGTTTGGGAAGATTATCTTACATGACTATGATGAGGACGAACCTCTCTCAACAACCTTTTCATTTCTTTCCACAGACGTACCCCCGGGATCTCACTGTATATCTTGAAACGAGAATCATGATGATGATGATGATGATGATGATGATGATGACGATAAGGAACAACATGGAAGTGGCTATTTGAATTGCATTTCATCGGGCGGGTCATATGGGTGCACGAACTTACGAGGGGCTGCTGGCTTGGGACTGGGCTTGGGAATATGGGAATATGGGAAATGGAGAATATTTGTATGTAGATATATGAGTCGCATTAATCATACGCTTTTTTTATGATTGTTTTATTTTTTATTTTTGAAAAGGTATTATGAAAAACATGATTTGTAAATATATATTAAAGAACAGGAGAGGGAGAACAGGAAAGGGAGGGAAGGAGAATAAAAGAAAGATAAAGGACATTTAGAACGCCCGTAGTATTTTATTTTATCTCATCACTCTCCCTTTTCCTTTTCCTTTCCCTTTCCCTCCCCTTCCCTTAAACACCCTTGAGCCGTCGGTAAATAAGTTGGGTCGTTCTCTTCATACGTGGACACTCTCGATGTCAATATTCATCAGCATTCGTCAAGGTAGTTGTTATATTCTTCAATGACTAAAAAGTAAACAGTCTTATATATAAAGTTACAAGTATGTACGTTGGCTCAACTGTTAGCTAGGGGGAAGGGGTAGGGGAAGGGGAAGAGGAAAAGATTTTGTTTGGGAACGTGATGGTATAGTATATTAGATTGCATGAGTACAAAGTTATATACCTACCTACCTACATACATACATATCCACAGATATATAGTGATCCATCCAATCGGAGTGTTAAGCGGACCGATTGATTGATTTATATTTACATTTACATTACATTTACATGTACGGAGCTATGGAGTAGACACACACACGGCACGATAGGTTAATACTATAAAAGCATACTTATTAGTTTCGTTCTATAGCTACGAGTTATCAATTAAACTTAGATAGTAATAAGATCTTATATATAAGTTACTATACTCCAGCTAGTATATTAAAAACATATTAAGCTTAGGATTTTAAGATATAGAGTTTAATATATTACTCGAGTAGATATAGATAATAGCTTTAAGAGAAAAAAGAATTATATCAATATATATAAGTCTAGGTTTTAGTTTTATAGTTTTATAATCCTAATATAAATCTTAAAAAAGTATTTTAAGTTTTAAAAGTAAGCTTTAATTACTTTTTATATATAATTAAATAATATTAAATATACTTTTTTATTTTATTTAAAATAAACGTTAAGTTGTTAAAAAATATAAACTTTAAATAATATAAACTTTTTAAATAGATATATATTAATATCTTTTATTATTTTTGATTACTAAGACTATACTTTTATTATATACTATTAAGTTTTCTATTAATTATTTAAAGTATTTTTAATTATAGTATTTTACTTTATAGATTTATTTAATACTTCTTTAGATTTTTTTATCTTTTTGTAATTTTATTTTAAAAGGTAATAACCTTAGTAATAAAATCGATATTCTATTCTTATAGTACTTAAAATGTTTTTAATAATAAAGCTTTCTATTAGCTTTATAAACTTGAAACGTATAAAGTTTATAAGCTAGCATTACGTATAAATGGAAGATCGACTTTAGTGGCCCGTTTTAGTATCCATATAATAGCACAAGTAAGATTACAATAGTACTCCAGAGTCCGTACATTTTGATGATGTGGGGTTTCATGCAGGTTTTCCCATTATCCGTGGATGACTAATACCGTAATAAATACCTGCAGTAGGCAACATACTAAGATCAGATGTGGTTGTCAAAGGGCGTATTATCGACATTTGCTGACAGGGATTTCAGTCCCGCTCGTGTAAAGGTTGGGGTGATGGGCAGTGGGTGGGCACGTGGTACGACTGTGATAAGTGGGTGATGGTGATGGTGATGGGGATGGTGATGGGGAATGTGAATGTGAACGTGGTTGTGATTGTGATTACCTATGACTATGATGATTGATGACTGTTTGGAGAGAGAGAGATGAATGAGTGAGTACCTAGTAGTTCTAATAAGAGATTAAAGAGAGAGAGAGAGAGAGAGATCCAGTGACCTCGGGACTGACTGACTGATTGATTGATTGATTGACTAATCATTGATTCTTGGGGAAGTGGGAGGGAAAAGGCTTCTTCAGCTTTTGATATCTTTCTTCTATCTGGTCAACAGTCAACAGTCAACATCTATCTATCAATCATCATCTCATCTCACCTGTCTGTCTGTCATCTGTTTGTTATCATTGATGATCGACATCATCCTTTGTCAATAAATCAACAAGGCAATACATATATAAATATATATCCTCGAGAGATTATTGGTCCTTAGAACCATCGTTGTTGTCATCATTATATCTTCATTATCTATCCATCTCCAGCGACTACTGTTTTCTACCTCTCTTGCATCATTGAGTGGATGGGAGCATTTCATTTCTGCACGACATCTTACCCTACCTACTAGGTAAATATATTACCCTACCTACTAGGTATTCATTATATTATTTATCATCCATCATCCACCATCCTTCATCCATCATCCTTTATCCACCATCCTTCATCCTTCATCAAAACCATAACTACGCCCTCTAGATGACTACAATTGACGAAATGGATGAGAGTTTTTTAACTTTGATGATGCCACTCATTCCGTCAATTCTGTCACTGACCAAATTCGATTATGACTTGAGTCATCTCAATCCCCTCAATCCCCTCAATCCCCTTTCATCTCCAGCAGGTCCTTATGATATCGATCTAGCATTTGCAGATCCTGAAGGAGATGAAAACTCTTTCACCTGTTTGCAACATTTCTCTGCTCCAGAGGAACAGATTTTCCAGGGGTTTGAGGAAAATGCCTTGGCCAATACATCATCGACACTGGATATATCAACCCTGGAAGCGCACGATTTTCAAGACTTCCCAAGATGGATCGATGGCATGTCGGAACCTAGCAAACCTTGTACTCGATGTCGTCAGGAGAATACCCATTGTAAAAGTTATCAAGGAGGGTTTTCGTAAGGGGCTCGTGCACTTGCTGTGTAGCTCTTGCGAGATCATGCAGTTTAACCCGGGATCCTAATATGAGGAGTAGAAAATCCTATGATTATCGTTCCTCGGGTAAGATTGATTGTGCGGTTGATGCTCAGGGGAATCATGACATCAGTGAGGAAGAAACGAGGTCTCCAATCAAGCAGTGTGAGTACTGCAGAGTTTGTGCTCAACCATGCAATGTCTTGGGGGATGGGGAAAATCTCGCTTGTCAAAGTTGTTTGGTATTGAATCGACCTTGTAGCTTGGTGCAATACAAACCCTTCGAGTGCTTGGCAGATGTCAGAAGGTCATGCCCAAGCTAATACTCTCACATCCCCCACGTCTCCATTTGAGGCTTACAATTCATACGCGGTATCGCGAAAATGATTCTTCAACGGAGCTGCCAGCTCTCAAAACCTCGACAGAAAACCTCAAATCGGATACAAAAGTGGGTGCAAGGTTTTCGAGACAGTCGGTACGAATTCTGAAAGACTGGTTGGGATTACACCATCGTCATCCATATCCAACAGATTCGGAGAGGGAAGTTCTAATGTCGAAAACTGGATTGAACAAAACACAAATCACCAATTGGCTTGCCAATGCACGTCGCAGGGGAAAGAGTCGGCCCACGGTCACTCCGCCCACGGTGGGAAATTATGCCAATGCCATGGATATTCCAAGAAAAGCTACTCCTGCTTTGGAACAAATGAATCCTTTGGAACGTTGGAAGCATTCTCCTCCCGAACACGAACCTGCCTCAGCCACGGCTATCGCAAAGGCCGTGACGGCCTCTAGTTTCACCTCTGGTATGGACAGTCCATATACCAGTTACGCAGATGATGGATCGAATCGATCTCTTTACAATGTGTCATCGACGAGTAGTTTGGGAACGTCCCATTCGAGTGCTGGGTCGTTTGCTTCGGCATACTCTCATAGATCTCGTGGATCTTTTGGATCTTTTGGTTCGTTCGGAAACAAGGGCAGACGCCGTCGTCGTCGACAAGCACCGAAACCAGCAAAGGCTATGCTTGCAGGTCCCGCCCGTACCTTCCAATGCACCTTTTGTACCGAATCTTTCAAAACCAAACATGATTGGCAGAGGCATGAGAAATCTTTACATTTGTCGCTCGAGAGATGGATCTGTTGTCCAAATGGGCCAATACAATACAACAAGGAGTACGAACGTCCTGCTTGTGTGTATTGTAATCATCCAAGCCCATCCGCCAGTCATGCAGAATCACACAATCACGCAAGTTGTGCCGAGAAACCAATGGGAGAGAGGACATTTTACCGAAAGGATCATTTACGTCAACATCTGAATCTCGTTCATGATGTAAAATTTGCTGGTTGGAGTATGGAATCTTGGAAAGCCATAACACCAGAAATTCGTTCGCGATGTGGTTTCTGTGGAATAGTGATGGATTCTTGGACCGCTAGAGTTGATCACTTGGCAGAGCATTTCAAAAGTGGAAGAAGTATGGCTGATTGGAAGGGTGACTGGGGTTTTGAACCACAAATTCTGAACATTGTTGAGAATGGGATTCCTCCTTGTAAGTATCGTGCTATCTTGTTTGATTGATTCATCTTATGTTCAGGATCACTGATACTCTGATAGATCTTATTCACGAAGAACGAAATACTATGCAACCTTACGAAGCTTCTCAAGATCTTTTCAATGGAGAGCGTACGCCGGAAAATTTGATCAAGAGTGGTCTGATTCAATACATCAATGATAAGGTTGTCCAGGGCATTACTCCAACCGACGAAGAGTTACTCGGTATAGCTCGGCAAATAATCCGCAATTTGGATGCTGTCTCGGATGCGCAGAATTATCCCGACGGCTCTTGGTTAAGAGATTTAATCTTATTCTCTGGGACAAATAGCTGCGAAGAAGAAAGCGATGAAGATGGGCTTGAAATGCCACGAATGAAGACGTTAGAGACAGTTCAACATTCGTTGATTGGCGCAACAATGACGTGCCAGTGTCCAAAAGAACGGGCCTTGAGGAATTATGTTACCTCGAGACAGATGCTTGGGTTAACTGCGACAGATTCTGAACTGCAGGTGGAGGCATGCAGAATTATTGATGAGGCAGAATTGACAGCTGCGGTGCCCTGTAAAGGTGCCGTCTCTTGGTTCAAGTATCTCATAAAAGATTCGACTTGCTGGCTCGCTGATTTCCGAAGACGTGCTGGGTTGCCGAGGAGTTCTGAAATGGCAAACGAAGGTGTAAGGTCGAAAGATGAAACTTCCATTGATCATGCCATACATAACTATGCGAGACTTGAAGCAGAGTTGAAGGATTATGTACACCTTCAATCTACCTTGAGTATAAAGCCTTCGGATTCAGACCTCCAACGGCATGCTCGACTCATTGTTTATGGGAACGATGATCAATGGAATCAAACTTGGGCTGATGATCCATTGTATCTCCACATTTTCAAGACGAGAAACGGACTTGCGCCAGCCGCGGAAAATAAACCTTCTATTATGTTTCCAACGGCTATGGATTCGCCCGAACAAGCTGCATCACCTCCATCGCGAACGTTACATTGGGAGCTGGAGAATATCGAAACGCGCAGTCGTCCAGGAAGTAAAGGAACTGTCCCAAATACGAGTTATAACCAGCCAATTCATACACTGAAAACAGCAAATCAACCATCTACCAACTCCAACCCTACACAGCCTCTCAAATATTTTCTCAATGATGCAAATTGTTACAATCGATTAGTTCGAGAACTTTCCAGATTTGTGGCAAGATGTATGTCACCGAATAATCCTAATCAACATGTAAGTCACAGGTGTTGCCATCTGATCTTTCTTCAGTATTAACAAACTACAGATTCCAACTGATGCCGAACTTCAAAACCAAGCCCGCTGGGTAATTTACGATGACGATGACCCATGGAATCAAACTGCCGCTGACAATGCAGAATGGCTGATGCGATTTAAACGCGATGCCGGTCTTTCACCCCATGATTCCGGTCCTGGTCTTCCCACAGGAAATTCATCGTGGAAAGTCTCGTTAGGTGGCACAGGCTTCTCTCCACCATATCTCAACCCCGGAAAAGATGTCAAGGCATGTCATACCGAAGAACTAGAAGTGAATCTTGCGAGAATGGATGAGGGCGAGAAGCTTGTGAAGTTGAGAGGAGAAACTGCAAATGGATATATCAAGAGCTTGAAACAACGATATAAGATGCCGGCTCAAGTTTTTTGCTCGAGAGAATTAGAAGATGCACTGGTTGATTTGGTAAAGATGGAACATGAACAAGGTCGCATTCCAACGGATGAGTCATTAAGGGCTAGGGCAAGAGATGTGTTGAATGTACCCCATACAGCTGCGGATGACGAGGAACTTTTGGAGAAATTCAAAATTTGTTATGGAATTTCTTCGATGGGACAACAGCAACAGCCACCAAATTCTCCACCATATTCACGAACTCAAACATATCAACCACAAGCTCACTCCATCCCCTTCTCTTCCACACAACAGCCTCCAGCTTTTCTCAACGATGACGAGTTTTTAGCTTCTTTCAATCAAGACTTCCTTAACCATGCTGATCTGGATTTGGGAGGCTTCAATAACTCACCACCTACTGCTATGAATTTCTTCTCGGATATTCATTCGTCAACATTAGGTCCTATTAGTGGTTCATGTCTTGTTTCTCCCGCTCCTTTCACGAGTATTCCTGAAGGGGCTATTATGGATCTGGATATTGATATGAATTTGGGCGAGAGGAATAATGATGTGGAGCCTTGGGCTGGGTTACAGTCATATGGCATGGATGGAAAGTTGGAATTGGACGGTACTAATGAGAGGGATCTGGATGGAGAGGCTGATCATGCAGGATTGCAGAGGAGTGATATGCTGATGGCGACGGGTAGTCCGTGGAGGAGGAGAAAGGAGGGTGATGAGAGAGTGGGGGTCGGAGGGTATAGGGATGGAAATGGAGATGGAGATGGAGATGAGAGTCGAGGGGGTGATGGAGAGAAGGGCTATGATTTCTTGAGTGGGGGAACAGAGACGCTTTGGTAGGATTAATTGAGAGAATTGAAGTGGAAGGGAATGGTTTTGAAGTGTTTGTTTGGATGCTTTCTTTGCTTTGTTTGTTTATTGTGAAGTGAGATGTGAGATGTGAGATGTGAGATGTGAGATCAGAGATGAGAGATGATTATAATATATAATAAAAGTTCAATACGAAACAATAATAATAAAATTTTATATATTGAAAAAATATTTATATTGATTATTATTTATTTATTTATTTAACGAAGGGATCTACTCCGTATTTAAATAGATATGTTCATCATCTATGATCAAGTAGCCCCACCCCCGCATTTCACTAATCATATTCCACTAACCGCTCTTAGTCAAGCTAATCAATAATTCTCTTGCTCTTGACCAATCATCATTAAGTATCATCAGCCTTATAGTTTCATAAGGTTACTAACCAAATTAATCAGCCCACACCTATTTATTCTCATTCATATCATTCGTATCATTCATATCATTCATGGCATCTGCATACTCAAGTTCTTGATGAGGTATATCTAACCAACTCCCAACTCCCAATTCCTAAATATTGAAATACGAACACAGAATTACATCGTGCTGGTTTGCAGTTGATACTTTGGTTTAAAAGTCAAAATTCATTTCTTAACTTGCCAAATTAACTAACAAGACATTCCTCACAAACCCTAAAGATGTTTGATGAGAAGAAAGGGGGTCTTGGTCTACCTTCAGAATGTGAATCAGCTATATTGAGATACGTGAGTTGATGGGTTTACCTCCTTCTATTCATTTCTTTGACAATTCTTTCTATCTTTTGCGCAGCATGCTAAAACTTCTTGCATTCTAGCTATCAACCCCCGATCTACTGTCGCTCTCTCTAGTTTCGAAGCACTTCAGAGATATATCAGCAGCAGAAATCTACCGATCATTCCATATTTTCTTTCCAGATGATGACGATCCCAAAAATGACAACATTGTCGATAGTTTGGCGGCAGGATTGGATACATTCGTTACGAGTGATTACAATTACTGCCAATACCTCAGGGAGATTATACTTGAGGCGTTGAGCGGAGGTCCAAAATCAGAGCAGGCCTATCGTTCCTATACATTCGATACAACATGTGGAAAGTTCATGAATACGATGATGGCTTTGACTTTGCGCAAAGCTAAAGCACTCGAAACCTTCAAGTGGGTTGAACTTGCAGATGATTATGTGGCATTGCTAATTCATCATCTTTCAGATGGGATATTCGTGTAGAATTGAGTAGGGAGGTTTTCAAAGAACTACATCGTATCAATGCCCTGCAAAACTTTCATGTTCGAATGCAAAAGGGGAGCTCACTTTGTGATCCCCCGAAGAATTCAGGTCCGGTTCCTTCGTCCTACAACTCTCCAACATTCAGCCCTCCTCCAGTCATCAATGGAATATCTCGAACGATTTCGGGATTCAAAAACCTAAAGTCTCTTGCTGTTCTTGATATGGATGATCTAAACTATCTATCTGAAATTCAAACATGCATAAAGAACTCATCGACAACCTTGACTTCACTCAAGTTGTCATTTTCAGAGGATCTTGCTTACAAATCCAGGGAAAAGTCTGAGATGGTTGTTTTAGGTGCTGATGATACTGAGTCCGAAGATGAGTTTGTTCAATCATTACAAGTACCGAGTGCATTACAACTATCGAATCCCGACCCAACTTTAACTGATACCTGGAATACTACCAAGGCGATGCAACGGAAAAAGGAGAAGAAAGCCCAGGAAGCAGCTCTGGGAGAGATTTTTGGCATCAAACCATCAGATCGGAAAGCTGGTGCTAACTACAATCATCTGAAGGAAGGTAAACCAGAGAAAGAACCAAGGGGAGAGAAAATTTCATCCACGTTGCACAAGATTTATCTAAATTGGAAAGATGAAATTGGGAAACATATGGCTGAACATGAATCCGAAATGTCTGAGGAGGTAGAAAAAACAGTCTTTGCACTCATCGCGAATACTATGGATGTTCTGGTAGCTATTTCCTCTGGAGATTCAAAAGGCATTCATACGCAAACCAGCAATGCCAGCGTTAGTGATATGATAGGGGTCAATGGAAACGAGTTCGAATCATCAAGTACGGCAATTCCTACAGATGAAGATACTACCACAGAACTGTATAGATCTCATGACAAACCTAGTCCTATCGCTAAGGGTACTGGGAAAGCGTCAAAAAAAGGCTACAAGCCTGAGGATATTATGGATCCGGATGATATAGACGTTGAAGAACCGGAGATAGGAGACCTTATCGAAGATTTGGAAATTGGTGAAGTTGATGCTACTGAACCAAAGCCGACTGACGAGACAACGCCTAAAGAAGAGATAGAAGACCAACCAGCCTCCGAGACTTTTGATAATACAATTACTCCAAAATTGGTTCGATATTCGGAAGTTGGCTCTGCTGAGAAGGTTGGACAAACTTCAGAGCAGATCAACTTTCAGGGAAAGACAAAAGAAACCGGAACTCCTATTACCTGTGCCAACGAAAGAATGTGCGAGTATATTCAGAGAACTCGTGGTCTTGCACTTAAGAATCTCTCACTTTACTTGATACCTTTGAAACCTTTCGTTTTATCGAAGGCTATCGACATCAGAGTTCTAGAGAGTATTACCCTACTTGATGTTGGACCTCAACTTTTATTTTGGTCCATTTTAGCACAAGAAAATAGACTCGCTCCTCTCCCTTTACATAAAATCTATACAGATAACGTCTCATTAATTTTCCTAAAATTCGTCGGAGAACTTGCAAAGGTCGAAGAGCTTTTGATGCTTGGGCGAAAACCCATATTGGAAGTCGAACCCGCAATTCTCGACCAAAAACCTGTCACCATGGAACAAATCCGAACTTTAGTTTTAAAGAAACACGTCTCAACATTAAGAGTCCTATCTATAAACCATGCAGCAACTCCCTACAAGGATGCACTTACTCCTTGGGATTTAACTCCAAAAACAGCTGTCTTGTTGTGTCGGAAAGCTAAGAAATTGGAGGAATTGGCTGCTGTTATGAGTGCTCCAGTTGTTGTACGTTCATTTCTGACTCCCCCCCACTTATGTTCTATACTTTGCAGAACCTCGTATGCTACTCTTGATCTTTCAATGTTTCGATAATTTCTGAATGCTAGATTGTTTGGATTTTCTTAGAAATCTTACCGGTTTATCGATTTTGACATGGAGATATTGGGATTGGCAAATTTGTCGAGATCCACATTCAAATTCTTTAATTTCACTCATATGTTCGAAAGTGGTTTCTAACAATCAAATTAGCACATCATCAACCAAAATCTCTCCGGACTCAAGAACCTCCGCGCTCTTGACATAATTAGATTCCGCTCAGATGATTCATGCTCGTGGGCCCAGCAAGAATTCAAGAAATTCATTGTGGATAGCATCGCTCACTATCCCGACTGCAAACTTGAGTATATCGCGGTCAAAGGTCTAGTTATGCGTGTTTATCATCGTGTTAAATGTTGCACATTGCCTAAATTTGGAAAATCGAGTATTGTTAAGGGAAAAGACAAATCTGATATTCAAGTTGCTGATCATGCGGCAGCTATACAGAGTGGTAGTGGAAATGGTAGTGTATCTACAGCGCAAGCAAAGGGGTTAGAAGGTACAACATTCATAGATGTACTTTCAGAAACAGGCTCTCCTATACAAGGGCAGGAGTTGAACGCGGTTGAAGGTGCGAGTTCGGCTAGCGAGGATGAGAATGAGTATGAGGAGGGGTTTGGTGAGAAAGGTATAAAAAGTCTGGGTTTGAAAATTGAGAATGTGGATGGGTTTTTGGGGCATGAAGTGGTGGGTGTGAGGATTTTTGAAAAAGATGTTGTTTGGCAGAGTCTTTGAGGGGGGCATGGATAATATTGATTTGCACAGGCGTAGGAGTCCTTGCGGTTTTGAGGGACTTTCAGCGGATTGGTAGTATTAAAAGTGACTATGATGAATTTCATGGACAGCGACGGGAATGGAATGGGATGGGATTAGGGGAGAAGAAAAGAAAGGGGTTGGGGAGTTGGTTCGTTCTAATTCTTTTTCTCTTTGCACATAAACATGGCCGTTTTAATGGATGGAAATGAGAAAGGGGGAATGAGGAAGTGAAAGTGGAAGGAAGTTTGAGGGTCGGCGAATGGGAAGTGGGTGTAAAATGAAAAATTGCCGTTTTCTAAATGATTGATAGGGGAGCGGGCAGATAGTTTTTTAATAGCGAATGAACAGCGAAATCATATGATTGTTCTGAGATACATGTCTGAGTGAAGTTCCTGTTGCATTTGTGTTTATCTCTCAATAGGTCTGTTGGTATTGAGTGATGCTGGATGATATTGAAGGAATGGGTTTTGAGGATGTGTATGAAGATGGAGATGAGATACAAGGACTGAATTTAAGTCTTGAGTTAGGGTTAGGTTAAAGAATAAAATAATCGTCTATTAAATTCATATATGCGATCGATATGAAGTTGCGATCATACTATGTGACCATGTAGTATCGCAAGGCTATGTATGGATGCTACCAATTTCTCGGGCGAGGTACAATAAATGTATCGTATCGTATCGCATCGCATCGCATCATTCATCGCAAAACCAAAATGAAACTCTCGTCCTTATCCTCGGGAGAGAAAGGTTTTTCGTGTTTTGGAGCTTGACCTCTCTCTCAAAAGTCCTACTTGTCAAGACGGCTAGAACTCTAGTAGATATCGTCACTGCGCATGCCCCTCAACGTCCTGATCAAGGATGTTGAATGGATGGCCGAGATGATACATTTGAAGGCCGATTGCTTCAAGCTCAGGTCGAATCTGAAGAAATGGTCAAATGTTTGCGAAACGTGGGCGTGGAGGGGTTTCTTTGATTCAATGAATATTTCTTCTGGACACCTTTTCACGTCAAGTTTGAAAGTGGACCTAGAACAAGTGCGTCAGGAAGCAAGTTCCTTCCCACCAAAGATATTGGAAGACTGGGGTATCTAGCGGAAAATTGTCGACTTACGTGCAGATATGTTGGAGAAGCGTGGGGATCAAGAAATTTGGAAAATATTCTATCAAAGGGAACCTCCATTGAAGGCTTGGCCAGATATGTTTGCTAGTCATCCTCGAGACGACGAAGTATGTAGACAGGAGTGTGTGTCCTGAGCGGTCGTAAATAGGACCATCGCAGTTCCAAGAAGCCCCATCCGAGTGGGCCTGTGTTAATCAGCAGGACCTCAGTAGCAAATCTCTTGTTACTTACATCAATAGTCGAGCACGCATGCCTCTAAGTGCATTTGCTCGTGCCGATGTTCATTCGACACATCTTGGATCTTTTGAGCATTTCATTCCAGAGCCGTCTCCCTTCTACTCCCTACAAATTTCTTGAATGGTGATGAGGTGAAAACATATGGAAGACTAATGTTATGGAGACGAAGATGAAACTGCTGCTGATCTAATGTTTACAAAAAGACAATTCAGCCCGGTGATGGTTTGAAGGCGCTTGAGCTTCAAGAGAAGATTTGTCTCTTCCTTATTACGTGCTGTGAGCTTATCCTTCACGACTTGACCGAATCTGGTGCATTGCTTGATGGGAACATACCAACTGATATTAAGCTAGAGTCTATCGTTCCCCCTGAGCCAACTTCATCCAGAGTAGCCGAAATTCTTGCATCTCTTGCTACCTACCATTTTAGCCGAAGCACCTGATCGACTTCCTGCAAATATCGATTTCGAACGCCTCAGAGATATTCTAACAAAACTTTCAGCTGCAGAAGATTATCTATCTAATTCGAGAGAGGGCCCTGGGTTTTTTCGCCGATGAAAGAAGAATACAAAAACGAGATATCTTATGACAAGCAACTTCCAAAAGAATATCTTGTTGCTATTCTAAAATTGAGAGAACTGTAAAGATATGGTTTGTTTTTGCTGCACCATCAATGGCTACACGAATTGATAGGGCAATCACTTAACTTTTAAGGAGTAACCTTTAATTAATTATCTCAAGAGTCTATGGTCTCGTTGTTTGGTCGAATCTCAGATCTTGCTATCTTGTCTCTCGCTTTTTACGAAGTGGAGAATTATCGGCCCTGGGCTCCAACTTTCGATAATCAATACAATGTAAGTTTCCTCTGCTGATTTCCAGATCTTTTTCGTCCTTAAATATATTCAAGATTCATGACAGAATAGACACAAGGGAGAGAGATCTTTAAAGTTATCATGGAAGGTGTTTTCAACTTACATTACATCGAATGCATGGACTCTGTTTTAAGTGGCATTGTTACCTTCACAGGTCCTGGCGATGATAAATTCAAATACCTAATCAACAAGAAACGTACAAAGTGAACCACGGGAAAAGTGATTCTAGCTGAGAAGAATTTCGTTTATTTCTGAGCCAAATTCGATGCTGATTGGAAGAGATTGACGAGGAAGAATATAGACGCGTGTTTTAGGCATCATCCACCAAGAAAGATAGGGGACATCCAGAGGACAGCTGCGTGGGTTGAGCCTTTACAGAACAACATGGTAACACAATCTCAGACGAAGCAGACACAGTATAAAGAATCGGCTTATAATAATGAGAACGAAAGAGTCAAGACTAGATCAAAGAAGGAGAAGGTTAAGACTAAATGTACCCCATAAAAACCTACTCAATTTGAAGCTCAACGTAAAGTCAAGGTCCTACATCGCCTTATTCAAGTCTTCAACGCCTTTTTCTTTACGCCTGCTCGTAGGCCAAAAATGAATCCAGGCATTCTTCCATTCACAAGTCATTCATCTAACCTCAACCATCTAGAAGCTCCGCTATTCTCCATCAAAAGACCAGCAAACCACTCTCATAGATACCAATACCTTTTCCACGTCTTCGACCTCTTGAGAAACTCCTGCACATCCATTCTCGTCACCCCCGGATCTCCAGCATAAACCTCCCACGTCACAATCCCCGTCTCCGCCCACCTAACTAAAAACCTCCTATCCAAATTATGATCCCCCTCCTCACTCCTCGCTTCCTCAAATAAAATCTCAAGCGCATCACCGCTTTTCGGCTGCCCCTTTTTCTCCGCCCTCGCTTTCCGTTTGGAAAATTCCGCAATGGCCCTCGAATCCACGTTTTGGATCGCCACCCAGCTGGGTTCGATACCGGGTCCCCAGTGGATGAGACATTGTGTGCCGAGTCTTCGCTTCTCGATCGTGTAGATGGTTGTGAAGGAGTATTTTTCGGGGACTGCTTGTGTGCCCGATGTGATCGCTTTGTAGATAGGTTTTCCCTCTGAATTTATCCTGTTACAGATGAGACCGGATTCTTCTTCACTGGCAGATTTGGACGAGACTTTTGCTTTGTGCTTGCTGGGTGTCTTTGGCTGGGGATCGCGACTAGGGCCCGCGGTGGTCTTTTGGTGGGTTGGGACTCGGGTGCGTTTGGGTGTTTTTTGGTCGTGTTCTTCAAGTTTTGTTAGATTGGCCATTGCATGGAGTCTGGCAATACAAAAAAACTTACCTGTTTCTTTTAGAATCTCCCTCTTAGTCATCTGCTTGATAATCGCCTCCTTCGGTACACTGGGCCATACCAACCACTCGGATCGCAATTTCTTCTGTCGTTGCTCCTTCGAAGTTGCGTCATCCGTCTTGTTTTCGTTGAGTCTCATACGACGATACAACAAGTTCATCGCCTTGATCACTGTGCAAAGTTTCATCTCCTCGCATTGCCCATTTAACTCAAACATCACCAGATCCTCCTCGCTTGAAATAACCTCATTCCTGGCAGCTTCAATGTCATCCGTAACAATGACGTAGATACTGGAAAGATACTCGTGAAGGTCATCGCCAGCACCATATCGATGAAGAGAAGAATTGTCCACGGCTGTTTTATCGAGAGTGGGGAGGTTCAGGGGACGGAATCCTATGTCGTGGGGGAGTAGGATTTATCGTGGTTTAGACCGCCGGGGGATTGGTCATTGGAGGGATTATGGATGAGGTAGAGGGAGTTGGGAACGGATTCCGGGTCAAAACGGAGGTTATTCATGGTTTTTATTTGTTCTCCGCTGATTGTTTTTCAAAATTCTTGGTTGTTTTGCTTGACTTTGGGTGTTTACATAGAAAATTAATTATGGAGGTTGCAGACCACTAGACTTATATATATTATATGTAGACACAGAGTTTCAAGGGTGAAGTAAGTGAATATTCTACTAGTTGTGATATTGTCTTTCAAGATATATACCTCGAAAGACGGGAAAGAATGGATAGATCGAGAATTATCTTTGATTGTGTCGAGTTGAGAAGACCAGAAAATTAACTCTCGAACGTTCGAGGCAAGGCACTGGGTCTACATTGAGATGTAGAGATGAATGTTTTAATCAATATGCAAAATGGGTTGATCATTGTTTTTATTGGGTTTGATGGGAGAGAAACAGGGTTTGCGAGAGAAAGCAAGAAGAATATATTCACTCCTTTAACTCATCATCCGAGGCTTCTTTGTTTATTCGTTTTGGGGTAAAGCAGATTTGGCTCTAACCAAAGCGTAGAAGAATCTTAATTCATCTAGTATATGAATGATCGAATCATAAAAATCGAGTTAAAAAGGAATCCGACATGTTTTCATGATTCAAGTGATATTTTATTCTTTAGATGAGAGGATTGTGATGTTAGTAGTTTCACAGTACCATACTACTATGCCTTGATTTTTGAATACAATTAGATCGCTAGATCTAGTAATTTTTAAACCTTTTAGCATTAAACAGAATGTCTTATGATTCTTTTATAACATGAATTTCAAAGGTTTGACTTGTTATTATTGAAAGATAAAAATGTAAAGCATTAGTTAGACTATGGTATTTTCATCTCGCTAACCCTCGAAGGTTCTCCGGAAAAGTCTTATAGTTCATTTCCTTAAGCCAATAACAATTTTGGATTTTTACAATAGTAGATCACTTGAATAGTTAAAAATAATATTTAATCTTTAAATTACTTTAAAAACAATAATAAACTTAAAAGCTTTTTATATTATCAATTTCTTTATTATTTAACTTTTTATTATTATTCGTATTAAACAACCTTTTTTAATATTTTTTACTTTTTAAATAGAATTCTTTAATACCGTTTATAATAAATAAAGCTTCCTAATATCTTGATTTTTTTGACTGGGATCAACAGCAAGTCAGGATGCTACGGCGCTGGCGATGATTTCGCTCCTTGGGAACCAGTCGCCATAGCGATTACACCCAGCCTCCCTAGGCCATGCTGGTGTCTTCCCAAGAAGGAGAAATTCACCAATTACGCTGGTTATGCCGTTGAATAGAAGAGCTCGATGGGTCCTTTTAGCTTCTTTATTGATAAGTGAGTTAACTTTTCTCATTTTTCTTTTTCTGCACTTTTATCTACCTTGATACTGTACTTTGATCGTCGAATTGTATTTTTGACACTAACAGGTATTGATATAGCGAAACTTGTGTTCAAACGCAACAAATAGGATCCGCATTCTCGCACTTTGCCCAGGTTCTGGTTCTAATGCATTGCTTTTCGTTCACCTTCCTTAAGGAGGGTGGAGACTATGGGAGGGTGGTGAGAGTACCACGCAGAACGGTCTGATTTTCAATAGGCTCAAGATTCCAACAAGATCACTTGTTGGAAAGTTCACTCGACTCATTGGAGCTTGTACATAACCCGAAACTTGCTCACTAGGTATCACCGAACTTGCTGTCAATATATATATACCGGTAAAGAATAAATATTCGATAATGCTTAGTACCATCACAGATATCGCATTTATTTCTAAATGCTGTACTCATGGTCTACAAACTTGAGGTACTCCAAGAGTATAAAAACACTTGTCTTTAGCCTTGATCTCTGGTGGATTATAGGTCTTTTTATATGTTCCATTTCCCATCACGATTAGATCGATGATTTACCCTCATACTGATATGTGATTATATTCCATTTGCCTGTTAATTTGCCTCTGGATATAATACCTGTCTGATGTTACATATTTTGGTGGTAAGCTCTTGATATGGATTTAATTGCAGCTTGGTTTTTTGTTTAATTTGCGTGCGTATGGTTGCCGTGATGTTGACTACTGCCGGAGTCAATATTGCGAAAACCGTCGGAAATTCTGGGACATCCTTTGTCTTTCCCATCTACTTGTATGTGACTATCTAATATTGTTACAAATCTCGACTGTATGTTCATCGTGAATGTATTCAGATGAGGTGTAAATGGAAGTCTTGAACACCAGAGAGAATAGTTTTGTAGAACAATTATCCATGGGTCTCTTCAAAACTGATCTCTGGTGTGGTACATGAAGTCAAGCAATATATACAAAAATAACGTTAGAGTGTCGTGTGAACTGTTTAGTGATGTACAGCATTCATCTAGCTCTTTAAAACAACACCAAATGATTCTGGACTATAAATAATTCGGAGGATGAGGATGTATGAGGATGCCTTGGGCAGAGATGGACCAAATGATACTGACGATCCGATCATACGTCTGGGAGACGGTTAGATTGACGAATTGGTAATAGATCTTAGGATCTTATCCCGTTGAATACAGTGGCGATTGTATCTTGAGAGCTCCCTTGGTGCCTGCCAAAAAGATAGGCCTGCTTTTTGTCGAGTTCAATACAAACTTACGGGCCATGGGCGAATCAAAATGGGTCAGATCGATTTATCGGCACTGCATGCATCGTGCAGAGCTTCGTGAGTGTATCAATTTCAGATTACTCGGCGTTTCCGAATATCTTGAATGGTCCCTTGCTTGCTCATGTAGCCCCGGCTGGTCGCGCGATTCCAGTCAAATTGACTACTCCTCCAGTAGTAATTCCAATACTATCATCAGTAACCCAACCAGCTACTTCGTTACATTGTCCCTCTCCCTCAGCTCTTTCCTTAATAACTTCCCAGATAGGCGGAAACCCTGCATTCAATGGTCCACCCCTTTGTTTGGCACCCAATATGGCAAATTTCCCCTGCGTATGACTGATGAATCCTCTTAATAATCCTTGCTGGACCAAACTTGCAACAATTGCCTCAATGTCCAACATTTCCGGCATTCTACTTCCCCAGATTACACCACTACTTGCCGGGATCTTCGCCGTGCCCGAGGGAGGTTTCATCAAGTCCGGTGCTGTTAAAAACATTGTATTTGTATGCGTGCGACCAGACTGCATGAATGCAGTGGAGTCTACAGGCCGGTACCAACCCTCTAGGATCTTCTGGCAATACTGCGCAGCAGTGACTAAATCGGCAAGATTCAATGTTGGTGCTTTTTTGGAATTCGGATCGAATGGCCATTGGTATGTCAAACATAAGACTCGCCTCGCAAGTGAACGCCAAACAAACATTTCGCAACGATACAAGAGAGGTAGAAGAATGCCCTTGTCGAAGAACCATTTCTCGTTGCCACCTTCTGGTCCCAAGGAACGCTTGAAACCGATTAAATCTCCTAACTTGATAGCCTTCACAATAGGTGTAAACTTTTCGAGAATCCCAGCAGCTTCTGGACGTGACATGAAAGGTCGAGAAGGAAACCGACCGAGGATCATATTCGATGATATTAGGTAGATCAAAATTAGGCGTCGTTGATTAATGCATTGAGCGTGGCACTGGTCGTAAGCAGCTTGAAGGCTCCACTGTGCGTGGTAGAAGTGCGTATTCGAGAAGAAGTAACGGCCAAGATAATAAAGATATGTTACCCTTTGGCTTGCGGGATAAAGCTCCAAAGGAGGAGAGTGTTGGGAAATGTTTGTGATTAGTTGATTAGCCAATCGTGTTTTCCGGCACTAGAGGACCATTCAGTATCATTCCATGGATCGTTTGAAGGCCACTATACTTGGAAGAAGAGTTTTAAAGCCAAATTCGCGAATGAATATATGCCGACTTTCTTTCCCTCTGGCTTCCCATCTGCCCCAACACCATTTCTATTTGTGGTCCTTTCCGTTAAACAAACTGTAAACGCACGTTGTATTGTTTCTGCAGTTCCTTCTACTAAAGTTTTTCTGTTCTCCCCGGCATCAACATCGGCTACTCTTCGCAGTCTTCTAGTGAGATCCGGTCGTTTGTCGAGGGTCATCGCAAGTTTAGCGAGAGCAGTAGATAATTGAATGGCCGTCGGCAGTATCACTATCCCATATGTAGGATTGGACAAAGCTGCAAGACAGGTACTTAGTTGCACTTGATTAGTATGATTGCTGAAAATTGGTGGATTAATTTACCTTGCTAAAGCGGTAAGCTGTGAGTGTGTTTCCAACAGATCATCAAAATTAACATCTCTCCAGAATTCCAGATAATCTTTCATGAAGGCCAAAAAGCCCGGCCAAACATTTCCATCCTCAAAACTTGCGTCAGGGTCGTCGGGTAGGAGTTTCGCAATCTGTCGTTCTAGCGTGGAGCTGTTGTGAAATGATGCTTTCAACTCTTGACCAAGCTGGAAATAATGATCAGGAAGGGGAGGTTCAACTCGAAGCCATAGCTGTAAATTTATAGAATCCTTTGTCCTGAGAAACTTCAGGATGGATTCGAGGAATTCTTCAAGAATAGCCATGGCTTCGAATTCGGAGATTGATGTCGCGAATCGACGAGTCGATGTGGTCAGTAAAGGCCGAGGACTATGTCACACGATCGTAACCGCTATAGTATTTATATTGGTATGAACTTCGCAATCATGGCGAATTAATGGCGAGACCTTTGTAAGGCTTGCTTGATAAATTGAAGTAATGTTGAATCTAGATGAAGCTCAAGGCTGTGATGAGATGTAGCCAATCGTATATTTCTATTCTAGCCTCACGGACACTAGCGGCCGCAAAGTATCTTCAGCCTCGGTAGAAGTGGCGGTGCTCCATATAAGCTTTGATGAACGATCACGTGATTTATCTCCCACATATCTATGCGGATCAATTACATTGGGATCTTCGTGTTTTACATCTATAATCATAGAGAAGCCGCCATGACATTGTCTACTATTCGAGAAATGGTGTATATGACATTCATAACACGAGAAGTAGTTAGTTCTACGTGCCAATCGTTTCCTCAACCAGATTGATCATGATGATTGCTTCGACTGAATATAGGGTTGGGGTATAGAATCTGACATACATCATCATTCCTTTTCCCTCGGGTCTCTTATTACTAGTTTTGGGTACAGGATGCAAGTTTGGCTATGCCATCGCACTTTCTTACCAATGACTATGGTATGACCCCTTCTTCCAAGTCTTTGGAGAAAACTCCGCAGCACCCGTGAAGCCAAAAGCTGGTGATAATTACTTGGTCCATTTGTTGAAGGCGCTTCAACTACCACTGTCGAATGACAGTATGAAAGCCGCAGAATAGCTTTGTGGAGGTGCTTTCTGTTGATCAATGGGGACCACGGGATGATTGCTTATGAAAGGAAGCAAGGGAGATGCGAATATTACTGTTTCGAAGTCGCTCTTTTCCACGGACTCGAGAACAAACTTTGATTCCAGAGGGAAATTTATCATTGCAATATCATATTTGTTGTTGATACATAAGATCGGTCCCTCATCTTCTCACGCAAATAGATAAACTCTAAGACCAATATACGGGCTTTTGTACTCTTTAAATGATAGGTCGGCCACCATCGACTTCTACCGGCATGGAGCAAGTTTGCATGTATTTCGCGGATATCGTGCATGATCGAACCAATTCAAGGGTAGTCCGCACTGGAACCATGCTGGACTCTGGGACCTAAGGTAAAACTGAACAGAGCGGGCAATCAGAACCATAGCAACCTACCTTTCTTTCCTTTTTCATATCCTTGAGGCAATAATATACTTAATTCTTACCTTCATACATATTCGTATTCCAGGTATGTAGAAAGGGTCTATTTGGTGATAGGAGTTGGAAGATTGCTAGCTAGTGCTTGCAAATTCATGCCGAGTTTATAATTCGATATAAATAACAACGCAAACTTTGAATCCAACCTGAACAACAAGCCACCGGTCTCGATCATCATTTCGCTTGCCTAGCCACCAGCGCCATATTTAGAAATTACCCGTTGAGGAATATCTTCTGCACTCATGGGGCACAATCATGCCACCAACAAACACCCAACACAAAGAAGTAGTTTTTCCTCCCAAAATCAGTTTTCATTTGAACCAACAAAAACACATTTGATATTGATTTCTATATTTTGGACTTTATGCGGCAGAAGTTCGATTGATATCTTGGATTTGTATTATAATGACTCGAGAGACAGTGAAAGCCGTTTTACTTTGTATCGTCGCAATACCATGCTCTTGCCTCTGCGCTCCATGCCTCATGTGTATTTATTATCAAATTCGAAAATCAGGCGGCCTTTGTGGCAGACAGCATATGACACATGAGCATCGCGATCGTCATTTTGCTGGCTATCCTACCCCCGTCAAGTTAAGATCAAGCGATAGCGCACTTACGTTACCTCTGTCACCTATTACAGAGCTTCAAAACTCAAGACATACTGCTTCTTCTCAAAATCAATGCTTACTTTTGATGAAGTTGCCGTTAGAACTCCGGAAAATCATCTGGGAACGATGTATTGGTGGGAAAACATTACATTTTACAATAGCGCATTATCGTGGCGAGAAACAGAGCAAATTGGTTCACATTGTATGCCAGGAGAATCCAAATCATAGAGGTTGCTTTTCCAAATGGCTTCCACTTCAAAAAGAGTTCGACGATGACGGAAATATGATCTCTGCTCGTCCCTGGCAGAACTCTAAGTTTTTGTCGCTAGTTTCGACTTGTCGCCAGATGTTAGTACTGTCTATTGGAGAAATTTTGGAACTCGTGCTAATAATACATCAGATATTCAGAAGCAATCGACTATCTCTATTCGAGCAACACTTTTGATCTGTCCACTTATTGCATCCGAGTCCTGCCGGGTCTTTTTCTTCCCCAACGTTTCGATTCAATTCGCTCATTGAACTTAAAATGGGAGATCAAACGCCGGCTACCCATTCCTCCGAACTCTAAAGATCATTGGGAGCCATTCTGGAGCAACTGGGAAAAAACATGGAAGATACTAGCGGGGATGAAAAGCCTGTCGGTACTTCATGTAGAACTCAGCGGGTTTTTCTCTCAACAGCAATGGATTGAATATCGGATGGAAGAAAAGCTTTCAATTCTACAGCCGGTAAGAGATGTGACTCGACCTGCAAAGTTCTCTGTACTGCTTTCTTATTGTCTACCGCTGGACGATCCTCCATTAATGGAATTGCCCTGCTCAATCTCTTTTACCACTCCAACTCAGTGAGTCTTTTCGTTTGGTGGATCACCAGTGGGTGCACGAACTCATAAAACGTGACAGTTTCACAAAAAATTCGAAAAATATAGCATATAATTCTATTAAAAATAAAGTTATTACTATAATTGAAATCGTATATATCCTTTATTGGTATCTTTTATAGTTTTGTATCTACCGGGCAATTTATTATACTTTTTTTGGATCTCCTTCTACGTTATCTTGCTTTATTTGTTTTGTAAAACTTTCTTTAATTCGTTTAATGAATTCTACTTATGTTTTCGAATACATTGTTTTAATATATTCCAAAACTGCTTCAATGGGATTAAGATCGGGTAATTGAGGGGGGTGGGATAGATTTTTTGATGTTGTGGGCATTTTTGAGTTGTTAAGTTAACCCGTATTTTCGAAATCTATAATTCTTATTACTATTCTCCATTAAAAGCTATTTAATAGTAGGATTAATAGTTTTTAGCTTTTTAATAACGTTAATATAGTGTGGGAGAATTTTATTAATGTAATATTTTTGGGTTATTATGTTCCCTTTCGGTTTAACCTTTAACATTTGAGATTTTAATACTTTTTATTTTATAAACCGTTAAGTTTATTTTTTGTTACTTTTGTGTGTAGGATGATATTTAAAGTATAAAAAGTATATAGGTTTTTTAATATGCTTTTTTTCGTTGTGGTAGAATAATAGTATTTTAGTTTTTAAATAGTATAAAATCTATATCAACCAATGGATTTTGTTACCATCCAACGCTGGGTATTCCACAATGTTTTCGGGTTTATATCAAATGCCCTGCTTTCTTAGGATTTTTTTTACCCTCTGAGATGTAGGATTTATATATACTTTATTTATATGTATAATATAATTCCAAAATTCGTTAATGGTATTGTTTTTATGCTCCTTTCCAAAATCAATATGTTTTCTCCGATTCAAAGCATTTATATTTTTTTTAAAATAAGTAGCTTTATAACGCTAACCTTTTTTAATATATCTCTTAAAATTTTTTTGTAAAGAACATTTTTTGATATTTAATTTATGGTGGTTAATTATAATTTTGTAGGGTTAATCTTATACATTGTTTTAAAAGGGCGAAATGAGTATTTTGCAAGTTTTTGGATCCGTTTTAATTAGCCCCCTTAGATTTTTAAAATATTGTTGAGTATGCTTATATGTTTTTCGGCTTATTTGAGTTTTTTTTTTAAGCTATTGTAAGGTTATCGAAAAAATGATATTAATACGTGTTGCAATATAGCCTTATGTTTTTTTGTGCCGGCATACGTTGAATATTTGAAAAAATTCAGATTTTTTTGGTGTATTGTATTTTCTGTGTGTTTTTTTATGGGAAAAGTGTATTTTCACAAGGATTTGCCCGTGTTAAGATTGGCATTTTGAGATTAAATTATATATCATTATTTTGAATCAAAATAGATTAAATATATTTTCAAAAATACGCGTTTTATGAGTTCGTGCATCCATTGGTGGATGCGCAATATAGGGTTAAGATAATTCAACACCAACTTTAACTTAGCAGAAATACCGCATCTCCCTTCTAAATGAAGGATTCGATATTGATTTCCTAGCCAAATATTACTTCATATTTTGATTTTTAACCCTCTGTGTCTCTTTTCAATAGTCAATGTTAATAGACCCAAAGAACCTTTTCATATTGAGCGACGCATTGTTGTGTACAGATATCAAGAAGTACTTTGGGACCATAACTCCTGAAGGGACGATAATGATCAAGGCTTTATAAATTATTTGCAACTATACTTAGTCGGGAAATATGCTATCTAGTGATCAATGCAGTCGTTTCTTATTCGTTCTCTTTGTATTTGCTTGCCTCACAGAGCCCCAAGCCATGCGGTCCACGCGTTTATCTAAAGGTCAGAGTGAGTAGCAGCCTTCTCACTTCGCGTACTTAATCAAAATATACCGGGAGAATTTATGAAACAAATGCCAGATTTCCACATCTCCTGGTATCATCGTTTCCCCTCGAGATACCGCCTCTCATATGTAGAATGTTCACTGCAGAAGATACATTATAACTTGACACTGCTTATTTTGGTTCCCGAGAGCCGCCTAGTTCATCAATTGTACATTAACGCCGAACTTAAACATTCTTGACAAGGGTACACACGCTGCTACGACAAAAGAAATGGAAATCGATGACTTGAGAGAAAATTCTATTGCCAGATGTTCCAGAATAATCAATATTCTTATACATATATCCTTCTCCTTGCTACAATATTTTGTGCCCATCACCTATGAAGATCTTTTCTCCCTCGGTGCTTGATTCCATGTGTTCATTTTATGTCGAAACATGTATTTTAGTACCTAGCTTTTCTCGCTGAAGATCCCTAATGCCCATATGTCAACCTGGGCTACTGGATAGATATTTGGAAAGCTTTAGCTGGCCTGATAGGATTGCAAGATCTTCGTGTACAGATCTCAGATTTAACTCGGAATCAGTGGATGGTGTTCAAAAAGGGCCAGAATTTTCTCATTTTGCAACTAAATTTCAACATGATACATAATTATAGATCCAAATATACCTGCCATTCTCAGTCTCGCTCGAAGATACTAATTGAATGCCATTCCCTTGTTCGATGTTTCTCACTATCTAATCCCAATCATCCCAATTTTCTCATCCCAATTTTCTCATCCCAAATACTAATTCCATGAGTCCGCAAGCACATTCTTTACCACCCTAGACAACCTTACTCTTCTGGCATGATCATTGGATAATGGATGCTTTAATACCATTTCGCTGCGGCAATTCTATCACCATTATTTCGAGTGTCTCTGTTAGTGTAGTCATCGCGTCGTTGGATTGAGCAATCAAATGAGATCATGTGAAAAATGTCCCATCTTCTTGAATTATACCCCCACGAGCCATGATTGTACACGCTGCTCCATAAAGTGCGAAACTATCTGCTTAATGTTATCATCGACACAATTCAGTAGTGCTAGAAATGATGTTTCCTCTTACCAGCGTTATTACCAGGTCCAACAGTTACTGAACCCACTTTCGATAGTTTCCTACAATTTGCCCATCCTATGATGCATCAGCTTGGGCACGAATTGAACTCGAGCTTGGCACCTAACCGTAGCCTGAAAAGGCTCCCACGTCTTTTGTACGATAATCTATGTTTGGGTGTGCATGGGTCATCTATCAGTTGTCAGCAAAGTAAATTTTTCCTTTCATAATAACAACTTACCTCGTGAAGGAGAACCTTTTCAAACAGCGCCACAGAATCAATGGCTGTATATACGAGTCTTGAAACTATCGGACGTATTAACCACCTTATTGGTGTAAGTTTCGCCCAGATTTGCCTTCGGATACTCGAAGTCCATTGAAAAGGCGCACTCATAGCAAAATCCAAGAACCATGGACATATCTGTATCTGGAAATGACCCTTGTTCTCTTCTATGTTTTGTGAGTTTAATGTCCACATCAGACTCAATGCACAGCTAACTTTTTCAGAAACTCTTGCGCCTGCTTGTATATCTAAATGTCGTCAAAGACAGTATTATGATAGAACGGGTGCAAATTACCAGTGTCATACATCACACCACCATGTCCACCACCAAGCTTTGGGACATATCTCTTAGTGGTGCAATAGAACTTCTGTTGTAGGCATAAAGTCATTGAATATTTTAGGTACATATTATCTTTAAGGTCGGGGTTCTCTTACAATGTCATTTATTCCTAGATTCATTCCTGCCGGGGCTTCGCGGTTTCGCATGCTTAAAATCCCATGATGAACCTCAAATATGTCTGATAAATCACTATTTCAGTGGGTAGTTTCAGAATTGGCATCGGCAGTAACAGTCGAAGTACAACTTACTTCCAATTCTATGACGCACGTCTCTACTATAGTCTCCGAACAGCCACTCAATGAGATCTTGACTCTCTTGTGAAGGAGCTGGCAAACTAGTATCAATATTTCCAAATTCATTCACACCCGCAGTCGTCAAGGCATTAGATGCCAATGCACAAGCGTTGTTTACACCCGCTCGAATAAAATCTGCTTGTTCTGAAGACTTAGTAAATATGGAGGGAGAGGAGGAGTGAAAGAATAATTTTCACTAACGAGTGGTACAGTCGTCAGCGATTCTAAACCACCGGTTGCTCTGAGCTAGTGCCAGGGTGACTTGAAGTGCCAAGAGTACAAAAGTATAAGCATAGATTGATGCTAGCAACTTCATTTTGAGTATCATATAGAAATGTTTTGTACAAAGAGGCCAATTTTCCAAGAAGCTCATGTACTCTAGCTGTGGAAGCTGTATAAATATGAGACTTACCCTTTGAGTTTTCTCCCTCATTGTTGGAAGTTTACTACCAACGTTGATGTGATTGAGATATTGCATTGTACTCGCTTGAAACACTTATAGCAAAATTATCTTGTCTTACACCGATTTTCCGCATTTCTGAAACGAATATATTGTTGTAAACTTCCTGATCAGGTCGACAAGATCACTGAAAATTATCTTTTCGAGGTGGCCATGAACAGATGTAAAAGCGTAAGAGGACACAAGAAGCGCGTATAAAAACTGATGGTGTTGGTTAGATGCTTTGGAATCTTTCTTTGGAATATGTTTCCATACTCTACCAACTGTTGGGTATAGTAATAAGACCATCAGATCCATAACGTGTTGTTGTTTTGACATCGCCGTGCGGCACAACCAATGTTTGCGATGTGGGTCGCTTACAGCGTCGACGACTGTGAACTAATTCGGGGACATTCTAATTATGGACGCTTTCATTGTACGTTTCATGGTCAGAATTGGGTGTTTGATGCAAAATTATCATGAAGTGCACTGCCAAAGCGTTAGGCGTATGTTGGCGTAGTACTACATCCTCCTGGTCGGTATCAAACAGATGAACTCATAGTAAAGCTTTCGATATGGTACTGTGAATGGAAGAAGCAATCCAAGTCAAATTATATAGGAAATTGACTTGACATCTCTATATCTAGCTATCATTGCAGTTCTCATTCTTCTCCAAAAATACGCCAAATTTGTTGAAATGTCAAAGAAGAGATTACTACTTTTAGAGCTGATGATAGTTCTGGTTCTTGGTTATATACCAGATATTCGCCCATCGATGACAGCACCTCCCCTAATAGATCACCGTTCTGAGAAAGCTATCGCTCCCACGGGCTCAGGTCAGATTGGGGTAAGTTTTTGTTTGATCACAGTGAAAATTATGGCTCTGACTCAGCCATACCTAGATCAACCCAGTGGAGTCGGACCTTGGCGATGCCGATACATATATAGGAGCAATATACGGCACCGATACTCAATATATAATTCTTGTAAACGAAACCAGTACACAGGTATGTTGACTCGAGCATAACTGGCAAGTTACTGACATTTGACAGTGGGTTGGGACTAATCCAAGTTACCTGTCAGTGACAACTATAAGCCCTACGAATACGTCAACTGTTCAGGTAGTTGTTGCGACTGCCACTGCTGATGGAAATGGACAGCATGCTGGTGATATTTCCATGATTTTGCCTGAAAAGCTGGTAGAATCGTTGAAAGATTCTTTTACTGCTGCAGCACAGACATGTAATGCAGTATCCACGAAGAGATTCAGGCGAAATGCTTATTTTTCACGAAGGGAGGCAGCTGATGGTGGTAGGACCCTCGTATAACAATGCTCTTTTATTAACAGTATTTTAGTCTTGACTTGCCTTTTAGAAATTGCAGCCAAAGATACAGCGGACGGCGGCTTGCTCGACCAGTTCATCAACCCTGCTACCTGGCAAGATATCGAAATAGGGCTCTCTCCGGAAGCAACTGCCGCTTTAAAACAAGGGCTAGCAAGTATGGCAACTACCCAGCTGCGAAAAACTCTAGTCTGGTTAGCAGCATATGCAGCTGCCTCCCAAGTGGTAACAGCTTCAGTTGTCTACACATCTGGTGGGAAAGTTGATGGCTTGATTGGTAAGCTAAACTTCCCAAAGATTGGGCTATTGAAGGCAATTCCATCTTCCACGATTACCAGCAATGACTGTGCTTCGACTGCTACAAAAGGCCCAGATTCGGTATGTTATTACAATCGCTTATGTTATTGTTGCTGACATCTTCAGCCTCTTTGCAACGAGGACGTTTGTCAGGGTAGCAAGGGCTTTTGCGCTGTAGTAAGTCTACCATACTCTTGAAGCCTCCCATATATGCTTACAGAGATTCAGAATCCTAATAGAAACTGTCCTTGTATCTCTTTGATTCCAGATGTCGACTCCCCTCAATTATTCGACTTGGATTTCTTGAATTGGCAGCAGACATTGCTGATGTCAATCAATATCACAGCCTATGCTTCCGCTACAACTTCTTCTACTGCCATAAATACAGGCTGCTCGTTTGAAACTGCATCTTCAGGAAGTAGCAAATCCATAGCTTCCAATATCGTTTGTAAATGCAATGGGACCGAACAGATCAAACCAATCTATGCAGTATCCGGTACAGATACAACTAGTTGGTGCGATGCTGCAACTCCCGTACCGAACGGATTTACCCAAGTTTCAGTATCCACAGGATCTTTTGTACCTTCAACTATCTCGAATACATGTTCTTTCGTTACAACGAGTTACGCAAAGGCCCTAGCTAGTAGTAGCGCTTCCATGATATCAGCAACACTTTGCCAATGTGCTTATGGAGATCAATTAGGGCCCGCGTATGCTGTATCGGGGAAAAGCACAACGAGTTGGTGCGATTCAACTATCTCTGTACCAGCCGGTTACACAAAACTGTCGGTGTCTAATGGCTCTCCAATACCATTGTCAACAGTTGTATCCACTAAATTAAGTATCAGTACGACGGTTCCAAAAGCCGCATCGACTACATCAAGTACCAGTACCGTTCTGCCATCTCCCACTACTGAAGTATTACTCATTTGGAGTGTCCCACCTGTAACAGGCATGGTGACTTATGATGCCTTTTTGGTACCACTGGGTTATAGTCACGATTTGAATACAGATTGTACCGAGGTTGTTGCATTAGATAAAAGCATAATTCAAGTTCTTGATGCTGTTCCTGATCCAACCTACATTGTAACAACCACGATCAAAGGAAAACCTACGACTACCACAGTTGATGTTGAAAGCCTACCTAGTGGTCGACCGGCCGGAGGCTTAGAGAGAAGAGCACCGCATTCCCTTGGAAAACTCATAGGTTATGACTGTACTTACGAAGAACCTAGGTTTCCTGAGGGATCTATCAAGTGTGGTGAAACGGTATGGCCGTGCCATCTTCCGACGTCTGATGAAGAAGATTCTATTACTCCTGATTATGGTTCATGTGGAGATATAAGAAATGTTCGGCCTTTAGTCATGGTATGTTGTTTTCTAAAAACAATTGTGATCTCAACTGTTGATTTCTTTAATTCTAGGTTTGTCCTGCCAACTTGGTCAAAGGATGATGCCTGATATTGGTATATCCATCTGATGATTCCAGAAATCCATAGAGTCAATGGCCTTTGTATTGGCATATACTTTCTCAAAAAATTAGTGAACGCCAAGCGTTGACTACTGTCCCAAGCAAAGTGTAGAGCTGGATCATGACATGTGAGGGTACTGGCAGAAGATTTGTCCTTCTACCAAGGCTTATAAGTTTGAAAAATATAACAGCCTCGGTTGAACTGCGAAGAGTGTGTGTCAACTGAGCTGAAGAAAAAGATGATAAGTCCCTCTTAACCGGGACATAGGCTCCTTGTTCCGCAACCATCTGAAAGCTCAATAGATCATCTGTGGCGAAATAAAGAAAAAGTGTAGATCTCAGAATGAAAACTAATGATATAAAAAAGAAACGGTAAAACTATTGTTCACACTCGGATCATACAAGTCCGATTAGATCAGAACCTAGCAAGTCTTCGTAGAACTCATATAAAATTTGACACAAACATGCTCAGCGTCAGCAAATCAAGCTACCGCATGAATAATAGGTAACGGAAAGCTACTTTTTACGACCAACCTTGATTATAACAAAATGCCAAATGCAGTAGTTCCGATCGACTCAGGTATCCTTCCTTAACACTTCATTGAAATGTGACGTGATGTCAATCCCACTCGCCTCACCGTTCCGAAATCCCGCTGCAATATAAAAGCGCACAATTATGACCATCTTGGCAACATCCTCGACGGTTTTTTTATATTAACGTTGTATTGGTATGTTCCACTTAATTCCATTTCCCCAGAGTCAGAGAAAGTTGCACCAATAACTATTGGACCTCTATATTGTATATGAAAAGAGCCTCCACTACCCCGGATTTTCGACCAACGCTTGTGCCGAATGCTACTTTCGTATAATATTGCATCTCAGAGCATAATCACACGCTTCTTTTGACATTGCTCTTCTGGGATCCTTTCGCTCTGTATTTACCCACTTCACATATATATATATATGTGTGTGTGTGTGTGTGTGTGTGTGTGTGTGTGTGTGTACTCATCTCAAAGTCTAATTTTTCCTCACTTTCACCTCCAAAGTTCTGATTCATAGCTTCCACATCAATCATGCAATTTCTAACGAAATCAACAACTCTTCTCTCTCTCATCACTACAGCCATAGCCCACGGCTATGTCTCCGGTATAGTTGCTAACGGCGTGTATACATCCGGCTGGCAAGTATCTTATTGGTACGACATTGTCAACAAACAACCTTATCCCCAAACTCCTGGATGGTACGAAGAGGCTTTAGATTTGGGATTCATCCCACCTGATCAATATCAGTGCGTCTTTCTCTTATACCTCAGCTGACCCTTTACTGTGGATTGAATAAGATGTGATGAATATAGACTAATGAACTTTGAAGAACATCAAACATAGTCTGTCATAAAAATGCAGTCAATGCTAATGTATCAGCGACCGTCCCTGCAGGAGGAACAATTCAGTTCCAATGGACCACTTGGCCGCATAATATTGGTCCAGTGTTGACTTATGTTGCTAACTGTGGGGGGAACTGCTCGACTGTAAGTAACTTCCCCAAGGCATTATGACTCGAAATCTTCCACCGAAAACCTGACAAACTAATACAATAAATAATAGGTCAATAAAAGCAACCTGAAATTTGTTAAGATTGATCACTCAGGTATCAACTTCAGTACTCAAGTTTGGGCAACTGGGAGTTTGATCGCGAATAATAATTCTTGGACGGTCACTGTACCGAAGACACTTGCAGCAGGTATGTATCTTGGTCTCTTATTCAAACATACCATGACCTAATCTCTCAACCATCCTTCTCGAGTCCCCTTTTTCGCTCTTATCCCCCCAATTAACATCCTCACCCATAGGCCACTACGTATTCCGCCACGAGATAATCGCCCTGCACGGCGCTACCACACTCGACGGCGCCCAAAACTATCCTTTCTGCGTCAACATCGACGTAACGGGTTCCGGAACCGCTAATCCAGCCGGTGTACTCGCGACAAGTTTTTATAAGGAAACTGATCCGGGAATTTACTTCAATCCTTATGTGACCTTGACGAATTATACGATTCCGGGGCCGGCGCTTTGGACTGGGTAGGTTGGTGAGGGATTGAATGATTGGGGTGAAGAATTAGTGGGCATTTATGAACACGTAGTATGGTTGATGGGCTGTAAGTGGTTTGACTGGAATAGTGGGTATCTTGAGAGAGTTCGAAGATGCTGTGTGTATCGAGGTTTTGGTTTACAGGGCTGATTAGTCTTAGTTGTTTTTGTTTGGAAATAGGTCGAATGCAAACCTGAGATACACATGTCAGCAAATTATTTTGAATCTTGCAGTACTTTGATTGAAAACCAGATAGTGAAGTTGTTCCTCCTTTCTTGCTTTGGGATACATGAAAGTAAAGTTCACGCAGGTAATAACTATATTGAAACAACGAAATCTTTGTGGCTTGCGAACCCAGATTCATCTAAAACGGCACATAGAAGATACGTACGACTCAAAGCCAGGTGGTATCCTAGAATTTAACATGTGCAATTCTCGTCTTGATAACTAAAGTCAGTTCCCTGTTCATACTTATTCCAGTTCCTCTCATGGATTTCCTTGAATCTTCATTCCTATCTTTGTGTCTCACCTTCCAAGCCCATGCAAAACCCGCCCTAGTGCAATTCCATGTCCCTATATACTTCATTCTCAGTAATCACAGCTTTTGCACCCTCTCCATGGTCTCCAATGACCCTTTCTTCAAAAGATTTTGTCAGAATTCCGAAGCTGATGAAAAGGTATGAACTCCACTGGTGATCACACCTCTTATAATCTCCACGCTCAAGTTATGCGATGCTTTGGAATTCAGTGAAAAACTTTAAATGAAGGTGTGAAGCCCGTCCAAAGAATACGACCGGAGTTTTAGTGTTTCGTCTTACTTGGAAGTTTGCGAAGGCGTTTCTTTGAGGACATTTCGGACAATTCTAAGGATTCCGCAGGAAGAAATTTGTGAGAAATTTGTAAATGTGGACCTCAGCAATCTCTTGTTACTTGACCTTGATGCGCATGACTTTTGAACCTATAAAGAAGAAGTTTGATATACAATAAGGGTGCATCTTCCTTTTGCTTTCGAGGACCTAGCAGAGCTAACCTTGTTGAACTGCTCTACTACTTTCGACACTAGTGTTTGGTCGTTACAATGATATAGGCTACTAAACTATAGTATAGTACTAGCCAATTTCCTTATTCGAACAATCCAGGGAAGTTACCGAGGTCAATAACAGCTCGTAAATGATTATTGTTGGAATCTTGCTGAGATAGATCAAAGTAGAGATATAATTCCTAGGGCAGGACATGAATCAACAGAAATTTGAAATGTTGAAGGGGATGTAATTGATGGTGAATGACAGTTGGTAGGTGTCAAAGATCACCTCTGAACTCTAATTAAACCAGGAGGAGATGACTATGACCCTCTTCGCTGTCTCGTCTGGATGTAATTGCATGTTATTTTTGCTTTGTATACCTTCCGAATTCAGACACACAATGGAAGTGTTCCCTTGAAGTCTGGATGACCAACTACGGCAAAACTGATTGCTGGATATCCAAATCAAGAGCGATCGTTGTGACTATCAGGACCACTGACGCTAACCTTAGCTTTTGTTCTGTCATCTATTACTGGGTTTCCATCATCATCGAACTCGGCCCATTTGAAGAATGTACAACCTTCCTTTCCAGGAACATTTCCGACGTAGCACATCCAAAAGTATCGACCTAGGTTTTCCTTCTTCCTTTGTACAACCCTCAATACAGTCGGAACCCCACATTTGCATTTTGGTGTGAACTTGGGATGAAATGAAGGCTTATAATCTCGGTATGTAATGTTTATTCGTCGATTACCAGAAATAGGATGAGGATCAATGACTTGTGCTGGTGCAATGCTGTGCTTCCAAGATTCTTGCATTTCGGCATGCATTACGAGCAAAGAGTTATGTGGGAGATGGATAGCAATTTGACCTTCGGCATCCGATGCCTCTTTGCTTTTCTCTTTCGAATCCGATTCTTGAGGGATGATTTTTCGGACACGAAATTCGCGAGCAACACCCAAAGAGATCGATCCTATGATTGCGCGTGGCCCAAGGTAAGTGGGCTGGTCACTATGGTACCCCAAACTTTCCGTAGCGCCATTGTAGCAGTTGACAACTGCTGCATTAGGCTTCCATATGTCAGGCGATTGATATTTAAGCTTCTGACCGTTGGGATAGTGCGTTTTAATCCGGGTTGCTACTGCTGAATTGACAGCATCTTGAACTTTGGCCGAAATTTTGCTCATCTGCGGCGTGAGCTGGCGAACATCCTACATGTCACCAGGTTAGTAATCTGAAATTCTGGACAAGCCATTCTTCAGAAGTTGCCAGTAAGCTAGCTGTACTGAATTTCACTCACCGTTAAGAGATCACCATTATAGATATATTCAGTCTTCTGAGCCATTTTCTCTGACAAACTCTCCACAAAGAAACAAGACGTATGAGGACTTGTAACAACATTATCAAACAACTGAAATGTCATTCTTTCGAATGTCTGGGCTTCTATCAATAGTTCTTCAAGCAAAGCATTGGCCTCTTCCACGGGAAGGAAGTTATGTATGATAGAACAGGGAGTGTGAGCTGCTACATCTTTGCTAGAATATAAGTGAAGAGTTTTCCCTTTCTTTAATATAGGTTTCAGTCGTGTCATGGAGCTCTCACTCGAAATAAAATTAGAAAGAGAGCTTTGATATCCTACCCCGGATGATAATTTCTTAGTTGTTGGTAGAAGGTTGGGTTCTGAATTGAACAACGAAGCCGAAGCCTTCTCAACTTCGCCATTTTGTTCTAGTAGAATCTCAAGAAGGACTTGTTGTTCAATATTGGGATGCAAAGATGATAGCAAAGCCAGTTTGAAGTCCGTCGATTCGTCATCTGGAGCAACTAAGTCATTGAGATGGTCAATCGTGCCTGGATTTGGTAGCGGTTGAGAGGAATCAGACAACTTTCGCTTTTTCCTTGAAAGAAAAGCCTCCATGATTTTAGAGAGGTATTTTCCAAGTGAACAATGATCAGAGATGGAGGTCGTGTTGTATGTAATCCTTCTTCGTGTAACTCATTGAGAATGAGGATCATCTGAATTGAAAGCCAAGAGGTGGGGTTGCATTTATAGATCACGTGACATTACCGTACTGGCAGTGGCAAATCATACCTGTTGAACCGGGATTTCCTCTTTTGCAGCGAAATCTTTGCTTTCCTTACACTTTAACGCTTCCTCCATAATTCTCAATTCCTGATTCATTGCCAGCGCCGGAAGTTTCGGCAGTTTCTTTGATAGCAACCTTAATGCTGCGATCATCTTCTACTTCAGAAGCTTCATTAACGATGAGATCCTCAATCTCTTCATTACGGTTTGCTTTATCGCCCTCAGGAACTTCTTTAAGTCGAGTATAATCGAGCTGAGCCATGTTCTTGAGCTCTTCCAGTTGTCCTCCCCTGGCATTGTGAGTGTCTCTTCGGGAGCTGCCGTTTTATACAACACATTCAACTGCTAATGATATTCTTTAAAGAAATTTCATCAAAATTTGCCCCTTGTGCGTCTTCTAATAATAAACTCATTTTCAACCAGAGTGACGAAACAACAGCATAACAATATAAAGATTAAACTTGCTAATTAGAGGAAGGATGGTTTTATATACTTTCGCCCGAATGGTTGGAGTTTGGGCTCTTGGATGTGTGCATGAGCCAGTGGCAGAGAAGGATCAAAAGTCTAAATTCATGAAGATGAAAAATAAATAATAAGGGTAGATGAAACTCGGATATAACTTTTTGTATTCCAAAAAACTTGGCGGCAAGGACTTGGTATGGAAGGGTTTTCTTGATGCATTTAAAAACCGAATAACCCCTGACCTTTTGCGGTGCAATAGTTTACACCCCATTCATGATATGATAACAGGTATCTGAAGGAGACAAATAATCACCCACTTTAATGAGCCAAATATAGAGACTCACCTGGTTGGACCCTCATAATGCTTGAGCACAATTTCAACCCTCTACCGATCCTTATCTTTCATTCATATCCCTTGCCACTCTTTACTAAGAACAGCACCCCGACTCCTCCGCATCAGTCACATAGCTAGAAGATAGCCACATCCATTTGCAGGTTTGAACATCTGAAGAAGAATTTCATACCAAAGTGTCTATATGACAGACATTGATGTAGTAGACAAACCAGTGCTTGGGCCACTTAGCCAACGACTGGTGGTAATAATTGTCGATCAAACTCAGAACTGTGAATAGAACAGGCCAATTTGGCCATTAACAATCAATCCAGGTCGTTTGATTGATTGATTGATTGCAAGTCTAGATCGACATCATAATCCATGGACAATCCATCACGGCCACGCCATTTAATTAGTGAGTGTCCATCCAAGCAACTAACTCTCTCTTAAACCAATATCACAAAATGACCCCGAGCAAAATCTCATTGAATGAATGATCATAACGCACAAGACTTCTTGCATACCCGTGAACGCTTGCTCCCCTGAATCCAATCAGCACAATGCAAAAGCTTCTTGGAAAAACTTCTGATGAATAAATTCAAAGCATACAATAATAGTCACGTGAAATGTTTTTCCGGAGCTAGCTGTCATCAGACCTGGATCCGGATCATCTAATCACCGAAGTCCTCGGTTGAAATACAAAGTCATTCATGGTGGGGCATATATCATACATACATTCAATCATCCAGGTACACATGCGACGATTACCAGACTGCGTATACAACTAGAGCACACAATTGCAGCATTTAGACAACAATTACTGCCATTATGTTGGAATTTATTACTCAAGGTTTCAAGGGATCAGCAGTCAAATACTCACCCTTTTTCGAAGATCGAATTTGTGTTACTGCTTCTGCTAATTATGGTCTGGTGGGAAATGGGAGACTTTACAGTTTGATGTTGACACCGCAGGGCATCCAGGTTCAGAATACGTAAGCAATTCGATGATTTGGAGTTCATTTGGGTCATTTCTATAGTTCGTGCTAATTTGAATCCTTCTTTACTATGTAGTTTCGATACACAAGACTCTATCTACGATCTGGCATGGTCTGAATCAAATGAGAATCAAGTCGCCGTCTCGTCTGGGGATGGAAGCATAAAGATATTCGACACCACAGTCAAGGACTATCCTGTAGGAAACTACCATGAGCACAGTCGTGAAGTTTTCGCCGTCCATTGGAATCTGGTATCAAAGGACACATTTGTGTCGAGCTCATGGGACGGGACAATCAAGCTGGTATGGAGGAACTTTGAGGTTTATCTGTTCCGTATAGAATAATACTAATTCTTTTACTATCAGTGGAATCCGAATCGCATAAGCTCCCTGCTCACATTGCCTACTCACTCTTGCACATACAGCACCGCTTTTTCACCTCACTCACCCTCAGTCATATCATCGGTCTCTTCGGACTCGCACTTGAGAATATTCGATCTTCGTACTCCTGCATCGGCCTCCAACCATTTGGTTTCACTCATTCCAATTCATGGTTCCCCACAAACTTCAGGTCCCCGTGGTGCAATTGGAAGTAATCGGAAACTTTTCCCTCCATCTGAAGCTCTCACCCATGATTGGAACAAATATCGTGATGGAGTCATCGCAACTGCTGGTGTTGATCAAATGATCCGGACCTTTGATATTCGTAATCCAGGGGCTGGCCCTCTTGCAATTCTCGAAGGGCATGACTATGCCGTTCGAAAGCTAGTATGGAGTCCTCATCTTAGCGATACACTTCTGAGCGCCAGCTATGATATGAGCTGTCGTGTCTGGAGTGATGGTACCTCAAATGCCAGCATTCCCCGCCAACTTGGGCGTATGGATCGCCATACAGAATTTGTAGCGGGTGTTGACTGGTGCCTGTTTGGAGAGGGCTGGTGCGCAAGCACTGCTTGGGATGAACGACTACTTGTTTGGGATGTTCGTTCTGTCATGGGTGCTTAATTTTTTCACTTTCTCCATATTTATGACTTCTTTTCTTCTAGTGGAGTTTGATTGGATTTCTCTCCTGCATGCATACGTTCTTGGGAGAAGAGAATGGTCTTATGAGCGATATGATACCACATGGATGGCGTTCAATCTTTGGGTGTGCTGGATATCAGTCAGGAAAATAAGTTGGGTATATTGTCCTAACATGTGAGGATATCGAGATATCTTGAGCAATGTATATTAAACCATTTTGATTTTTGTACAAGTGTATTGAGAATGTGCTTTTACATAACTCATGGGGAATAGGATTTTGGGAGTAAATTGGATATTACGAAAGTTTTCAGTTATATAGACTAGGTAATCGATACTATGCATGATCTCTTCGGATTGCAACCTTTGAAGCCCGTTTTTATGTTTGTGTGAACAGTAAGTATAATGACATCACTCATGAGACATTTGTACCGCTCTTTTCCCTCTCTTTTCGCAGACTATAACATAATAGATTGTCCCAACATCACGGCTCCTCAAAGGGCAATAGTCGTGCCGAAGTCGGGGCGAGATCAGATGTGCAACCAAACTTCAACTTCATCAGATTCACCCTATGAGATGACTCTCCAAAGGAAATGATTCTAGCGAAGCTATGCCGTAGGGGATGGAGACCAACACTGCGCCTGGTAGGTCAAGCAGGAATGAGATGTGCAACCAAACTGACATTGTGAGGTTTTGACCTATCGGACAATTTGAGATTATGGATACACCGGTCGGCAGAATCATCATTAGACTCTTAGATTTACTGGTTCAATGATGTATGATGGATGACGCAGTGTGAAACGCTGCGAAATCGGGGATCTTGCGACTGGATAGACGCCGGGACCTAAATTGGGTATGTTCAGAACTGACGTCTTTACGCTTTTACGTCGGGACAAAAATCAGATATGCAACCAAAGTCTTTCGAAGTCATCTAACCTATCATGTTTCCAAGCGTAGAGATGGGCTGTCGGGGATATCTTCTCAACGTTGAGATATCTGGAACCTTGGATTGCGGATCCTGGGTTTCCTCGGGTGGAGTTAGGTAATGAAGACGTGTGTCATTCTCGCCTTGCTTATTTGGATGTAATTCAAGTCAAAATACTCCCACATAGGAATCCCGATGGAATATAGTCGACGAGTGGCAGTCAGGCTATTCCAAATGGGAACTAGATGCCGCTGACGGTGGGACTTTTTCCAGGAGCCAACGCATGAACAGACGCAAGGACCTAAGAACGGTTGTAACGGGGACTGAAGGCGAGACAAGAAACTAGGTATGTAGAACAAAGGAATGGCCTTTGCATATACCGTGTGAGTACGTAGTGCTACCAGACTTGAAACTAGATTGTGATTATAAGTGAGGTGGGTGAGGATGCACGATTACGTTACAGAGTAACAATAGTTAAGTATCACACATCGAAAAAAGTTATCATTCTAATCTACAAGTAAATGCTCTACCATTGGTTTTGCGATCAGGTCGACACATGTGGTGCCCTCATCATATGCAAACCAACTGTTTTGGACGCATTTCAATCCATTGTTATACTTTCTAGCAAAGGCAAAGAGGTGCCAACTCCTAGGGATACGGAATGAAGTTGCCGGTGGCAAGATAGTGATACCAGACGACGGGAAATCAAAATTGACCTTGAGGCCTGACATTGGGACAAGAAATCAGATGTGCAGCCAAATGATCTTTTGGACCTATGAGCTCTCTTGAAACCTATAATAGCCCTAAAGGCAAAAGTTACTTTCCAATCTCGGACTGACAAGTTTGACTTCCAAGTTTGACTTCCACATCGGGGCAATCGGGGAATGAGATATGCAACTTAACGATGGATCAGAGGTTTTGGCTTCAAGAATATTAATGGGGCAATTTCGTTCCACCAAGAGAATAGGATTAGAGTTCCTGTCGGGGAACTCGGGGAATGAGATGTGCAACCAAAGTCAAAATACTTCAATATCAACCTATGAGAACATTTGCATGTACAAATGGCCCGACGAGATTTCGGTCTACCGATAAAGGATCAAGGGACAAGCGACTCCGATGCAGACGTACTAGAAGCCGGGGATGGCGACAGTGGCGCTACGAGTAGTTGCGAGTAGTTACCTGTGACGATGAGAGAGAGTAGTGCCGGCACTTAGATGCCGAAACATCGGGACAAGGAATAAGATGTGCAACCAAAATGGAATCAACGTATCTCAACTTCAGGAAAAGCTTGGTTAGTCCTTGGCAAAACAGAAAAACAACAAGTCCCAATGATGGACGATGAAATCGATGAATGGTGGAACGGGCACCGACCGGGACGGGTAATGGGTATCCGAACAGATACCAGGATGAATATAATATACAACCAAGATCTACTTCCCTGTTCCATCTCCTGGCTCCTTGGCCATCGGAAAATGAGACGTGCAACCAAACTCTACTTTCGGGAATCTAATCTATCGGCATTCAAATCTTATTTTCCTGCTTTAACCCCGACGGCGTTCACTTTCCTCCGAACCTGTTGATGATTTACGTTTTGTTGGGCATAATTTAGCGAACCTGGAAGTTCCAGTTAACAAGTCGTTGATGAGATTCATCACTTCGGTAAATGAGACGTTCAAGCAATATTTTTTTCTTCCCAATTCCTCAAACTGATTTATAGAGGGACGGGGAATGAGATGTGCAACAAATTTCCTCCTTCCAATCACTTCTTTCAGCCCATTCAGATTCGGTGATTGAGACGTGCAACCAATTTCTTCTCTCTTGTAGACTCTTGGGATGGAGACGTGCAACTAAACGTATTGTTATGTCAGACTTTGTCTCCCAACTCACTGAGAATCGGACATTGAGACATGTAACCAATTCCAAGGTTTCCCCCTCTCTCAGCCCATTGAAAATCGGGGAATGAGATGTGCAACCAATTTCCTCCTCTCCATCACCTCTTTGTACTCAACTAGATTTTGAACTCAACTAGATTAGCCGATTGAGATATGCAACCAATTTCTTCTTCTCACCACTTCTTTTCCCTAGCTTGCAGTAAACCGGTGATTGAGGTATGCAACCAATTCCCTCCTCTTGATGACCTCTTTCAACTCCAACAAATTAGGCGAATGAGATATGCAACCAATTTCATCTTCTTCTCACTTCTTCTCCTTAACTTACAGCAAATCGGTGATTGAGATATGCAACCAGTTTCTCTTTCCCACCCATCTATCTCAGTCTATTGGAAATCGGGGAATGAGACGTGCAACCAATTCCCCCTTTCTTATCCATCCAAGATCATTTCCCTCTAAACCAGCTCCACAGCCAACACCTCCCAAGTATCTACGCTTATTCCAACTACCCCTTTCCATCTACAACTTTCCATCAATTCCAACTTCATGACAAATACACAACCTGTCTGCCTCCAAGTGTGCCGGGAATTGAGATATACAACAAAACCTTCCTTGATCTACTATTCTTTTCCCTATTCTATTTTAGCAACTCGGCTTATTGGATACATAAACATACCAATTTGTAAACATACCGACCACATTCCCTTCTCTAAATTCTCTGAGTATATTCTCGAATGCCGTCTCTGATGACCCGCTATGAAATTCATGCGCCATGGCCTTTCCTAGTGAAGTTCCCTTTCTCACTAGATATGTCTGAGCATCTCCTTTCTCTTGGTGTTCCTCTTGTCATACCAGCTTTCATCAAGAAGGAGATCAGGAAATGAGATATGCAAACACAACTTTCCCTCCCTTCTATTTCTTCCTTTTCTCTTCAGCTGTTTTCTCTTCCCCTCTCAATTCTAGTGACTCAGCTCCTTTCATCCACAAACATTCAAACAATACCCCTCTCTTTCCGAGAATCTTTGCCAAACCCCTTTCCACGATAAAATCAATTAGAGCCCTCTGCTCCTCTCCCCTTCCTCTTCCCCTCCCCTTCCCTCTTCCCCCCAAAACACACAAATCACATAACAAATAACACAACAAATCTCCCTTCCCAACCCCCCTCTCAAATCCAACCCTCTCCCTCTCTTTCACCTCTTCCAATTGAGCAAGCAAACTAGTAGACATCCTTCCAATCTACTTTCCTCGTTCCCTTTCCCTTTCCCTTTCCCTTTCCCTTTCCCTTTCCCTTTCCCTTTCCCTTTCCCTTTCCCTTTCCCCCTTCTTTCCTTCTTCCGCTACAATCCATCCATCCATCCACCCATCCATCCATCCATCCATCCATCCACTCAAATAACACTAAAACCTTACTCATATATACTCTAATAAAACCCTATATTTATCTATATCTATTCATATTTATTTATATCTATCTATATCTATTTATATCTATCTATATCTATTTATATCTCTATTTATATCTATTTATATCTATCTATATCTATCTATATCTATCTATATTTATCGGTATAAATTATATTACCACCACCATCCAAAATCCAAACCCAAATCCAAACCCCAAAAATCCAAAAACTGTCAAAGATCAAAAAGACACACGGTACTTATAGAAGATAATAAATCAAGCAGGGAGCCGGATTAAAAGGGGTGGGGGGGTTGTTGGTTGAAGTTTGAAAAGTAAAGTAAATGAGCTTTCTCTTATAGTTCTCAAGGATGGATACTTGTAATATGTTTGATTCCTTAGGGAGGGAGGTGGCTACCTAGGTAGGTGTTTATGTGTGGGTGGTGTTTTGTAAGGTTATTCGAGTCGGTGATGGGATGGATGGGATGGATGAGTATTTTAGGGAGGGCGATTGAGTTGTGTCACATCTCATACCAATGCACATCAAATATATCAAGAACATAAAGAAGAAAAGAAAACAGAGAGAGTAGAGTAGAATTATTACATTGCCTATCTCTTCTATCCTAACCATCTCAATCACCCCTTTGATCCCCCCTCCGCCCCCCTTTTTTCATCCAACCCTACCCACTTCTCACATCAACCACCATCATAACCATCATAAATTTTGATTCCTTTTGACCACACCCTTCCCCTCACTCCATCCAATTTTTCAAATAATCATTCTATTCCACCCCCCCATCCATCCATCCATCAACCCCTACTTCATAAAACATCCAGATCATAAATCTTACACCACAGGATGTAAACAAAGATCAATTCGCTGAACCAAAGTTCAGCCGAATTCGCTCCCATCCAACCCCCAAGAAAGAACAAGTACCAGAAACAAATAATAGAACAAGAACAAGAACGCCTAAAGCTCCAGCCCCTGCCTTACCCATTTTTGTTTCCTATCTAACTATTGGTCCGCTATTTGTTATTTGTTATAAATCTTGAAACAAGAAACAAATATTTTTATCTATCGTACAGGTATGAATCTGAATCTAATACCTTTTTCCATATCTTTGCTTCATCTTGCTCTCTTGTCTTGTTCTTGTGGTTGTACAACCAATGGTTATGACAAACATGACAAAGCAAGAATAAAAGACAAGCCAAAAGATAAACAGAGAAGGATGAGGGAAGGAAGGGAAAGGAAGTGGTGATATACAAACAAACGATTCGGTCGATCAATTTAGTATCGAAGAGGCAAGTTTAGAAACTTGAATCGCCAAATCCCTTGGATTCTCCCCTATCACCACCGAAACCTCTTCCACCACCTCTGCCACCACCACCTCTTCCACCAAATCCACCACCTCCTCTACCACCACCAAATCCTCTACCTCCGCTTCCACGGTCTCCACCACCAAATCCTCTACCTCCGCTTCCACGGTCTCCGCCACCAAATCCTCTGCCTCCACTTCCACGGTCTCCGCCACCAAATCCTCTACCTCCACTTCCACGATCTCCACCACCAAATCCTCTACTTCCACCAGAAGATCCAAATCCTCTACCTCCACTTCCACGATCTCCACCACCGAATCCTCTTCCTCCACTACCACCACTTCCAAATCCTCTACTTCCACCAGTAGATCCAAATCCTCGTCCACCATCACTTTCGTCATCAAACTCACGGCTTTGGTGTCCAATATTCATACCTGGAACTCGAGCGACTCCCAATTTTTGTGCAAGATTAGGGCTAATCATGGGAGGTTTCTCCCAACCCCAACCATACTTGGTCAAGTTGTTCAAGTTAGTCATTAATGTCCTAGCGTCTCTACCACCTTGACCTATTCCTCCCATATAAGCGTCAACCTTGATTTCACGGTCAACTCTCTTTGTTGCTTGACCAACTTCATTGAGAATTTCTGCTGATGCAGCTGGTAATTGCGCATCTTGCTTCATGTCAACAAGTGCAGTCTCCAATGAACGGTCAGGTACGATTGGAAGACCACGAAGGGTTCGACGAGCAGTTGGAACTTCATCTTGAGTCATGATGATCCAACCCTCTCCCTCCTTGCCTCCTCTTCCAGTACGTCCTACACGATGAATGTATGAATCTCTGTCCCGAGGGACACCAATTTGAACAACATGAGTGACATTAGGGAAATCCATTCCTCTGGCAGTGACATCACTGGAGAACATGAGGCCTGAATGGGCACGACGGAACCTGTCAGTGACTCTAGTTCTTCTCTCTTGTGTAAGCTTGCCATGAATAGTAGATACTTCAATGGATTGAAGCGAATCCAAACCCTTGAAGATCTCACCAGCCAATTGAACGTTCGAAGTTGAGTTCAAATATACAATGGCCTTGAATGGAGATGAACCCTCAGTGTTGGCCTTTTCAATTCCCTTCTTGCAAAGCTCGACCAAAGCTGGCATGAAATTCTCCATTCCAGGTGTAGCGACAATCTTTTGAGGGATTCTCTCATGTGTAGCGACATCACCTTGCTTAACAGTCTGTACAAACTGATAGTCGTTCTTCAAAATTCTCCTAACAAGACCCATGACCTCTCTTGGGACAGTGGCAGAAAACAATAATGTTTGACGATCAACATCCTTACGGCTAGGCAATAATGCTTGAATGTTATCGATATCTTTAGAAAATCCTTCATCGAGAAGTCTGTCGGCTTCATCGAGAACCAATGTTGTCAATGCAGGAGCAGATACTTGACTGTATTCATCCGACAAAAGATCTTGAAGTCTTCCGGGGGTTCCCACAAGAATGTGACAACCTTCACGTTGAACTTTTCTCAGCATCTCTCTCTTGCTTGATCCTCCGACTGCAACTTGTACAATCAAGTCTGTATTTCTTGTAATCTTTACGGCCTCGACAGCAATTTGCTCTGCCAATTCACGAGTAGGTGATATGATGATTGCGCGAATATCGGAAGGTCTTGCTCTGGAATAACGTTGACGAGTTGCGAGTTCAGGGCTCTTCTCAAGAATATTTTGAATGGTAGGAAGTAAGAAACCAATGGTCTTTCCAGTACCAGTTCGTGCTTGTGCAATACTATCATCATCAAGAATCAGCATACAGTCTTCAATCCAAAAGTTTTTTTTTGACAACTCACATATCGGTTCCTTGTAGAGCTTGGTTAATTGTCATGGTTTGTACTTCTGTCATGGTTTCGAGTTTCATGGTATCGGTGATTTCCTTAACCACATTTGGGTGAACCAATCCATACTTAATCAGTTCATCAAATCGATTAATGACTTTATGTTCTTCAACAACTGCAGCATCTTTGGTGGCAACACTTTGCAATTGTAATTTTGAAGAAACGTGTAACCATCTTGCCTCAAGGACCGGTATTGAAGTCTTTTGTGAAATCAGAGAGAGGGTAGAAGGTCTGGTTGAAGGAATTCGAATGGTTGATGGGACTGCGCGAAGGGCTCTGGATATTGAGGCAGGGCCTCTTCTGCAGGCAGAGAACATGATTGAGAACTGCTCCTTGACTGAATGGAAATTGAAGAGATATTAATGACAATTCAATCTAAATTATATCTGTCAAGTGTTCAACAATACAAAAATTTGATGGCGATTGTATGAACTTGTTATGTCGCTGAAGTCCTTCTGCAAAATTGGACATGCGAGATTCTCTTCTACCAGAACTTTTTTTGGCGCTAATGAGTTTATCGCTACGAACTAGTACATATACAGTTAAATCAGCTTACACGTGATATTTTTCTTATCTTCCACGCTAAGCACATGCAAGAGACTCTTATGATTGCCCAGGTGACTCGGAAATCTGCTGAATAGAATGAATGGATGAATGGATGGAGATGGAGGAGGAGAGGGGCAGGGAGAGGGAGATGGAGCGGGAGATGGGGAGGGATGGGAGAGGGAGAAGGAGGGAGAGAGGGAGAAGGAGGGAGAGGGAGAGGGATGGCTATGAATGGGTGGATGGTTGGATATAGATATGCATATAGATATAGATATAGATATCCATGGATGAAGATAAAGATAAAAATGGATCTGGATATAGACATAAATATGGATTGAGATGAAGATAATTACTTGGTGTTGTTTTGGGTCTATGCCGGGGATAAAAATCAACTGAAAACGGAATTTGTTTTAAAAGATTATAACAAATTAACGAATCTATTAAAAATTACAAATAATGCTTTATAGTTTTACCAAATGGAAAAAATAATCGGTTAGTATATTTAAATTCTTAAGAATCGAAGTTTTGGGATTTATAAAACAGAATTTAAAAGATATACTATTTCATAAATTTTTACCCCAGCATGACCCAAAACAACACCAAGTACAGACCAACGATAGAATTTTGTTGCTTTTTATATATTAATGTATTGAAAATTATAAACTCCTCCCATCCTATCCAACATACCCAAAGATGTATCCCCATAACCAAAAACGCCTATTCTATATATATGGGTATCACCAGTTATCATCAAAACCTAATCTCGAGCTCGCCAAACACATCTCGAATGCATCTTCGAATGCCCTACTTTCTCTTGAACGAAGCAGCACCATTCTTTCCACCATTCTTTGCACCCAACATCACCAATCCTTCACTCACACCTTCATGCACACCCCCGTAACACCTTCGACAACCCAAGCCACCGCTTCCGTGAGAGCCTGTCCAACTCTACCATTACCCATTCCGTAAATGGCTCCCGTGATTGCTAGGCCTGATTTCCCGAGTGTATCAACAGTGACGATCCCTTGGGATAGAACCTTTTCGGATATTTTATGGGTTCGATCATATTGATAGGCTGAAGTAAGTAGGTACTTCACATATGGTAGGATGAATTGGAACAAGATGAACAATTGAATGATGGTGGCCGCGACACTTCTTTGGAGTAATGAAGGGGTTCCGTTTGGTGATTCCGAACTTCTGGTCACTTTCGCTAGGATTTGATTCCTCCTGCAATGAATCCACGACATCTTTTGGTATAGCAGCTTGTAAACTCATGCTTTCTTCGGTCGTTAGTTCGGAAGGGAGAGCGCGGAGTAGGTACGTTAAGGCGTGAAGATAGAGCTGTCTTGCCAGAGAAGTATTACCAAAGTGAGAATTTTGAGAAATGGCAGATGCTTCCTCAAAAGCGAGGGTAAGAAGATTATAACCTTTCATCAGCATTAGCCAGTGCAAACAGCTTATCAAGAGCAACCGTCAAACCTTGATTGGCAAATTTCCACCCAATACCCGACTTTGATTCGGATATTCCCATGGTTTGCAGCTGTCTATGCCTCGATACTAACGAAGTCTCTTCATCCGAGAACAGGGACTCCTCTGGGAAAAAACTCTCCGTCGACTCCCCATCACTCGAAAGCACAGTGTGTGCACCAGTAAGTGTCAATGCCGACGAAGAGCAAAGGGACTGGGGTGTCGTAGCACCAGAGGTATGACTCTCAGATTTCCGACCACCCACCAGTCCATATATGTTAACCGAACTTCGGATCGAAGGTATACGAGGCAAACGCGATTGAACAATCATCGGAAGCATCGAGTAAAGCACCGAAGCCTCTTTTGAGCCTTGTTGATCCTGCATCATAAATTCCGGATCTTGAAGGTGTGCCAGTTCGTCTTGGTGAAGATATGTCTCGAGAGAATAGGTTCGTTTGGATCGACGAGAGGATGGTGAGTACATGGTGTTTATGGAGATCTTTCCAAAAGATTATATAAGTATAAGTAGATACTTTCCAAGAATCAACAGAAGTATTGCAAACAGTTAGGCTGTAGACAAAGAATACCGTTTAAACTCGAGAGTAGTCGAAGCAACGTTTCCGGAGAAGTACTCCTGTAAATAGGTAGAGTAATGAATGAGTAGACCAGTCAATACAATATACACTTAGCCTCACAATCCGAGGTAATAATAAAAAGAGGTAATGTACTTCAGTAAACCGTTGCCGTATCAATCAAATAAGAATCAAAAGAATTCAATTCTCCAATCCATCAACCGTTTAGTCCACAAATCAAAGCAACAAAGTGCCTAGGAAAGTCTAATCCTTTCCTATCCATGAACATCATACAGTATGAATCCATGGATGGATCATATAGTTCTAGAGAACAAATCAAACAGAACAACAACAACAACAACAACAATAACAACCACAACCACAGAGAAAACCCCTCCAAACCCCTCCCTCCACCAAACTCACGAAAACGTACCGCAAACGAAATATTTACTTACCACAGAAACGGACAAGAATGTTCGTTGCTATCGCATCTATCGCCTCTATCGCCTCGTGAAAAGATGCCGAGTATTACAATTAACAAGTAGCATAGCCCGGGCATCATAAAAAGGATGAAAATCCCAGAATGATGTGTTTGAGAAAGCCCTGGAGGGAAAAGTCAAGGGTTCCAAGCTTCCAAGCTTCCAAGGTTATCGATTGACATGTGAAAACGGGAAAAAGGCGTTGTTGATATCTAAAAATGGATTTATCATCATGATCACGTGGGGAGATGGACAAGACATGACCAATCATGATGAGTCCGTCAGTGCGTGAAGTGCGTGAAGTGACGTGAAGTGTGCGAAAGCGAAAGTCTTTCTTTGGTGGGACAACGCTGGGAATGGGAATTTAAGACTGTCATTAACCTCTTGCTAGGGGTGGAATTGCTCGCCTTACCAAGCTGGATCCTTGGATTATGCTGGATGGTGCACCGGTACGCGTGTTGATATTCACATTGATGTTGATGTTGAGAGAAAGCTTGTGTGTGGAAATATGATACGTTGCAGGTTGCATGTTGCATGTTGCATGTGATGAGATCTGCTCATGATCACCTTGTGAATATTTGATAGATACTGTATCATCATCATTATCATCATCATCCCAACACCTGCAATAAGACAAGATGAATCATCAAACATTCTTCCACTCTCTATCTGCCAACCACCTGCATCCATCAATCCAACCGACTGCATTCCCCCGCCCCCTTTCCCCATTTCCAACGACGAAAAGAATACCATGAGCACTATTCCGGAACAATGTATCTCGGGTCCATCCCTCTCAAATCTGCCTTGTAGATAAAAATAGCGTCCCATTCCACTCCCTTAAAACATCTCAAATTAATCGGTAGAATATTCGGCCACCGTTCCCGCTGTGCGGACGTCCATGTATTCCAAGTGTCTGGAGATCTAGATACAGCCGATACGTCTTTTTCAATATAGACCGTAATGCCGCACGTGGAACAAAATTTAAATCGGTTGTAGCGTTGACCAAAGGAATACGTGCTGAGATGTGAGCTACCGGAAATGCTTACTTGGTCTTTGCGCGGATAACAGATGACGGTTCCACCCTGTTTATTCATGAGTGGTGATGGAAAACATTGGGTGGAGTGAACTGGACAGTACGTACGCGGCTGCATATGCTACAGTTGCACTCCTGAATGAATTCTTTTCCTTCGGGGAGAGGAGCTTGTGCTTTGAATGCGATGGTTACTGCACCGCAGTGACAAGCACCGGTGTAGAGTTTCTCATTTTCAAACTCGGCTTTGGGTAATTTGCCAGTGTGCTGAGGTGCAATGTATTGCGGTTCACGATCAAGGCCATCATATCTGGAGATTCGAGGTGAGCATTTGCTGTAAATAAATGAGATGAATCGATAATACTTGCTTGTTGACTGTCAAGGACCATTGGTCGATATCTTGGAGGGTATTGACCTGTGAATCATCATCAGTCGTTGATTTCAATGATATATTCGACATTCCCCAACTCACATTGATACCAACATCCCTTCCCTTTGGAGTATTATAGCGGAAAGCCTGCACCCCAGTCCCACACGTTGGACAAAACTAAATCAATAAATATCATTTCTTCCAAAGTAGAGATGGTGATGTAGATATAGATATAGTGATATTACCCTATGAACCATCGTACGTTGTCCAAAATGATACTCTCTCAGCATTCCCTCTCCCTTGATGACCTCAAAACAGTCCTGAGCAGGAAACACCCATCGATATCCTTTCGTGAAGCAGATACTACAATTGCATTGAGTGACAGAAGTTATCACGGGCACTCTGATGAAATATTTGAAAGCGCCACAATGACAATTACCATTATAGGTTTTGAGCTCTGGGGCATCGGACATATCGAAATGGTTAGTTTGCATGGATGAATGTAACGAAAGAAGAAAGGAGTGAAAATGATGAAGAATTTCAAAGATACGCCTTTTTAAGATGAGGGAAAGAACAGTATTTCACATCATCTATACCTCCCCGAGATGGAAATTGTTGAGGAATCTCTCACGTCCCGTAATCTAGTCAGCCATACTAACTTCGCAATCCCAAACCTGCCACCGAAATCCAGGTATCAGGTATCAGGTATCAGGTATCAGGTATCGCGTCTTCCTTCTCCCGACCACTGGTGGACCGAACCCCTTCATCTAGCTGACATTGAAAGGAAAGATTTCGACCAAAGAGACGACCAAACCAATGCTCGAAGGGTGACGCATGAGCTGAGACTGTTGAGATGGCTTGTCATGCATATGATGATGGGAGGATATTGATATACGGAGTATTGATACTCAACACTTCCACTTCCGAAATGATAAGGTTGACAAGACAACAGAATCAATCATGATGTCTAATCATATCATGCGAAGTCGGCCAGTCTAAAAGGGTTGATTAGATGGATGTGAGATGTATCGGTCAGATGGTCAGATGAAAGAGGAAGATTGTGTATTGGCGGGTCCAGGTATGTTTAATAGAGACATTTAGCCTCTTTTCAGTTTTATTTTGTTAGTTTATATAGCCCTGGAGTTCTATAGCTACTACCGGCATCCAATGTAGATGTGGAAGCAGCCCTCAGCTCCCAATGCTTTTATTGGAATCTGGCACTCTCCTCGACTGATGGTTTCTTTCGTTCATGTATCAGAGAGCGAATGAGTAATCATATTCGATATTTCTGTTATTCCCTTTAACTACTTCATTATCCATCCATAACCTACCACCACCTACCCATCTAAACTTACCTTACCACTTGATCGCAATTATCAAATGCCGATACCGATATCATGCCGATACCATACCGATACCATACCGATACCGATACCGATACCGATACTGATACTAAGGGTGCGTTCAGATCGATTTTTTTATGATATTTAACTTAATATATTAGCTATATTAGGTTTAATATTATGCGATTCGAATATTTATATTGAGTGAAATATAATATTAAGCTTAATATTATATAGTCCGAATGCGATATTAAGTTAAATATAATATTAGATTTAATATTATGCGATCTAAACGCGATATTGAAACACATTTAATTAAATAAAAAATATTAGAAAAAACACTTTTGTTTTTTTTATTTTTAAAATATTTTTAAATTAACAAAAATCTAAATATTATATTTATTAATAATAATTTTTATATATTATAAATAAATATATTTATAACTTTTATTATATTTTATTAAATCTTTTATTTAAATAATATGAGTTTAATATATATTTAGCTACATTTGATTATATTAGCTATATTAAGCTTAATATATAATATATATTTGATATTCACCCTAATATTTTCGAAAATCGATTCGAACGCACTCTAATACTAGAAGAATCCACGGGCCAACTAAACGCGCTAAACCCTTTTAGGTGATGTGTAGGCAATATTCTATTTTTAAAGGTATACTTAACTTTAATACTTTTTTATTATTGTATATATTTTTATAATAATATTAATTTAAATAATATATCTTTTTTTAATATAATTAATAAAAGATTAATAAAAAAATAATTTATAATTTAAATTTATAATAATAAATCTTTTTTAATAGATTTATTTATTTAATTTATAAATATTAAATATAAAAGCAATTATATAATACTGAATCTTTTAATTTTACTATACTTAATTAAAAATTATATAAATTATTCTTTTATAAATATATTTATAAAGCTTTATTTTATTAAGTTAAAATTATTAATCAATATTAATAATAATCTATTTCTTTTTAAAAAGAATAAGCTAAAAGATTAAGTTTCTTTTAAGAAAAACTATAAAGATTTTTATATATTTATAAAAAAAAAGTAATTATAATATAATTTATTAAATAAACTAATAATAAATTTAAATTAATATAATATATAAAAAATTATTTAAATTTAAAATAAAACGAGATTATATAAAAAATAATATACGATTATATTAAATAATTAAAGCTTTTATTTAAATATAGATATTCTAAGATAATATTTAATAGCTTTAAAAAAAATTAAAAAATATTATATTTTTTATTTTAAGAAAAAGATTATTAGTTTTAATTTTAAACTTTTTGTATAATTTAAATAATATAATTAAAAAAAGTAATAAATCTAATTATATAATATATAAAGATTATTTGAATATTATTTAAAAAGTATAATTATTATAATTTGATTTAATATTGAATATAATAATAGAATAATAGTAGAAATTTAGGTTGAAGATTGAAAGCGGTGACCTAATTAGGTTAGATTGTTCAGTTGGCCAGTGTGTTTAGTTGGCCCATGGATTCTTCTAATACTAATACCAATACCAATACCGATGCTAATGACGATGCCGATGCTGATGCCGGTATCATATCAACTCAAAAGCACATCCACCAGTGATCTTCCTGCTGACGTTCAGAAAAGAATGATATCGGCATCGGCATACCCATCTCTCCGAATCCGGGCTAAGGTTGCATCAAATCATCGGATTAATCTATACGCATCATCTATACCGCTAGTTCTACCTGCCAACAGATTCTATCGGATATCCGATCAAGCTTACTACACTGACCCGATGAAAGATCACCCAACAGCGACCTTGTTTGTCACCACGAAACATGTCGCGATAGTAAAGTTGCAGACTCTCCAACCAGCATGGTGATCGGACTCTCCAATATCCGCGGATTGTCGTCAATTGGGTTGCATTGCATTTTGTTACGACGCTTGGTCATCTCCCCTCTTTCTCCATATCACCCACAACTCTAGATCGTTTTCCTTTCTTATATAAGATGTTAGATATCATGCAGATACCGAGTCTAGGTCAAATTTCGGTTCTTGTTTCATTTCGTCCTTCACAACAATACTGATATACGAGTAAAGATCGATTAATTCTCTCTGTTTTGGTTCGGACGGGTGATCGTCACGATCTAATTAGATAGTTCATTTTAGCTCGAAATTTAGCTCTCCTTTATTGAACCTCCAATTATTTATATTTGGTCATGGACTAAAGAGTAATCATCATCACGAGAATTCACGCAGGAAAGAAAGGGAAAACTTGAAAGATGAAGGTCATTATCGTTGGTGCAGGAATCGCAGGTCTTTCCGCTGCAATAGGACTCAGGAGAGCAGGTCATGAAGTCTTGGTACGTAGAAATCCTTTTCAAGCGAAATCTACACTTAAATCAACAGACTGATATCTCTCTCCGCATCATCTTGTACTCACTAATCCATCAACAAGATCCTCGATAAATCCTCTCTATCCCACGAAGTCGGCGCCGCCATCCGTAAGACCTCTACCCCATCCGCCCAACATCCAGCTACTAACCCATCATCTAGACGTACAACCCAATGCGTCCCGAATCGTCGCCGAATGGGGTTTCGATTTCAGACGAGCGCGTCTCGTAACCGCTCGATCCATCAACTTCTCCTCTGCAGATAAGCTCCACGTGCTCAGCAACGCGGACTTGCGGGATATCGAAAATGAATTTGGCTCGGGGTATTTCTATAGTCATCGGGTGGATTTGCATTCAGAGTTGATGCTACTCGCCACGAGAGAAGAGGGGGTGGGAAAACCTGCGGTGGTTCAGAATAAGAGTGAGGTTGTTGGTTATGTATGAAAATTCCCAAAATGCGGTCAGAAAGCCTTGACTAAACGGTATACAGAACACGGAAGAGGGATCAGTGATCCTCGCCAATGGGACAACTCTCACGGCTGATTTGATCGTTGGTGCTGATGGTATCCATTCTTCAGCAGTAAAATCAGTCATGAAGCATGAGAATCCAGCCGTTCCAACAGGAATCGCCTGTTTCCGGTGTCTGATTCCCGTCAAGGATATTATAGACGATCCTGAATGTGCATTTCTAATGGAAGAAATGGAGGGGAAACTACGGAGTTTTATTTCGCCAAATAATGGTCATAAAAGGATTGTTTGGTATCCTTGTAGAGAGTATATATATCATCCCCGCTTCTAGTAAGACATACCCGAACATCAACTTACAAGCAATACCAGAAATCAAATCCTAAACGTCGCCTTGATGTGTCCCGATAAAATAGAACTCGGAGCCACTGAGGGTAGGTTTGAATCTTCTTCTCACTCAATCCTGCATCTGAAATCCACCACTCTACCTACTAACATCCACCCCCAGGCTGGAACCTCAGCGTACCCAACGAAACCTTCCTCAACGAACTCGAAGAATTTCACCCTTCTCTCCGCCATCTCCTCTGCAAGGGCAAAGACGTCCGACTCTGGAAACTTCTCTTTCGAGCTCCCCTCCCTACCTGGCACCGCGGAAAACTAGTCCTCATCGGTGACGCCGTCCATCCCATGCTACCATGTAACCCCTCCTCCTTTCCTTCCCTCCCTTCCCCCCTTTTCCAACCCCAAACCCCCAAAATATCCCCACCTTCATGCTAACCGCCCCGCCCCCACCACACAGACCAAGGCCAAGGCGGCGCCCAAGCCATCGAAGACGGCCACGCCCTCGGAATCCTCCTCTCGGGCCACCCCACGCCGCAAACCCTCCCCAGCCTCCTCCAAACGTTCGAAAAAATCCGCAAGAATCGCGCGAGTGCTCTCCAGATGTTTTCCAATGCTGGAATTGACGAGGGGGGAAAGGTGAAAGAGAGTGCGAGGCCTTTTATTGAAGAGGGGAAGATTGTACCTTGTGAGTTTTTTTGGCTTGTTTTTATCTTTGTTTTTTTCGTGGAAGGGTGGAGGGGGCGTTGCATTTTGGTCATGGGAATGGGGGAAAGGGGAAAGAAAGGAAAGAGAGGAAAAGGAAGGGAAAATAAAATCAAAAACTAATGAATCCCAGCAACTCCAGCACAGTATCAAGAATACATCTTTCGATATGATGTGGGGAAAGTTTGTAGGGAGGAACTTGCGAGGATTGAGAAAGTGGATGGATATGGTGGGGTGTAGCGTAGGATGATTTGTGGAAGCGAGGAAGTGGGGATAGGGGGGTTGATTACACTTCCATGATAATACTGGTATACCGGTACCACTTCAACGTCTTGAAACTCTTATAATAAATATATATACATTCCAATCGTACGATCTTGTAATAAATAAACAATCATATTGAAAAGTACCTACCTACCCGCACGATTCTTGCTCTCCTACTCCAGGGCTACTCCAGAGCTACTTGACAATCTTCTCATAAACAATCTATCCTTGAGAATCATTTCATTTCTTGCGATGATCCAGTAAGCAAGCAAAGTATCTAGTACGCAAGCACAGGATCGTATAAATAAACAAACAAGTCAACAAGTAAGCAAGCAAATCGAAACTCGCCTCCAAATAATCACCCATCGATGGCGACTCTCACGAACTCAATACTCAAAACATTGATACCAAAATACTCGTACAAACCTAGCATACTCAGCTCTCTCCCCCGCCATCCCTCATGGATTTCGTATTCCAATAGAGGACTAATGGAATGTTGAGTTTATTAATATAGGTAGATAGATAGATGTTTGAGTATGAGTTTGAGGATGAGGATGAAGATGAAGATGATAGGATGGATATCTGCAATAAACTTCTAACAATACAAAATTCATTTAAAAGATCACTATAAGGATATAGGTATGGATATGGATATGGAATAACTGAGTGAATTAGAAAGAGAGGGGTAATGGTAGGATTGACGTTGAAGTTGAGTTTAAGTGATGACATTTTATGGTGATTATAGTTGGGTTTGTTTTTTGATTGGTTTTTTGATGATGATCGATATATAACAAGGGACGAAGTGAGGAGGTGAGAAAGCCCTGAAGTAATAAGAAACTATTACAATGTAGTATGGCGTGGTAGAAGATAATAATATTGACTATAAGGTTGAACTAATTGCATTTCATTCCCTGGCCGTGCTAAGGGATGAAAATACCAGAAACAAAACATACTTAATCCCATAATTCAGAAATCATATGCATTGACACATAAGCCTAATGACCTTGAGTATCCTAAGAAGTATAATCACGATAAGCACCTTAACTAGCCACGAAGGGTGAAGTCCTTACATAGATGGAAAAGTCCTACGGCAAAGCTTTAGCGGCTTTTACCTAGAACCCAAAGCCATTGCCCTGTTGTCCTCCAATCATATCATTAAAAGGATAATAGAAAGTAATAAAAAAGTAATAAAAACGTAATAAAAAAGCAGTAGAAAAGAGATAAAGTCAAGATATAAAATAGATATAAAGGAAACGAAAGAAAGCAAGGTATAAGGGGTAATCATGAATGTTGATCCCCACATCATGTATTCATACATTTTGTATTATAGCAATGCTAGATACTAGATGCTAAACACGAGATGAATACTCCGTGGGGCATCCATAATTTGCTCAGTTTAGAGCGACGTATGTGGTAGCATGAATGGAGTCGTGTGGCTTTGATTGAAAGCATTGGTGCTCAGATGAAGCATGACTCTGAACCATTGCATTATCGTTAAGCTTGTTTTCTGCAGGAGGTAAAGAATCCGGAGTAAAATTTTGAAATTTTAAGTCATTGAGAGTTTGCTCATAAAGTGAAGAGACGTCAAAGTCAAACTCAGGAGAAGGGGAAGCTTGGAAGGATTGGTCGTACGAGTTTGGTGACGGCAATAGGAAGTGAACTTCGTCAAGGGCGCCCTCAGAAGGATTGTCTCGAGAATGACGACAGGGATCGTTCCACTTTTGGATTTCTATCAACTCACTGGGATGCATCGAGGGTTGTGACGATGGAATGATAGTCTGAGAAGATTCGTCATGAACCACTTCATTGGTAGTGACAGCCTCAGGCGACATAAGATTTCGTGTATTGATCGGATTAAGCCAGTATAAATCGTCTAAAGTTGACCAATCATTACCGGTAAACACAAGACGCTCATCGATATTTGTCCCAACCTTTGATGTAGGCGCAGGTGAGAGATCTGTCGGATCTTGACTAGGCAAGACCTTGTGTTGTTTCAGATGTACGGAGATGTTGAGCTGGCTCTCAACATCCCGTAACTTCTTCAATGATCCCACAATAACAGAGCGCCAGTTTGGATATCGGGCACACCCTTCACTCATGTGATCTTTCAATTCTTCGACAAGTGAAGCAAGCCAGTCCCCCAATATTTTGCGAGTGGGTTGCATAATCTTTGAAAATTAGCCTTGAAATTACTCCTGTAAAAGCTACTCTTACTCGATCGAATAAAGTCTTGTGCAACAATCCGTCTGCAAATTAACTGAATTGGTTGCAAAGGATAACCCCTCCAGCATATGCAATCGAAGATTCATCATTCGCGGGCATTCGGATTGCACTGAGAACATTTTCTGCGAGCCTCGCCACTTTGCATAACAGTAAGTATCCAACATGTGTCTCGAGATTGTATTGAATGTTCTCATTGAGCTGTGAATTTGTTAGATCGTCCCCGATAACTTCTACCTGCCCTGTAAAGGAATCTGAGCAAAAAACCTTCAGATATGCGCCTGCAGAACAAGCATTGTAGATGTGTAGGCAAGATGTATTCGTAGACTTCAACTCGGCTGCAAATTTACGATGAAGTGCATCGTGGAGCGGGCTCATCAGAGATTCGTTATCAATATCGAAACTACCACAGTAGCTAAATGAGATATCGTCATTGGTGTTTGAAGTATGAATGTTGAGGTTGAAGTCATTGTAATCCAGTCCTGTAGTGTTTAGATGGGGGAAGTAGTTATTTGGGAAGAATGCATTCTGGAGAGCTGCCCAAGTCAGCCCAAAGAATGGCAGAGAAAGTGCTAGGCTCACCAAGATATGGAAAAGGGTCTGAGGTCTTAAAGCGAGCTGGAGAGCAATTTCGTTTTCGACTTATATGACCAGTGCAGTAGCTACATCCGTTTAATGTAGCCCTTCCGGGAAACTAAGATTCAAATCAACCTCTTGCGTTATTTTTTCTTTGTATGATCAAAATTATACCTTCTTCCGATTCTGCCAAGTGAATGCACAATTTGGCCCACGAGTTGACGACATATCTCAAGGTGGTAGGTTATATTTTGAGTAGGACATTGTCCGATGTACGAAAATAAGATATCTGAAGGTGCAGCTTATATCTCAAATTGCTTTATAGCGGTCCCGAAATACACTGAGAGGCTGCGGACCACAACACGAGGATAACAGACAGGGCTTCATAATCTCATTGGAAAAGTAGCCAATCAAAGATGATTCGATGTCATAAGCTGCCTAATTCTAATGAGATCTATGGGATACTGAGCCTCCTGACAAATAGAGATATAAATCCGATTCCAATTTTATTGATAAGTCTCAACTCTTCCTGCTAGCGAGCAACCTTTTAGACTCCATAGCATGTAAGAGAGGGGGCTGCTCACGTGAAATGAAGCGGTGAACAGGGCAGAATTGCGATATGACAAATGTTCAGCTGCAACATCCAAATGATACCTGGGTTTGTCATACACGCTGGACAATATTTGATGAACAAGCCAATGCTTTTAAATTCCGGCAATGTTGTCTTGAATGCGATGCTCCCTCGAAGAAGCACGACAGAGTTCCACACTTTGAGACTGTACTATGGACTCCGGAATGACTGGAAAGAAAGATGTGGAAGGATTAGCACTCTGGTCGCCATGGGAATGGGATAACAATGGCTGCTGGATAGCGAGTCGAATCAGCAGCTCTGGAACAATAGAATATAGATATCAATCTCCATCAGAAGCAACATATCACTCTCCCTCATCAGAAGCAGGATATCAATGTTCCGTACCAGAAGCAAGATCAGCGATAGATCACACACCCGCTCAGGCGAATCCAAGTTATGCGAACGACCATTTCATCCCTTATACCCAAAACCTCTATTCAAACGACGGCCAATATGCTAAAGAGGGGCCTCAAATCACCTCGACATCAGCCATCCCCACTTATTGGACGCTTGAAAACTCCACTCCGCATTCCCCATCCTCTCTCACGACCACGAGCCCTCATGCGGCAGAATACAGTACTAGGGGGGGCAGCACAACGAACCGTGCCCCCCAAAGTAACAAGTCAAATACATCTTTGCGGATGAAGTATAGGCAAAATTGTCCCATCTGTGCCGGCAAGATTCCAACAGATAACACTGGCTACCGAATGCCGAAACTTTCAACAAACGTTCCAAACGACTCTTGGATTCTAGATGCCACTTTACAATCTGATAATATGAAGGATATCGGTGATACACTGGCTTCGATGAATTCATCATCGATAGAGACTGGGAAATCTGGTTCAGATTCCATCAGCGAAAGCCTTGATACACTGGATTCACGTGAGAGTATCGTTCCACTTGGGTTGTACACGCACTGATTGCATGCAGGTTATCGTGTAATAGATCAACCTTCAAGGTTTTTCTCAATCGGTCGAGTTTTCATGATGTTATGGACAGAGCCAGCTCGACAAGAATTTCCCTCGGGTGGCTCATCTCACTACTCAACCACGTACCTTGGTGGACAGGCTTTCTCAGGAATTCGCCGTTTCGTCGTCGTGGCCAACGGAGGTCGTGGTAATGCAATCTGCTGCCCAATTCATACTTACAGTGGCCGAGGAACATCAAAACCAAATCTGTCAGACAAAAACATGCACGCAGCAGCTTATTCTCACACGGAGGAGCCCCAATTGCTTGCAGAGGAGGAACTGATGATAGAACCTTTTCCAATCATAGTCGAAGACGCCGAAGCAAAAATCCATCCTATGTCGCGAATTAACTTTAGCAAAGTCTACACAGTAGAATATTACGTCCGGGTATGCAATATAGGTAGAGTCGATGCTTCGCACATAGGTCGGCTGCTGGAAGTCTCTCCTGTCAAATGTCAAGCGGCGATACCAAAGAAGAATCCTCGAGGGAAAAAAGGGCATCAAAAACACAAAGCACCAAAAAAAAGTGTTTTGAATTCCAGTCCTAATGCGGAGAACTGATAACCGCCAAGAAGGATTGAAAACTTATATAGCGAGTGACAACTTCAAAGCAGTGCACAATAAAGGGCATACTTTTGGAAGATATTGAAATATTTATGAAGAGAAGGATGAGTAAACATTGACAAAAAAGAAATTTTAGCATGAAGGATTAGTTTTATACTTTGCACTATTTTGGCACTAAGGGGCTATGGGTCTCGATGGCGTTAGCGTTGGCCTTGGCGTTCTTCCTGATTAACAAGTCTATTAAGGTTATAAGCAAGTATAATACGTAGTGGAACCTTAGAATTGATAATAATTAAAAGGCATATAATGACTTTTAGTTAATTAGTTGTATTTCCTATAGTTAATAAAATCTTTGATATATTCTCTAGCTATATATATATATAGATATAATTTTTAGTTTATTATATTCCTAATAAAGTTAAATTTTATCTTATAAGAAGGTGCTAAGGAGGGAGTGGGGGCCTGAGGCATATATAGAACTAAGGGGTATCTAGTAGGAAACGTAGATCGTAGTAAAGCTAATCTTTATTAAAATTAATTAATACTTTTTATTTATAATTATATTATTTTAATCGCTTTTATTAATAATATTAATAATACTAATAATATCGCTTTTATCGATATACTAAAGCTATTAGCTCTATTATCGCTAACTCCTTTCGTAACGATTATTATAATATTTATATAATCTCTTTTATAGTTAGCTCTTCTTTTCTCTTTATAGTTTATAATATAAAGAAAGCTATTCGATGTTCTATAGTCTCTTATTATACTTTATAATATATCTTAACTTCTTTACTTTATTTTGAATTATAAAATTAACTTATAATACTCTAGCTCTTTTTTATATTTATAATTTAATATAAAATTAAATTAATATTTAAGTTTAAAGAGACCCCTAGAGTATAGCATAAGAGAAAGAAAAGAGTAGAGTAAAATATTATTATTATATATCGTTTTTTAATATTAGTTCGTTCTAATTAGATAAACTTTAAAATCAAAGTTTATATATAAAGTTTAATAGAATTTTACTTATATTTTTAATTTTAATAATTTAAAACGTTAAACTAAATATATATACTTATAATATTAATATTAATATTAATATTAATATTAAAGATAATTTTTTACTTTTTTATTAATTAATAAGATTATAATATAAAAGAAAGACTATATTATTATTCTATTATAAATTGAGATTATAATTAGTTACTAACTAATCCTATACTAGTTCTATTACGCGAGTAATAGTTACGCCACGAATGTTTACGCCACTAGTATATAGCGTAATTAATATTAATAATACGATAAATTACTCTTATACTATAAAAAATTAAAATAATTACTCTTATACTATAAAAATCGAATTTATTTTACTATAATACTATATAGATTCTATACTTTTTAAATAGAATCTAATTTTCAAAATCTAGTATTTTAATTAATCGATTATTAGTAAACAAAAAAGTTTTGTTTTGATTTTCGTTTTACCTTTAAAGCTTAATTATTTCAACCATTTCGGCTATTTCAAAGGTGGTTAACCATTTCGGCTATTTCGAAGATGGTTAACCATTTTAGCCATTTCGAAAGTAGTTAATCAATTTAGCTATTCTATTCCCAACCTTTCTATTCCGACCATTTTATTCTAACCTTTCCATTTCGACTATTCCATTCCAACCCGTCCATTTCGAAATAATATAACTATTAATTTGTTAATATAAAAAATCTATTATAAAACTCTAGATTCTATAGTTTTTAAATAGAATCTATTATAGTATTATAGTAAAATCATTTCGATTTTTGTAGTATAAAAGTAATTTTTTCGATTTTTTATAATATAAGAGTAATTTACTAATATTAATATTCTAGAATTATAATTTTTTAAAAACTATTAGAAAATAATAATAATAGTAATAATATAAAGATAACCTTAGATTATTCTAATAAAATTTAAACTATTTACAAATTAATTACGATTTATATTATAATTTCATTCTAATTTATAAATGATAGCAAAATAAATAGTAATCTTTTAGTCCTCGTAAACGTTAGTATTCCGAATACGTTAATTTTTCGATCTTTTAATCCTGGTAAACATTAATATTTCTAACGCTAATATTCCAATTCTTTTTATCTTTTCTATTGATTTCTCTTTATTAGACCTCTTGACTTATTATAATTGTTTTATATAATAAGTCGATTGCATACCTCAAGTAGGGCTATAAATTTCTCGTAAGCTTCGTTTCCTACGAGACTAAAATTCTAACCTTTTAACAATTAATGAATCTTATATTAAAAACCTAATTTTATTTACGAATTATTTATTTTTATTATAGAGTTATACAAAATTATATAGAAATCCTTTATATAGCTTATATACTAGCACTCGCGGAAAATAAATTTTCAGACTATGGATTCTTCGAATTTTATTACTTAATAGAGGCTAGCCCTTAAACCCTCAATCCTCACTTCGTTCGAGGCTAATAAAATTCTACGAATCTATAATCTACAAATTTTTTTTCCGCGAGTGCTAATATAACTAGCACTCGCGGAAAATAAATTTTCAGACTATGGATTCTTCGAATTTTATTACTTAATGGGGGCTAGCCCCCAAACCCCCAATCCTCACTTCGTTCGAGGCTAATAAAATTCTACGAATCCATAATCTAAAAATTTATTTTCCGCGAGTGCTAGTATTAATAATAATAATAATAATAATAATAATAATATAATACTTAAGAAATAAATCATTTTTAAAATTCTTTACTATTATATATTTATTTTCTATTCTCTTAATTTCAAATGAATACTTTTATATTGTAAAAAATATTTAATATAATTATATTCTATATATTTAATATATTAATAATAATATTCTTTTTTTCTATATCTCTTTTTATATTTTATAATATATTTTGTAATAATATTTCTAAATAAATATTAGTTTATATAATTTTCTTAATAATAATTCTATTTTATTCTTTTTATTATCTTTATTTTTTTATTCTATTTATTCTATTTATTTTATTTAGTTCACTTTTAAATATTTTCTATTTAATTTAATATTTAGAATTTATAAAGAAGCTTTATAGTTTTTATATATTTCTTAATATATTTTTAATTATATATGAAAAATATTAAGTATTTATTATAATTATAATAATAAACCTCTTTATTTATTATTTATTATTTATTATTTATTATTTATTATTTATTATTTATTATTTATTATTTATTATTTATTATTTATTATTTATTATTTTATATTTATTATTTATTATTTATTGTTTATTATTTCGAAATAATATAGGGCCTATATATAATAGCTGAAATGGAATGGGCCGAAATGGAATGGGCCGAAATGGTTGACCACCTTCGAAATGGCCGAAATGGTTGGCTACCTTCGAAATGGCCGAAATGGAATAGTCGGAATGGAATAGCCGGAATAATTAAGCTCCGAAGGTAGAACGGAAAGTCGGCATTAAAAATTAAGGTTTTTTGCTTACTAACGTTCGACCAATTAGAATTTTCGCGGAATACTTATGACCAATCATACGAGCCGCTAAGGATTTAAGGTTCGTGTTTTTCATTTTGAACCTCCTATAGTACAGGTATAAAAATCACATGACTCCACATTTCTCTAAGGTTGATTCTTCGAATCCATTATTATTATTATTATTATTATTATTATTATTATTATTATTATTATTATTATTATTATTATTATTATTATTATTATTATTATTATTATTATTATTATTATTATTATTATTATTATTATTATTATTATTATTATTATTATTATTATTATTATTATTATTATTATTATTATTATTATTATTATTATTATTATTATTATTATTATTATTATTATTATTATTATTATTATTATTATTATTATTATTATTATTATTATTATTATTATTATTATTATTATTATTATTATTATTATTATTATTATTATTATTATTATTATTATCATTATTATTATTCTTATTATTATTAAAACTATTTAAAGTATTAACGTTGAAAAGAGCGAGAAATAAAAGAAAAAGCGAAAGGAAAAAGCAATTTACCCTTTCGAATTTCAACGAAATGATTTTAACTTATCTTTAATATAATAATATAATAAAAGAATAAAAGAATAATAAAAGAATAAAAGAATAAAAGAATAAAAGAATAAAAGAATAAAAGAATAAAAGAATAAAAGAATAAAAGAATAAAAGAATAAAAGAATAAAGAATAAAGGTATTTAAGAATTAGTATATCGAATATTAGAGCTATTCAACGAATATTAAAGCTATTTAATAAATATTAAAGCTATTCAACGAGATTAATCTATTTTAAGCTAACTAATAGATTCTAGACTACCTATAGATAAATTAATAGATTTTAGGCTTTTTTTAATTAAACTAGTAGAATTCTAACTATTTGTAGTTAAATCAATATAATTTAGATTATATATATATATACTCATATATTTATAAAAGATAATATTTTTGAGAAAACGTTAATTCACTGATTTTTTATAGGAATTCTGGTTCCGTAGGGGAAGGTCATGACTTAATACACGCGTCGATAGGAATATGACAAGCAGATGTTTACTCGGAATTGGAAGGGATGAGATATCATATCAGAACTTGGAGTTAAACGTCACAGTCTTAGAGTAGACTGTGTCGTACTCCTTAGACACATCAAGGTGGACAATAATGATGGATGAACAAATAAAGTCGAGTCACATGTAGGAAGATCATGATGATATGATATTGTTTTCAATTATCGTCAAAAGTCCAATGCATATTTAACCAAGAACGGATTTTTTCCCATCACCAGAAGTACCGGCACTCAGTTCTCTCCCTCAAATCCACTCGTCGTGCCGACGTTAAGAGACTCCAGGGTTATCTTAAGAGAAGTCTCTAGGTCGGATTATTTGTTCCTCGCATGAGTTCGGTATCTAGAATTGCTTCAACTGAAGGTGCTGTCCACTCAGTCAAGTTCGTGCCGTTAAGAAATCTATTGATCCACGGGTGGCAGTGGAGGCTGTTTAGCTTATCTATGAAATCTTGTACCTCTAAGTCAACTTCATCCCTAGGGTCTCCCAAAGAGTAAACAATGTAGATTTTTTCTACTTCCGTTCTGGATAAACCATAGAGCGTGGCTACCCTAAAATCTGGTGCCCCTTGAGCAAAGACTGGGAAATCTTGATGACTCTCTTTGAGTCTTGCAAAATCTAGAGCAACAGATCGAAAGAGGTACGGTCCTGTTGGGAGTTGATGTTTTTCCTCAAATAATGCCCCCACGTGGCCCCAAACTCTGTACATATGATAGAAATTCGTGGTTGGGAAAACAAGTTTTCCTCTGACCCATAAAATATCTATATCTGGATCATAGCAAAGGGGACGTCCGAGGAACGTGGTATACTTATAGCTCTTCTGGACAATGTCCCGGGACTCGTGGCAGATCTTAAGCAAAAGTGTAGGAATGCTTCCTGTAGGTGTCTGATATTCGAGACTAGGACCTTCAGGAATATTTTCGTTCAGGCCGGTGAACTGCTCACAAATTTTGAGTTCGATAACTCGTGGCTGAGAAAAGGCAGCGTGCTTCCATATTTTGAGTTGTATTTCAGGAGGGAGGTCGGCGAAGGAGATGGAGTCACCGGGATTAACACCAAGTTGGGTTTGACGTTGATGTGCGGCTTGATGTTGATTTTGGAACATGATGTCCGTAGTACTGATCGTTGATTATAGTTTGCCCTTTGATAGAATACTTGACTGACGTTTCAGAAATGTCGGTAGATTGAGAAATTCTTGTCTTAGGAACGGTTTGGTTTGTTTGTTTGCGTTGTGAGAAAGTGGTCTCTTAAGTAGGAGTTTTATTCCAAGTTTGGGAACTGGTGGGTTAACTTACTCACCTTGAGAATATTACAATACTCACTGCAGGTGCAAGTATATGAATCAATACTAGAAATGCTGATTCACTATGAAAGGTTCTGATGCTTACAGGGAGGGAATATCTGCATAGTGACTCGATCACCCAAATCCACCCATTTTCGGGAAGAAGAGCACATTCGAACTACAAAATCTTCCAAATAACTCCCGGTATTCTGATCAGGGTAATGTTCTGTCTGATAATATCAAGAGAGTCCACACTTTGCGACAGACGTACAGATTCGCCCAATCTTGGGTAAGATGTCGAAATTCTTTGGAACAACCATATGAATTCTACATATTTTCTCTCCACCAGTCTTGGAACCACCTACCTGGATTGCTCTGGCTTAGCCGAAATCTTGGTTTCATGACCTTCTATCAAATCAAGCAACATAACAACGAAGCTAGATCTAGGAAGATCATTAAGAGTTTAAGTCCCAGAAGTTTCACACTTTCAGACTATTTAGCTTCTTGACCAAGAGGCTGCAGCTGGATCTCTGGGAATTGACTCTTCTAGATGTTGGACCTCGAAAATTGAAGCTCCCACTGGACTATTAGACTCAGAAAGTGCCCATGTATTCATAGCTGCATGTATTAGGAACCGTTATTACCGCAGGTCGATAATACAAACCGTAATTCCAGTCCTCATCCGCATCTGCCACGGCTCCCGACAACTTTGAACTGTGAGCGGGCGGAGCAGTTGTTTGGAATCCCCGATATAATTGTTGGCTATGGACGGTTTCCAAAATTTGACCATCGCGCATTCTGTCAGAGATGGCCCTTTGAATGCCTCGCAGCTTCAACCACAGGCATAGCGAGATGACTTCCATCGGAAGAGAGGTTGGAAGAAGCGATTTCAGATTGTCAAGAAGGCTGATATTATATTGACTGGACCCTAAGAAAACATTCGGGTTGCAGAGGGCTTTGTCCAAAACCTTCACAGATGGACAACCTGATGAAGCACTCTTTTCTTCCCTATCGATGTTATATCCTAACATGAATTGAATTTTAGAGGAGGCTGGTACGGACTTGTACCCTTATATTTTTTGCATTACAGCTACTTGCCCACCTCCTCTAAGTGAAAGAGGGTTCGATGTATTGATGGAGTCATTTTATACCATATTGGACAATCAGAAACGAAGGTATGAATAGCTTGAGAGGATGACAATCCAAACGTAAGAGATTCTTGACCAATTCCTACTTTTAACAACTCAATAATACAATGACAATGCCTAGCAACTTCGCTACAAGTTCTCCTGTGATGTTTGTTTTTAACGAACAAACAATATATCTACTTTCAAATCCATCTAATCTCAGATTATCCTCAAAGCTAAGTCTGAGTCAAATCAAAATGATTAGACTTGATTACCTCTTATCCCTACTTCACAAGTGAGACCAAAAGTATATGGTCTAATCTTTTAAACATCTTCAAGAGTAAATCTTTACCCCAAACAAAAATATCTATGGATAAAAGCTCCACGAACAGATACTGGAAATAAATAAGTCTTCATCACACATCATGGTCCAAGGTTTGAACTACTTTGTTGTTTGTTGGTATTGACTTGGTTAGTTAAAGTGTAAATACTTAATCCTTTTGTTTTTATAGGCATTGATGTTATTCTCTATGTAATCTATGGAACGGAGGACGATTTTATAGCCTCCTCGAGGTGCTAGTATGCCCAATACGGTTAGACGTATTATTTGTATAGCAACTGAAATGTCACATGATCCATTTCCCGACATTGCTAGAAAAGGTCCTTAGATTAGATATTGGTCTCGATGATAGCTTCAAGGTATGATATCTTACGGTATATTGCGGGCTTAAAGCTTAGATGAAAAATCGGGGATTAACCAACAACAATTGCATTCATGCCCATGGGAAAGTTTATAAGAGAGAAGGTTTGTTTACGTAACCATGTGACTTGGTGTATGCTTGTTGAACTGGCAATATAATTGAGTAACCTTATGGTCTCACACCTGGTCATCGCATGATCAGAGTCGTCGTTCAAGGTGAAAGCGAGATGATGATTCGAATCAGAAGTAGCTTTTATATCATTTGATAGAATTGGCCGAAAGGGGAATCACAAGTGTATGTGATGTGGTCACGATTTCAACACAGTACTGGAATAAGTGTGAGTGTTAGCCATATGCACATTGCATGCATACTTGTAGAATATGCAACATAATGAGCATAATGAGCGAGATATCGGAGTATATAAATAAATATAAATAGACGTGGGTCAATGATACGAAATTAGCTGTATAATTGGTAAAACTCTATTAAATAAAGTAAATTTATGAAGAATTTAATTTCTGGTTGAAATATGAATTATATGATGAGTTGAACCTGGCATCACTTCGGAGATCAACCGAAGATTACCATATATGGATTAGCTCACCCCTGGGCTTAATTCAACTTCACCCTCCTTTCCTAGACAACACGAGAATCTTTAACTTCATCATAAATGCTACCATAAACTCAATTTGCTACCATCTCCTTTGCGAGATGAAGGAAACTGACCTCCCAGTAATGGTTTATACAGTAAAACTTCCGCATCAGGCTCATATTGTCCACACACAGCCACTCTCGCGATCGAGGATTTGAATTCTTGGGAAACATGCCATAAGCCTTGGAGTTTGACGTTCATCTGGCTACTCTTCCAATCTCACATCCGCGTGAATGATATACGTGGAAAGGAGGGAACAAGTCCAGGTATCCAGACACTCACTTCAGCCCTAAGAATGTACAGCGACGGTTTGTCGATCCTTCGGGATATCCATTTTTCTTTTCGTATGTTTTTGCCATGACGTTTGGAGCATTTTGTGGCTCTATATCTCGCTTTGGGTAGTGGATAGAACGAGAACTGCCCTCCACGTGGAGTGAAGGATTCTTGTGGAGACTACCAAGGTGATAGATAAATTGGATGATGCAAGGGCTCCCCTTGTCTGGACGTTGCGAAGTCTACCTCTGGATTAAAACTCCGATGGTTTCAGTATAAGATCTCTTATATCCTTCAATTGAAGATGGGTGATTGCACCAAGTGATATCCAACCTCCCAGGCAATATACTCTCCTTTTTTCAAGATGTTACGCACTAATGTGCTCTTGCCTTTGTTATGTTTTCTCGCTAGTGCTGCAAAAGCAGATGATGCGCAGTCCGCCATAGATCGCGCTGTTGCCAGCGTTACAAAACCTTCCGCTGCTAATATTACAAATGACAACATTTGCGTAAGTATTTCTGTTTTGCTGTGTCAGGGGTTCCTCTATTACTCAATCAGTGCCTCTATTCCTCATACCTGATGACTGTTCGTTACACATCCCTAACATTACCGTATAGTGCAAAGCTCTTCAAAACGCACTTGGACCCAAAGTTTTCTACCCTAACTCAACAGCATATAGTAGCTTTTCAGACACCTTTTACTCCCTACAAGAATCAGAACTGTCCCCAGGCTGTATAGTGAAACCAACATCCTCCTATGACGTCTCCATTTCTGTGGGTATCCTATCCTTCCTGGCAAATCACACCAGTTGGAGCCCTTCATGCAGTTTCGCTACCAAATCTGGAGGGCATGCTCCTAATCCGGGCCAAGCCAACGCCAATAAAGGTGTAACGATAGATCTGAGCATCATTCGCAACATAAGCGTTAGCACCGATAAGTCCTTGGTATCCGTAGGTCCAGCAGCCACCTGGGGAGAAGTTTATTCCGAGTTGGATAAACATCAAATTACTGTTCCAGGAGGACGAGTCAGTACAGTTGGCGTTGGAGGACTGACCGTCGGGGGTAAGTTTAACACATGTCTTGTCCAATCAACAATCTAACACACCTGAACAGGTGGAATATCCTATTTCTCGCCCAGAAAAGGATTCACATGCGACAATGTCAAGAACTTCGAAGTAGTAATCGCCAACGGAACGATCCTCAATGCAAACGCCCAACAAAACTCTGATCTCTGGCTAGCATTAAAAGGTGGCTCCAACAATTTGGCAGTAGTCACCAGAATTGACTTCTACGCTTTTCAACAAGGTGATATTTGGGGTGGCAATATCTTGTATGATATATCAACTGCAGACCAACAAATCAACGCCTTGGCCGACTTCACCAGTAACGGAACTTATGATGAATACGCTTCTCTAATTTCTACCTTCGTCTACCAGCCCGCTATTGGTCCGCTAGTAGTGAACAACATCGTTTATACCAAAGCGGTCGCCAACCCCCCAGTATACCAACACTTGACCGCAATTGAACCTCAATTTTTGAGTACTATGAGAATTACCAACATAACAGATGTTGCCACTGAAACATTGGCACCAACTACTCATTTACGGTATGTGTTCTTGTCTTTCTTCTCGTGCATTCGTGCATTCGTGAATGATGTTGTCAATTCATTCTGACATACACCTAGTACAATCTTCATGACAACAACCTTCAAACCCAGCAAAGCCATGCTCAATGCAACATTCAATGCCTGGAACACTTCCCTCGCCAGCCTTGAAACAATCGACACTCTCACCTGGTCTATATCATTAGAACCACTTCCCACCAATGTTCCAGCCAAATCCGCAGCCACAGGTGGAAACGTCTTAGGTGTTTCTCCCGCCGAAGGTCCACTCATTGTCGTTCTCCTTACCGCAACTTGGCAACAGGCATCCGATGATGCTATCGTTACCCAGACCGCCAAAGACATGTTCGCAAAAATTGAGACATACGCAAAGGCAGAAAAGTATTATAGCAAATGGCAGTACTTGAATTATGCCGCCAGCTGGCAAGACCCTATTGCAGGGTACGGAGAGGAGAACCATGCAAAGTTGCGCCGTACGAGCATATTATATGACTTGGAGGGTGTGTTCCAGAGGGCTGTCACTGGTGGCTTCAAACTTTTTGTCGGTTGGGGTTGGCTTTAGATGTTGGTGTTTGATAAACACGCACTTGAAATATTTCATATTCATTCATTACGATGTCAAGCCTTTCGGTAAAAAACATAGTTTCTCCTCCTTGAGATCTTGACGGATATTTGTTGATAACTTTCAATTACTGTACTATATTAGCCTGATTTGATCTTACACCCTGATCGTGTTGATTGTACCTTTGGTCTACATCATTTTCACGTGCGAATCTCCGCGTGTACCTGACGTATCATCTAATGAATCCTCAATCGGATATAATTAAAATCCATTTCACGCACTAGAAACTATAAAATTCTTTTGAAAATACAAGCTATAATGCGATATCAATAGCTCTATGTCCGAGCAGCATTCAAGGATCATAACCCCACGCCAAAAAAAAAGATCTCCTTTTCCCCATCTCGCTTACGCAGACTAATGACCATCAGCTCCCCAACGTTTGATTTGCAATCAGAGTTCCGCGCGATGGCAAGCGATGCTCATTCGATAGGTCTCTCGTTGTTTGCAGAAATTAAAATTGAACGGAAACCCCACAGCTGGTGGGGAGTGCGATATTTTTTTGATTGTCGAAACAGAGAGTATGTGTGGTAGCTGTGGCATCTGGTTCGTGGAATCGAAACTTTTCCAGTAGAGGATTCAATTATGCTTGGACTTTAAGCATTGCCGTATATGGGCACCAAGAGGGTCATGGCCCTAACCTATTTGGTGTGCAATTATGCCCCGTCCGTGTTGGTCGTTTGGTCTTCTTCAACTTCTCTCAATGATGGCTGTTGTCTTATCGGTAGAGATGAATTGCAGATTATTCGGCATCCGTTATTTCTAAGGGCGGAGGAGGCTGCTCCGGGTAAGTGTGTTTCTTCATTTTTCCGGATATCTCAACTGCGGTGGTGAGATCTTAACGTTTTGATCCCCATGATTGCTCGCGATAGCCGTGCGATTTTTGAACGGCGCCAGATACCTGGATCTACGTATCTGTCCATCGTTATAGAGAGAGAGAGAGACGCGATCTTTGAAATCCTCCAGTCTTTTTTGACAGCTTGTCAGTCCCGATCGAGAGGTAGTTTGCCCGGCCGGCTAGACAACTGGTTAGTTTCTCTCGTGTATGGCGGCTTTCATTTCTTTCCAGGAGATACATCTGATACATCGTCCCTTTTTCAAATGGCTTCCCGGGACTCTCAAATTGGAAGTTCGGTCACTCTCACTCCAGCCCCAATCTCTCGCCTCTCGCCCGTCGCCTAAGAATCCATTAATTATTATCTCCATTTTCCACGAATATGAGGATTCCCTGCCGCAAAAGATGTAACTTTTCTCTATGTCGTATCTGTAGATCCAAGCCTCTACATCGTCTTTGGAAACTGTTCATATAATCAACAATTGGAAGATAGCTGTATTATTATAGGCTATTCTGGCAGGAGTGCGAACTTGGCTGTGGATACCAGGTGAAGATAATATGAGTAGAGAAAAGTATAGCAACGACAACAATCGTACGAAATATCTAAGCTTCAATTTTTATGAGACAATGCGATGTAGCAATGCCAGCAAGCATCACAATATATTTTGGCTATTTGACAACCGGACTCATGATAATGGTATCTGAGATAGCTGGAGAGGAAAAACTTCTGATAGGCAGAGAACAATCAAGATGTCGAAAAGAGCCTGGCGCTTTTGCCGCTCAAATTCTCGACTAATTCATAAGGATAAGGACAATGAGAAAGATGGTAGGAAGCTCCTCATAAAGTGCAACACGGAAAGCCGGGGCTTTTTGAGGTAGCTCTATATCACCTGATGAATGAACTACATGTGGTGAGCAGCGCTCCTCGAGTTGTAACTTATACTCAAATTTCTGATGTACAGCATGAGATATCTCAGCAAAAGATTCGCAGGTAAATGTGGCAACATAGAACGATGAACCAATAGATGCACTAGAATGAATCGATTTGTACCATGACGTATATCTCATGACAAGCCTTCATCCCTGTACCTATTCCTCCGATAACCTTTCCAGACAGTGGCACCAACTCAACTGACCTTGTGTACAAGAAAAATCAAAGGTTTTAAGCTTAATTTACTGAACGCCCTTGTTCTGAAGTGCAAGATACTCCCCCGACGAGAGACAACTCTCATCATCAATATTCACCCTGTGCTCCTCCACCAATTCCCTTACTCTATCAATCGGCAAGCCTTCCAGCCTGTATCCTTGAAATCCCGTTCTCCCATCTTTACCCGCAATGATGGAATTCAAAATCGCTTCTTCGGTAGCCTCACTTGCGGCTCGGAATAGTGTCTCGATGCTGTCATTCTTGATGACTTTTATATCATTGACTTCGATCTTGGAGAGACCATTTACTTGAGATTCATCGACTATCTCATTTGGTCTATTGCCGGTGGAAAGAGCTAGGATAATATCGCCGGAATGATTGCGACCTACGCCATGGCCACCGACTTGAGCGAGTCCTACCGCGCAGTGACGAGCTACACGGTTCAGTTGGTGGGGGAGAAGAGGCGCATCAGTTCTAGGATGATTTTAGCTTGATTCAAATAGTCGCGCTTTTCTTATGGGAAGCAAAATGAAAACTTACATCAAGATGATGATGATACTTCCCTCGCCAATTTTTCCTCCTTTCTCACTCGCCCTCTCCTTTTCTTCCAATTCCTTATTCTCTTTCAGTAACAACCTTCCGATTGGCACACCGCCAACCACAAAATCTCTCAAATGACCATAGTTGCTCTGTACCAAGACCCCTACCGTGAATTTCTGGCTTCCTTCTGCATCCTCCCAAGGAACCTCTCCAAAGACCCTCGAGCTTGTTCCAGTACCTCCAGGAAACATGTGACATGTCATACCAGCACCACCACCATGCTGGCCTATACCCAGGTTGAGGAGTCAGTATTTCCTAGAAAATGGAGATATTGAGGAAAATAAGGAAAGAGCTGTTTTGAAACCAAGGGAACATTGAAGGAAAAGAAAAGTGGAGATTTCGATCGGGAACAAGATCAGGCGATATGAAACGGAACCGAGTACAAACCTTCCTGTACCTCTTTTTGCGTTAATGCGTTCTCAATGGCAGGCTTTACATCCTCGAGGGTTAGCGGGGAGCGATATACATCATTGAGGATCATATCGGCGGTCTCGCCTACGATGGGAGTGCCGTAGTTATGCGAGACTTCTTTGATGGATGCAGATTTGGTTGAAGCGACGTCCAGAACGCGGTTCCAGAGGGCCTGGTAGACGATTCCCAAGGAGAGGGAATTGGTAATGGCGATTGGCTATTTGCGTTTTCATTAACATCCATTCCTTATGTTGTTCTCTTCATTGGTGGTGAAATGGAGAATATCTTGTATTGGAGAAATATCACGAACAGTATTCGAATAACCCCAATCTTTAATCTGATGACTCCCGGTCAATTCTCCATTCCCATTAAGGGTGTGTAGTCCAGCATAACATGGAATGGCAATTTCATCCGGATGTCGAGGAAAAATGACAGTGACACCTTTGCGGACATCTTCGCCATCATTTCCGATTGTGTGTTGACCGACGTGAACTCCTGAAGAAGATTAGAATTGATACGCCGACATTTGAGATCAAAATCCCAATATATATAGATGTAGATATAGATATCACGAGCTACTGATCTCGTGATACTGACTTGTGGGATTTGTGGGGTAATGTTGACTAACCTGGAACGTCAAGAATAGAGTTCTTGGGTCCTTGGGGGAGTTGTCCTGGAACATATCCAAGATCTTTACTTGTAAGACGTATGTTTGACATTATTGCCTAGTAGATTGTATTTAATTAGACGGTCTTGGTTCTTTGGAGAGATAGGATAGAAAGGATAGATTGATGAACTGATATGAACCGTGTTGTTAGATATTGAGGTGGGTGAATATATATTCTATGGTCATATGTAGATCGCGGGGTATCGTTCATGTACTTGAGCGGTGGGTGACTCACGCCGCAATGCTATTGGTATTCGCGGAAAGGTATACCAGATACCTGATTATGCCGGTTTTCTCTTGATATTAAATGTGATTGGCTTAGCATGACCTGATTCCGGTATGATAAGCAGATCAATCTGTTACTAAGATCTAATTAGGAAGGTGAAAGCTTCAAAGCCAATATATGTGGAAGTATGTACGATTGGGAAGCAGTGGCACAGTTACTAGAAATCCACAAAGTTATATGAGATATCGTAACTGCCCCTGACTTTAGCGAAATTAACACCCGGCGGCTATAAGAATCATTGTAAGATCTTAGAATGTGACCATAAATGGCAGCATGCCATTTTCTCGGAGTAGCCTCGCGCTAGATGATTCATGAGAACAAGAAGTGACTGTTGAGTTTGTCTCAAAAGAGATTAGTTAATAGCCTCAGCGTTCTAAGCAGGTTCTCGCCGTTGGTCTAGAGTCCACCAGGTCATCTATAATGTAGCCGAGCCGAGGAGCCTACCCGTTATACCCGGTAATGGCCTTGATCTATGTCAACACAAAGCTAGGTTTCCTCAAGGAAATAAAACGCATTGCGAGTTTGCAAAGTTGTTAGTATAAAAGGCTTGCGGGCTAGAAGATCTGTTGCGAACAAGGAAAAGAATCCGCCGGCAACTTGTACGATTTGAAGATGGTGGAGAGGCAGGTGACCAGCGACTTTCCCACCACCTTTATTCTGCCCAGAATAAACCTTCCATTATGCGCCTTCCTTTCTTACTGCAAGAGGATTATACTTGTAATAAATAGCTGCTGGCCAAACAATGGATGAAGAGTGATCCGAATTCCGATTATGTTCGGCTATGATCCTGAGTCAAACCTCCCAAGATATGACCATAAAACAATCAGTGTCATGTGATAAAGTGTGTATTGACGATATACCTCCTCTACATGAGAGAGAGATTGTTGAAAATAGGGAGGGGCGACGAAACCATACACGTTAGTTTTTGGGAAACCTTTATATCAAGAACTGCTGCACATCTCTTGTAACAGAGAGCCTCAGATGCAAGCCACTTCGATGATACACATCTTTTCTTTCCTGCCGAAACAGGTATGCATTTATCGTACGTAGAAAGCAACATATGTATATCGACTAAACGCTAGCCTGAGAGTATCAACCACGCACGCATGCATGCATCCCTCCACCACCCATCCATCGCGGTATCATTCAACAAAGCAAGCACCAGCGTACCACCCAATAAACTCATTCGTATATAAACATAAACCCACCCAAAGATGGGCACAAACGTGGTATTTCTGTAGCCGGAAGACCCTAACATTCGCGCTTTCCTATCCTATCCCATGCTATCCTGCCATATCCTGCCATATCCTGAGCGCTCCGCAAAGCTATGCAATGCCATGTGACGTATCCAGAAACCCCAATTGCTCCCAGCCAAGCCCATCTTTCGTAATCATTATTTACAACCTGTCCACTAACAATGCCCTAGCCAATAACAGCCCTTAAACTCAAGCTTTCTAAGAATCCCCCTAAATCCTCTTTCTTAACTTCAACTACACAATGTTCAAAGCTGTCAATGCGAACCCTCGCATTCGTTTCCTCGACCACCTCCTGAAACGCATTACCGAATTTATTCCTCCCGAATCCTTTTCCTCTTTCTTGTTCGTCGTCTTCATATTCCTCCTCATCATCCTCTGACTCCGAGGATTCTTCTTCTGTTTCATCATCCTCATCGTCGTCTTCATCTTCATCCTCCATTCGACTTGCTCTTCTGGCTGCTCGCTTTTCTTCGCGGATTTTTTCTTTATTTTTCCTCCTCAACTCTTTCGCCGCCAATTTTTTCTTGCTTTTTTTTTGCCTTCTCTCGAGCTGCCTTTTTGTCGCCAAACCCCCATCCTCCGACTCCACCACCTCCTCCACCAGTACCTACTACAACATACACACCTCTGCCTTCATTTAATCCCGCGACGACTAAGGGGGTACCTCGGCCTCCATTTCCTATTTTCCCCTTGCTTTCTCTTTCTTGTTCAGCGATGGCTTCACCGATCCATAAGGCAAGTTTCGTTAGCGCGGCTGGATGAGTGAATAATTGGACATCTGGGCCATCTTTCACTACCGCCATACGGAAGGCGCGGAGATGTTTGATTTGGCGCTTTTCAATTAAAGAAGTGCCAGTGCGGAGGATAGCACGATGTAAGTGTTGGGCTATTGGGAGAGCGAGTTTGAGTTCTTCGATTCTAGTTTGGTAGTAATATTAGTATCCCAGTTTAATGCTTGATAATCGAAAGGATCAATGACAGACGAAAAGTCGGCGGAGATACAACATACTTTTCGAGCGCATCATAAGCATCCCAAAATCTCCCAACCCACTCTTCACCCTCCAATGTTCCATCCTCATCGCTCGTTTCCTTAGTCTCTCGACTTCGGTCCCATGCTCCGTTCTCCAGATTTGTAACAGCCTTTTTTCCAACCTCCAGTATAGCACCCACCACAACTCCTACATCTTGTGCACTAAGTGTTGCCTTCCAACCCCAACTTCGCACGAAACCCCAGCCTTCTTTCGAGCCTCCTCGATCTTTTCCGTCTGTGTCAGCACTCGGGACGAGATCATCAAGGCCGTAGAGTTCCGAGTACTTTAGTAGCTTTGTTCGTAGTCCACGTTTGAGTTCCATATCCATGTGAGTATAACTTTGTTTACATTGAACAAGACTTACGCCCATCTTTGCAAGTAATTTATGTAATCGTTTTCGTCCACTATCCGACCAGATATGTAACCTTGCAGACAAATATGGAGAGTGTAACATGCTATCATATAAGCTCCAATGTCTAATTAGAAGAAATTTTGGCTCTGGTGATAAACGAATACTGGTATCGGTTGGGCTTCGCGCCGTTGTCGGTATGATGCCACTATGTTCCGGTGACATATTTCGATTTGAATTGAAGGCAGAATCGGAAAGTTCTGGGGGATTGAGACGTCGCACTTCATCTCTAAGAAGCTGCCGTGTTCTTGATCCACGAGACCCTAGCCAACCTGAAGCCGAGGACTTTTCCGTAGTCACTGCCACTCCAATCGCGGATCGACCGTATAATTCCTGCGAGCTAACACCAACTATTGTCATCCAAAGCAGATCATTGTCCTCTCTTCCTAATTCTGAAGCCAAGGAATACATCATTGAAGATATTGGTTCAGAGTATGATGCACCAAGATTATAGTATGTTTGAAGAACCATTTCATTCTTGCGACGTAATTTGAGGAATCTTCGCCGCAAGGCTTTCGCAGACGCTGGTTTTGGAGGTTGTGCTGGTGATGGGGATACGGATCGTGAATCGCTTGAGAATAATGGAGGATCATTGAGTGATAGAAGTCCACGCTGAGGGGCACGAGTTGGCGATTCTGGAATTGGGCTTGACTGATAGAATAGTTAGTCAGGGTATGACATTGAGATGCAGGTACATACCGAGTTGCTTCTACGCCTCTGTCGTGGTCTATCATCCTCTACGTCGGTATCATCTTCTTCATCTCTATCCGACCAAGACTTTCTCTTCTTGTCCGGCCGGTTGATAGGAGATGGCTCATCTGCATCACTGTCGCCTTCTGTTTCACTGCCCTCAATATCATCCTCATCTTCCTCAATCTCAGGCATATCAACCAATGCCAAGTATGCATCCTTTTCCGCCTTCAAATCTTCTTCAATATCCCCATCGTCAAAAACTATGATTCCTCCCTTGCCCGGTTTATAATTCCTTGAGATCATACCCCCAACAACACCCTTTGGCGGTTCCGATACGATTTCCCCGCCCTCTACTTCATGTGATATCACTGGGAACCCTCCAAAGACATTCCCTAAGTTCCAAGGCCGTCTCGCATCCACTACCCAAACCTCAACACCTCCATAACTAGCCTCATCTGCCTCCGAATCAAAGCCAAGTAGAGCTCCCAAGTCAACTAGACCTCCCACACCTAAACAAACCACAACTCCCCCGGTACCACCCTGATTTTCCATCATCGGTTGTATAACATCTTTCCCCGCTTTCTCCAAATCTCCATATCCAGCAATTGGTTGTATTTTATGTGGAATGTAATCGCGTTTCAGAAGTTGAGTCAGAATTCGACAGCCGCATAGGGCATCCGGTTCGAGAGCAACAAGTATAAGAACTGGCGGAGATAATGGATGATGGGTCTTTTGAAGATGGAGGTATAGTGTGGCAAGTTGTGAGCGTGGTAAATACATGTTGAAAGGTGCAATACGCGTCAAATGATGTGCCAATTATGGCAGAGTGTAGCAGAGTTCTCTTATATCGACAATCAGAGTCTGCGATTCGAAATTGAGTAATCTTCTGAACGCGTTTCGAAGTTCGGGTCCGGATGGGTTATGGTGCGAGAAATGGCATTTGGATTTTGTCAAGGTTGTATTTAGAACTGGAATCGAGTTCTTGTATGTGAAGATGTTGAAGTGAAGAAAGAGTATTGACTTGGATGATAATGGCTCCTACAAAGGAAGTGAGCGTTCCAAGGTTCTTCTTGTGAGCGTTCTTCTTGTATATATTATGCAGTCAATTATGCAGTCAGTCAATCAAGCATTCAGTCAATCATCCAGTCAATCAACCAGTAAAAATGATTTGATGTAAAAGTCGCGATTTCTCTCGACGCGTCTTCGCTAATTGAATTATATAAGGTTTTAAGGTAATTAAGATCTTATATTCTTATTTTTATTCTAATAATTACTATCCACGGGTAACCTTAGAATGATGATAATATTCTTTTTGAATAATTTTTAATATCTTTTATTATTTTTATATATATTATTAAAATAGGTTATAATTATAAATACTAATTTTAATATTTATAATTAAGATATTAATAGTAAGTTTAAATATTAAAACTCGATTTCTTTGCCTTTTATTATTTTTCTAGATATTATCGAAATAGGTTATAATTATAGGTACTAATTATAATATTTATAATTAAGATATTAGTAGTAAATTTAAATATTAAAACTAGATTTCTTTACCTTTTAAAATAATATACTTATTACTAATTAAGTAGAGAGGGAAAAAAACATTTTATAATATCTTTAAATAAGTTAAAGATGAGTTTAAAAATAAGTAAAAAGTAAGCTAAAAATAAGTTAAAAGTAAGTTGAAAATAAGTTAAAAATACAATATAAAATTAATAATTATAATATATAATTATTAGAGATACTCGTACGAGTAAACCCGTGAACCTACCTACTCGAATAATAATTCTAAAAACATTCTATAATTATCTCATCGAGCTCCCTATATTATACACGCCCCTTTATCTTATACGTTTAAACATTTTTAAGAATAAATAATTATAAATTAATTAATCATTTTAAACGATCTAAAATTTTATATTATAATAAATTAAAATAAATAGATTATAATAATATAGTAAAAATATATAAAAGAATAATATAAAAATAGTTTTTAATTGAAAAAATATATTTTAAAAATAAAGTAAAATTAAAATTAAAGAATATAATTATATATTATATTATATAAAAATAATATATTCTAATTACTAATATATTTCAATTATTATTATATAAGTCTATTATATATAAGTATTTTTAAAATGAAAAATCATATAATTGTTTTAAAATACAAATTTTATAATTTTCTATAATAATTAATCTATGAAAAAATAATATTAATATCAAAAAATAAATCTTTTAAATTTAATATTAAATCAAATCTATAATATATATTTAATTTTCTTCTAATAGTTATCTTAATTTTATCTTTATATATAATAAAAGAATCTTTTTGTTAAAAAGAAATGATATTTTATATAATATAAAAATAAAAAGCTTTTCTTATTTTGTTAATATATACTCTTTTTTTATTAAATTCTTAATTTTTCTTTAATAAATATAAATCTTCAAACTAATATTTATATAGTATCTTATTCTATTATTAAATTATCTTTAATTTTAATAAACTTATTTTTCATAAATACTTTTTAATTATTAATTTTTAATAAATTATATTTAATATAATCTTAAAATCTTTATAAAAAATTTAAGTTTATTTAATTATTTTAAGTCTTATATCATTAGAAAATATTATTTAAATTAAAAGTATCTATTTTCTATTATTATTAAAAAGTTATTAAATTTTATATAATAATTAGATTTACATTTTTAAAATTATAATTAGTATTTAATTTAATTTAATTTTATCAATTTTCTTTTTATAATACTATTTAAAAGTATTGAAAACATATAATATTAAAATATTATATTATAATATTAATAGGCTTTTTATTAATTAATTTTATTTATTGATTTTTAACTTTTTGAAAAACGTATAAGATACAGGAACATACATGATAAAGGGAGCTCGGTTACTTAGTAAAATCTTACAACTCATCATCTCCATAACTTCTCTTATCGTTTCATCTTTCATCTTTCATCTCTCATCTCTCTAATAACCACTTTCACTCCACTCAGTCATCAACATGACAATCATTCAGCGTACCTAGGAGGTATCAATCCTAAGCAAGATGTTTGGTCACCCCTTTATTAACGATATATCAAAATTGTTTACATATCTTTCTCGATCCTTTTCGCTCAATCTAAATACACCTAGGCACCCATCTATTCATGGATACCTATGAATACCAGATATATACATCTAATTATACGTCTGGTTGGGAAATCATTCACCCTGTTCACTCACGACTATGAATGTCTGCGAATTTCAAACATCACAAGATGCGGAAGAGATGCCTCACGAGTAGTTTTGAGCTATTCTCAACAACTCAATCGAAGGCGTCAGGTATCTGGTGAGTAATGATTAATTGTTCAATATGCCCTTGACAATAAATCAGATCTACTTATATTGGTTACAGACCTCTATGATCTTGGAGCGGAACATTGAAGACAACTACCAATTCATGCAACGACCTGCCCCTCTAATTTTCCATGACTCCCATTTCCATTGAATAATAGATGACTGGAATTAGGAAGCGACCCTTGACTCCTCAAGTCGTATATCTCAGGAATTGCTGCCTCCTTCTCCTCTTGTTCTTGTTTCCTCTTTTCAAATCTCTCACGAAGCTTCCCCATCTTAATCTCATCTTCTTTTAACCAAGCCTCGGAATGTCCTTGGACCTTTGGCCATCCATTCAACTCAGCATCAGAGTTGATCCAAGCAACTAACTCGCGAACATATTTTGGTTCTCGTCCTTCATTGAGAGCATGAAACGCTCTCCCAAACCCCTTTTCTTTCACTCTCAATATATACTCTTCTCTCATGGCTTCTTCCGATGGTAACTGCGCTCTTCCAGAGAACACAGCCGCAACTGCGATTGCCTGAAATTCAAACAGAGAAAATGTCGATACATAATATGCTGTGCCAACAAAAGCTAATGTTGGATCTGGTATATAAAATATGTCCTTATGAAGATTATGGAGTTGTGTTCCATCAGTTACAAGAACTGTTTCATTTGCCTCGGCTGGAGAAATCAGATCGTTGTGATATGGAAGGAGAAATGGATACGATATATGGTATCCTGTACAGATTATGACTTTGTCGATCCCGTCAAGTGTTGTACCGTCTTTCAAGTGAACAATCCCGCGGCCATCGTTACTTGTCTCGAAAGAAGAACACTCCCCAACCCTTTGAGTACCTGGGGGTAGAAAGCTTATGGGAAGGTCGAATTGACCACCTCGAGTGGATTGATAGACCCCTTTGGCTGTAGCGCTAATCTCCCTGGCGATGTCGTTTGAAGATACACTCCCACCAATCAGAAGTACAGTCTAAGAAACTTAATACACGACGTCGTTCTCCTGGAAATTACTACGTACCTGGTCCTTAACCTCTTCGGGCCTTCTATAAGCTTTTGAGTGCATAACCCTTTCTGGGTGATGCTTTCGCCATTCTTTCAGTCCTTTGATATCGGGCACTCTGTTGGCATGATAATGACCGCTCGCCACAACTACTTTGTCAAAAGCCTGTTCATCAAGTCAGAATCCGAGATTTTGAAATTGCTCCAGCCACGGCTTACCTCTTCGCCATCGATCAATTCAATTCTCCCATCGTGGGTTTTGTTCAACAGCTTTGATGTCACAATCCATTTCCCATTTAATTTTTCAATCTTCTCGACTTTGGTATTGTATCTCAGGACCTGTTCTAGATGAAACTTCTTCGAATAGTCCTCTAGATAATCACCAACAACTTTCACATTGACAAAGTCACCTGTACCTTCTTTCCATGGGTGATTTTTTATTTCTTGGAGTTTCGTCGAAATGTTCGTCGTTAGGCCGAAGTATGCAGGTCCTGGTGGTGCATGCTTCAGTTCAAGTCTTTCTCTTCGGAGAGCTGATGCTTGAGGTGTGGAATCCTCGGAATCTGAATCCGCATCTGGATAGAGACCAGCAACCGATGGCAAAACGGATGGATATCTTGATTCAAGAGGTTTCCTTTCATCGTATGCCCTGGATCATCCTGTCAATACTAATCCATCCCGGCATTCTGCAAGAAGTAAATATAGACTGTTCAACTCACCATACACCACCTGGCTTTGATGATCGTTCATAGATTGTCACATCTAATCCATAATCTATGAGATGTCTTGCTGCCGCCAGACCACTAACACCGGCACCGATGACGGCAACTTTTTCAGATGCTAAGCCCATATTCCTTTTATAAGCTTCGAGGTCAAAATATATCCAATCCAACATTCAAAGTATTCGAGCTTATATATTTTCCAGATTCTCGCGTTATCTTACATTAAAGATGATTAATAATTAAACACAGTCACTCTGCCTTCACGCCGTTATCTGAAAAGGAACTTTGAATTCTTCATATCGGGTCATGTACCGATATCTTTATGCTTTCCTCGTATCCTTGGACAGCCCAGATGGGAGGCCGAAAGATTGTGTGATGGCTGCAGCCATTTCGCCATCTCTCGCTTCCGGGTACTGGTTGACCAATGAGGTCAAGTATGAGGTCATGTATATCATAAATTCTCCACGCAATGGCAGTAATGAGTTTGTCGTGATTGCAGGCTCACATAACGGATATAACACCATCTGCATGTTTTCAACGATGCCTAGTTATGTGGTGATCATCATCATGAAATCATAGTCACGTGAAGACCATACTCTACGGAGCACCTGGTGGAGTATGTGACCAATTGCCATCACGTGGTTCACGAGCCAACGTCAACGCCAACATCACCTCTCGCATCGACAGAAATCCATTTTTCATGTCTTACATCCAAGAATTCAATTCTTTAACTAATCTCTCAATAAACTTCAATGAAGCGGCACTATGCAACACCAAACAGGAATTTCATTGTACCGAAGATCCAAGAGTGTTGAAGAATTTCTTGACCTCACCTTTTGAACCTCTACTATATAAACCCTAATAGCAACCATCCTTTCATCCAGATCGCATGGCGGTCAAACGGTCCTGTTTGATTCAGGTCAAGTGCGGTCTGGTGGCGGAGTTGGTTATACGCCTGGTTCGGAAAAAATCCCATTACGAAGGGGTTTCTGTTGGTCGCCTACAGTTTTGCCATTTGGTTCCTTGCTTCTCTGTTTATTTTTTGGCCTTTTTGGTGGAGCGCAGTTTGATATTTTGAGAATTTTGGGAATTTTGGGAAGTTCTTTCGAGGATTGAGAGGGGAGGTGGAGATGAGACGTTGTTAATATTAATGTTGGGACGATATCAGATATTATCGATGATACATGGATTCACTGTTCACGCGTCTTGTATCATGTCCTCAGTTATTATCCTCCTGTCTGCATCCTTCTAATAAGAAAGGCAACTGGTTTGATCTTGCGCTTTTGTTCTTTTGACTGGCCATTTTTGCGAGGAAATGAAGAGAAGTTTTCCTGGAAAGAAGGTTTCTTGCTAAGTCTTACATCATTCTGAATATACAATCTTTCGCTAAATTTATCATGCACACTTCGTGGGAATATTTATAGAGCAGCCATCATTCTTCAAAATTTACCTTCTTATTTCATATTCAACAGAAGTGCCACAACACAGTTTCTCTGATATTCAGTAATATCGGGTGAGGAGCATGGCACGTCATTCTCATCAGCGTTGTGATCAAGTTAGTCCCTCCCAACGTTCCGTATCTACCACCACTTCAGGGTCTTCGCATATCGGTCGTTTTGAAAATTAGATCATAATGAATGCCACAGTGCATCAGATATTCACGGGAGGCTTGGACCTCAATAGAGTAAGTTCTCCTTGTGAATAGAGCGGTCCACATATTCTAAGCACAACCTTATGCATAGTCTGCGGCGAAGCTTTTTGTCTATGTAGTTCTTGGCGTGTTTTGCTTTATTCTAATGTGGGGAAGGAGAATTTGTTGTACTTTTGTGTTTTGAGTGTGTCATGAAGGGAAGAGGGTTTCAGGGCCATGGGTAGAGTGGTTGGGAGGAGAAGGGAGGAGATGAGATTTGAGGGAGATGAAGGTATTTAGGAGAGAAAACTGTGGACAACACAATACAACCAATGGGAGGATCAATACTTGCAGGGGATACATTGGGAGAGGGAGCTGAAGCAAGCAGATCCTTTCGGTCTCTTTCCATTGGTGAGTACCTTCAATGCCAAATCTAGACGACGGGAGACGAATGGTGGCGAAAAGAGCTGTCTTCAGACAGAAGTTCTCCTAAAGTCATCAGTCTGCCAGCGATACCTAGTAGATCAAGCCTGGTCAAAGAAAGATAAAGGCTTGTTGTACTGGGAATATACTAGCCTTCCAATAAGTCGTCTCATTTCTTCCTCGAGCTTGCCAATGATGATCAGTCAATACCCATGATGTCGACGCCAGACCAAGAAAATCAAAATCTCCCTTCAAGTGAAAACCACTTGGGCCTTTCAGAATCTTCATTTGACACCTTTTGGTCCTCATCAGTGAGTTACCACAAGAAGCTTCCTTTCAACTGTAAAACTTACGTCCTTTTAATTTCCCAATTTCGAGTTATATGACCAGGTGTCTCAAACTGGGTGATTTGGAAGCTGATGAGAGTCTTTTTTAGAAAACATGGTCTGTTAGTGCTTGACACACCCATGCTAAAGTTTCTCTTTATCATCAATGATAAGTGTGCATTTTAGTATATCGTGAATGTCAATGTCAGGCGAAGGGGGGCAGAGATTTCCTTTAAGGCAATCTCCCTCAGACTCGGAAGATATTTCTCGCCAATGAAGGTTTGAGCTTCAACTCCCAAAACAACTTTTCTCCTACAACTCTCTATCATGAATAATAATTCTCTATAGGACATCATCCGCAAGTCTTTCAACATCTTCTTTCTAGCTCTTCTTTGATCGAGAGATCATAATTTGAGGAGTTTTGATGGTACCAATTTTTTTCTATGTATACCGAGAGTTGATACCAACAGTTTAGAATTTTGGATACTTGAAAGTCAAGCCAAAATCAAAAAGCATCTTCCTTAGACACTCTATCTCACTTCCATTCTCGATACATACCTTTCTTATCGGATGAGATAACACCCAATTTGAAGGTGAAGCCATCACGTCGCGTCAGAACTTGTTATCCCATCCGAATCTAGCGTTGGAAAGAACTTCACATAACAATCTTGGCTCAGCTTCCTGTTGTTATAACAAGTCGGAACAAGATTAAACAACAACAACAACAACTCTATTACCAACTTTCTCAGACGATATAGATCGACAATTAACAAGATGGATCAAGTGAAATTGTTTTTGCAAAGAGGCAGTGCAATACTTCAAAAGGGTAAAGAAAGAGAATTGTTTCAGAACAATGATGAGATTGAACATCCTGATGTTGATACAGGCGCTGCTAAGGAATGGGAGGAATTCGTAAGTCGATCTACTATTTACATCGTCAATTCCCTTCAGCAAGAATTACACGCTAATCCCTTTTGCTCTGATGGATAGTTAAAATCAGCTTACTATGGTACAATCGTACCGGCAGAGTACCTCGAGGTTGACAAACATCAGGACAACACTGATTTCTGCATTGAGACTTTTTTCAACCCCGTTGAAAAGGGGGCTCGCTGTGCGCTCTTACTCAAGCAGTTCAACGCCTACAAAGGAAACGCCGAGAATGGTCTTTTGGATGAAGTCTATCGTACCCTTGCTCACAATACTGCGGAGACGGAAGTTTGGCGCGGTATCCTCACCTTTCGTCCCTTCAACGCAACCTATATCAATGCGGGAGACCAGCTCCACAACGTCGGATTCCCACCAACAGATATCGCAGCAGCGATTTGGCACCCGGCTTTCGGTCCGAGCTTCGTTAGAGCTAACACTAGAGAAAATATCCCTGTTGGCGCTGATTCCGATGCGGGATCTGCTCGCGAGACTTTTCGTGCCATGGTTTCGGAGCGGGTACAGGCACAGCAGTTTCATGCTGAGGGTCGCTCGGGGCGATCTATTCATGCTCCTTCTTTCGGAAACAGCGTACCCTCAGATAGGGAGGGAGACAACGGTCTTGTCTTCGGAGACCTCCCCGTCTCGGATGAGTGGCTCGCTAACGACTTTCCATTCAACCCCCCTCCTTCACGTGCCTCTTTCGCCAGTGGTCTTTCTGAGATTCCTCGGCCCGCAAGTCTTCTCTTGATGACTCGTTCCGCAAGCATTATCAGCAATTGCCCCGCCCTCATCAACCACGACCACGAGTGCACTGCCCCACCGACGTCTTGCCCGCCTCCCCCGCGCCCCTCCTGGTTCCTGCTCCCCCCGCCACGGGCATTGCTTACACGGGACCTAGCCCATCCGCTGTTCTTGATCAACGTTTGGAGGATCATGTTCACGCGCCGGTTTTGCGCGAGGAGATGGACGTCGATGATCGTCACACGGAATGCAATCGCGAATATAGACTCGTAGGTTCTGCTTGGCCGTATAGTATCTTTCAATCATGGGCTAACTCGAGCTGTGCTGTAGATTCTTCTCGCTATCCTTGTTGTCTTTGTTGGTGGATCGATCGCAGCAATCGTCGCGGCGATCGTGGTGGCTAGTAAGAGAAAGTGTGTTGGGGATTGCTTCTAGCTCAAGTATGACGATGGGATGTCGCTATGCGGTTCTTTGCTCTCATCTTAGGTTTTTCGAGGTCTTGGCTGGTACTTACTGGCTTGCTACTGCTCATATGATATTCCCTTCTTACAAAATCGAATGGGCATCTGATTATGAAGCAAAGCGGTTTGGACGAAAGGTCTTCGTTTTTTCATTGGTTCTAATGTAGTAGTCACTTGAATTGGGCTTGGGTCTTGGGTCTTGAGATGATTATTTGCAGTGATCGGACCCGGGGCCTGAAAATAGCGGATCAAAAGTTCACTCACTCGTCTGTTGTCAATACCCGGTGCCTTCATTTGTTCAGGTGACTTCCCCATCATGTCTCGCACACCTTGCATTGCTGTGATGATACTACCCGAGCCTATGAGTAGGATATGTAGATTAGCAACATCGATATAACACCCTTTGGCCATCAAATCTGCAGTACCTAATCTGCAGCACGACGTTTCAAATAACTACTCCTCTGACTACCTTCAAATAATAACATTCATCTATCCCTGAATACTATGAACATCAAACCCACCTCAAAAGCTCCATATACTAAAGCCTGATCGTTCGTTTCCAAGCTGGAGCTGGAAATGTACACAAACGCTTCCAGCGATAGAGTTTGAATTTTTGACTCCATTCAGAAGAATGTAAATGGTCATCTCAATCTTATATAAGAAAATGGTCATGTTATAATTATTCTCGCATTGTCAATCTCGTTCTATCTCGAGCATCGAATTACAAATTTTTATAAATTGTCAGCTGGTGTAATCAAAAGTAGGTTCGATGAAGGTTGTCAGTCTAATCTTTAGGACACAACATTATCAGAAACACACACTTTCAATCATTCACTACATTAATAAAATCTACACAGCAAACACAATACTGCCTATCCTCCCCTAAAGCCCAACGATAAATGGAAACATCGACCAAGCAATAAAATATCAATGATAATTAAAACCCCAAGATCATCCCAACCATCAACATCAATAAACATAACAAAACCCAACTAACAGCCAACTCCTACGTAATCATGCTTGCTAAATACAGAACTGAACAAAATCATTTCATCTCCCTTCATCCAGTACCTCATTATCATGCCGTGGCGCATTACTCATCATTCATTTCCCATCCCATCCTCATCCTCATCATCCTAATACATGTTTCCCCCGCCTCCACTTCTCCTCTTCTCCTTCTCCTTCTTACTCTTCCCTTTCTTAGAAACGCCACTTGAATCCCCATATCCATATTCATATCCACCTCCATATCCAGCCCTATCTCCACCATCCTCATCTCCACGTCTCCCCTCCCCACCTAACCCAAACTCCCATCCCGAAGGAGAAGCAAAACTACTGCCCTCTCCCCTCCCCAATCCAAACTCTCCCTGAAGTGACCTTTGTCCCATACTACTTTCCCCACCTCTAAACTCAGATCTCCTATCAAACGGCACCGCGACTCTACTCTCTTCCTCATACGCAGGCTGTTTCCCAAACGATCTAGTATCGAGGGGACGGGGAATAGCAGTGCCGAAATGATCTTGTGGTTGCGGAATAGCCGTGCCAAGACGATCGTACGGTGAAGCGGTGCTGATCCGCTCATGCGGTGGCGGTACTGGTGCGTCCGCGACCGACTCACCACCCTCAAATTGTCTCAACAGATTCTTCACCTTGCCACGTTCGTGGACCCACTCGCGAGCCTCCCTTTGATAATCCACCGGAGCGATGTTTCTCGCCGACACTCCAAAGTTAAATCCCTGTGAAGATCTAGATGGATGGCCTAGCTCTTCGCATCCCGGATACGTGGGCTCGTTGTCAAACGCTGAACTTTGGCGTGTAGTGTCAGCAGGAACTGGAATTCTCCTTGATAGGCCAAAATCCAAAGGTTGTGGTGATCTAGACGATCGAGCTGGGTTGTCATATTTGGGGTATGGACGTTCGTCGTCAAAGTCGGGGATTTCTCTCATATTGTCTATTGATCTTGTGCTAGGCATTGGTAGACGTGAGGGCCCGGATGATCGTAGGGGCTGATTGTACATGGGTATCTGTTCTCATGTTCGAATTGAGGACTTTCGGGGATTGTTTCAACGCGTTCTGGATTTCTTATTGGCAATCCAAGATTGAATCCATGTGATATTGGAGATCTCCGCGACTCATCGTATGCAGGGAACCTCTCGGTAGAGATTTGCCTGCTTAGTGCTGTTGGCGGTGTTGGCGGAATATTGTCTTCGTAAGTCATTTGATCAGTGGGTGTTACTGGGTGCTCTGGCTCAGGTTCATAGTTGTTGACCTGAGTTTCTTCGCTCGAAAAGGACTTGGAGAACTGGTCGTACGAATAACTCGTATCAGTGTGTCTTGTTTCTGGCTCCGGGTCTGACTGCTCATCATCTTGATAATTCAAAGTCGATCGTATCTCCGGAGGGAATTCTTCGTAGCTTGAATATCTTTGTTCTAATGGAGATGCAGGCTTGCTGAGGTCAGTCTTATGGGCAGGGTAGAACTCCCGTGAGTTAAATTGAGTATTTTCTTGCTCTAAGTTGAATTGCTCATCATCATCCTGGTAGTTAAAGGAAGATCGTGTATCAAGTCGAGTCTCCGCAAAGGTTGAATACTTCCGATTCGATGAAGCTTCGGGTTCGAAAGACTTGTTCTCATGATGTAAGTATGGCTCCCTTGAGTAAAAGCGCGTAGGTTCTGATTCTGATTCTCTCTCCAATCGCTCGGAACTGACGTATTCACTAGCGGAAGTTGTTGGCTTAAAAGATCTGTCAAGGGTCGGAGACTCTTGTTCTTTTCTATAGTCTTCCGGGACAAACTCCTGAGAGTAGACCGATGCATTGTCTCCGAACATGAATTCATCATTCATTCCCACAGGGATATCTTCAGAAACGTCTTGGCTGTCCCCAATCACTCGCTCATTCCTAGACACCATGAAAGAACTCTCCCTGTCAATTGACGGTTCACCTTTAGTAGGAACGGAAGTTTTATAGATTTGGGAGCTCTCTGGTACCACAGGAATGTATTCTCTGATAGGCTGCGTTTGCGGCTGGCTCTCCGGGAAGATTTGACTCTCGACATGACCTTGATAAATTCTGTCCCACGGTGTATTCTCACTTATTTCTTCATTGACGACTTCCTTGGTATCAAAAACTGACTCCGGCTCACCAGACATATTTCTTCCGCGGACAAATTCGTTTTCAGACAAGACTGGAACATCTCTCGAACTCGAGTAGCTCATGTGCTCAATTCCATCCTCATTTTGAATGATAGAGTATTTTCGAAGGAATTCTCTGTCGCTTGGAATGTCCTCGGAAGCTTGATAACTTCTGGCTTGGATAGAATCTTGAGCTGAGATAAAACCCGTTTCTTCCTCGAATTGAACTGGCTCGTCCTGATCTAAGTCACTTGGAAGTAGAATTTCGGAATCGACATCATCATGCACTGGTTTGCTACCCCACTGGAGTTCTCCAATAACAGGAATTTCTTCGTGACTGAGCTCAGGTAATCGGATATCTTCTGCGTTCTCGAGCTCCCGGACACTACCCTCGACTGCGTTGTTGTTCGCAACCAATCCGCTACTGCTAATTTCGTTGAATATACTTTCTGTCATCGACTCGATCTCTAACTCTTTTGGGTTGCTGTAATTTTCGATAACAATTTCGCCCTCCACAGCGCGGCTGTCATTGATTACCACGCTATCAGTGTCACTGACGTGATCTTGGGGGCCTGAATCTGCTTCGAAATCCTCGATATGCTCCAACGGCGAGATTCCATTGTCAGACTCTTGATTTGCAACTTCCACAAGCTCGGGGCTTTCGACAGTAAGCTCAGACTCAATACCCGAGACTTTTTGAATGGGGCTATCAGTCCTCTTGCGCTCGGGCACTTTCGATTCACATTCCATAGTTGGTTCTTCGGGGATTGTTTTGTCTTCCGATGCTTGTGGCTCTGTATCCATAGCAGCTTCGAGTCGAAGATGTAAATCCTCATTTCCCTCAGTTTCAACAGAAGATTCAAGAGGTAATGGCGCAGCTTCTTTCACCTGAATCTCCTCTTCCGGTAAATCTTCAGCCTGAGAAAATGCGCTCTCATTGCTTAAGTCTTTCATAGCAGTATGACCGGCTGTTTCCTGTAATATAGAGTCAAGCGACTCTTGGAGTTCGGCAAAAAGTTCTTCAGATTTTTCCTCGGGTAGGATCTCATTCTCAGAAACTTGTGCATGGCTTTCGGCAACTTCCTCAGTGATTATTGGAGTAATTTCCTCTTGTGAAAGCGGATTTTCCGTAGGTTTGGGAATAGAACTTTCGAAAACTGCAGCTTCAGGCTCTTCTTGAGAAGTTTCCTCTGAAGTGATTGATCTTAAGGGAGGCTCCTCGAGGCTTTCTTTTACTTCAAGCTCGCTTGAAAGCTCGTCACCAATAACAGAATCTGCTTGTTCTTCTTTCAGCTCGATTACTTCTGTATAAATTGGTTCGTCCTCATGCTGTTCTTCCAAGGTTTCTGGGTTCTCAACCGGAGTTTGTTCATCCGTAACATCGATAGGTTTCTCAATAATTTGTTCGACTTCCAATGCCTTTGGTTCATCTCCAGATATTGTCTCAGCCTCAACTATACAGTTGTCCCCTTCAGATTTCGTTGCATCTTCTGCCATTGGTTCACTGCTCTTTATCTCTTCATCGGCCAAGATATTAGCCATCTCCGCATTCAAGATAGCGATTTCCTCTCGAGCTTTAACATCTTCTGGATCTTCCCCAATATCAGGCTTAGGTGCTAGAGACTCGCTCCCAACTTTTTCTTCGATGGGTGTCTCTGTAAGCTCTTCATTGGCCGACGTTGGCTTTTCTTTGTCATCGATAATAACTTGATCCTCATCGATTGATTCGGGAATTTCCGTGGGGTTCTCATTCTTATCATCTAGCTCCGCGGTGATATTTTCCGGCTTTATTATAACAATATGATCTTCTTCGAGTGGGTTGGAGGGTTTACTTTCAGTAGACGGTTCGTCATTGGATATATCGATAGCTCGTTCATCGGTTAATTCGGGCAGCTCTTCATCTTTGACAGTACTTAGAATTTCTTCGGTTGATTCTGGCACGCTGGTAGAACTCTCATCCTCAACCACTGAAACCTGCATAATTTCTTGCGGAGTTATATCGGTTATCTGCTCCTCGCTATTTGTCGACCATGATGGTTGTTCTTCAGAAACTTCTAATTCTTGGACAATCGGTGTGTTCAGCTCGAGGTCTAGAGTACTTTCCTCATTTTTGACTGGAGGTTGTTCTTGATCATCCGAAGCGAACACGGGTGTTTCGGTTTTGATAGGTGGTTCTGGACTATTCTCCTCATGAGGCTCAACGGTATTTTCTTCGCTTTTGCTGGGTTGAGTGTCATTGCTAGGTTCCTCGATTTGCATTTCCAGAGATTTGGACTTGTCTTCACTGTCAGCAGATGGGTGCTGTTCCGAGCTTTCTAGACCTAACACAGCAGGTTCACTGATCTCATCCTTTATGGAATTTTCTTCGTCTTTCAACTCCGAAGAAATAGGTGACTCAGTTTCGATGGTTGGTTCTGTACTAACTTCTTCCTCCAAGGTCTCAATCGATTTCTCGTCGATGATTTTTGGTATCTTATCGGTGTCGTATTCATTAACTTGAGGAGGTTCCAGAGACTTTTCCTCACTCTCAATAGGAGTTTGATCTTGATTGTTCAATTCCGGAGATGTCTCGGTTTCCGCGACTGTTTCTGGAGGAGTATCCTCTGTAGACGGCTCAATCACACTTTCAGCAGTCTCGTTGGATACATCCTCGTTGCTGTTTTCGCCAATCTGAGAATTTCCTTCGCACTCAGTAGGAGTTTGTTCTTGGTCAGCCAATAACGAAACTGGGACTGCAGTCTCAACGATTTGTTCTGGAATATTTTCGTTATGCAATGGTTCATTGAGTTCCTCTTCATTATCCAAATCCTTATCCTTGCTTTCTTCTGGAAGCTGGGATGGATCGCTCAACTCTGGGATAGATGTCTCGCTTTCAACATTTGGTTCCGGAATATCTTCCTTCTGCAATGGCTCAATTGGATTTTCAATGGCGTCGCTGGATATGTCCTCATCACTAGGATCCTTGGTTCCCGTCTCCAAACTCTTTTCTTCGATCTCTATCGGTTTCTCCGAATCTGCTTCTACGCACACTTGAGGATCCTCACTGATAGACTCCGTAACTTTGTGTTCAGTGGCAGAGTCTACATGTTCTGTAGAAACGGAATGACTTGGTTCGGAAATTACAGAATCGGCTTGGTCTGGAAGGATTGTATTCTCTTCGCTTTCTAGCGAATTTTCATCCGAATTTGGTACTTTAGCCTCCTCGGATGCCGCGGGTGCTTCGTCAGTTTCCAAAGGAAGCGTCTCTTCCGAAGTGACAGCAGGGTTCTCTATCAAAACTTCTGGAACAGCCTCTTCGGTGGAACTTTAATTTATTAGCTAAAGTTACAGGAAGATCATTTGAAAATTACTTCTCTTCATCATTCAATCGCAGCTCTTTTTCTTCTGTATCTTGAATTATCTCCTCAATTGGACTAATTATTATATTAGTATCTGCGAAGACCCGTCTAATCGGAGAAAGTAATCCAACTCTATCGGCTTACTTCTCTTCCTCTACAACAACAGGAGCAGCTTCCTCGGCAGACCTAAGTTCGAGAGTTAATATCAACTCACTATTGCTCAAATTCACCTGATAATGCCAGACTTACTTCGGCTCATCACCGTCTACAATTTCTCCATCTCCATGTACTTTATCTTCCTTGCTCTCTCCATCTGTTTCTTCCTTAGGCCTATGGTTATTGTTGATTAGCCACTCTCCTCCTGGTATTATTGTCGTAATATCAAATATATTCTCCACTCTTTCGTATATCACTGGATCAACAAACAAAGGAACAATAAGAGACAAACTCACCCTTCATCTTCAGCAACCTCTTTCTCAACAGGTACCTCCTCAGTAACAGCGCTCTCTTCAGGTTCTGGCTGATCATTGGACGATTCTGGGACATTATCCTCTCCAGGGCTACATACGAAAAACTTAGGGTTAATTCCCATCAACTATGTTTTATGAGATTCTAAGATTTATACAAACTTACGTTGCCTCTTCTTCGGGCACAGGAGTTTCTTCCATGTCGGTCCTAAGAAGACATGTTAATAGTGGAATATGGAGTTTGAGGGCGAGGGTGGTAAGACTCACGTGTCCTGGTTAGAAATCGGTTCTTCAACAATCTCCGGTGTACTATCTTCAACCTTCTCATTGACCTCAGACTCTTCAACTATTTGAAGATCCTCCTCGGGGTTACTTTTTATACACATCAGTTTTGTCAATTGCGAAGAGTATCAAGGTATGACTCACGTTGCTTGAACAGGAGTTGGTTCCTCAACAATCTCCTCTGTAGGGATCTCAGTATCTTCCGATGTTTCAGCAACTACTGGCTCCGCATTGCTCGCTGGAGCGTTATCCTCTGGATTGGGTTCAGGTTCAGACTGTAAAATGTCTCATTAGTTACCTTGAATACCAATAATTAATTTGTTCAAGACTTACGGGAACGTCGGGTTCAACGGATACAGATCTGTCCTGAGAAATTGTCTCTTCAGCAGCACCACCTCCCTCAGCTTCTTGAGGCTCAACGGATGGTGTCTCATCTGTTTCAATAGTCTATAATAGATTTTTAGTGGAAACCGTTGCAAGCATGTCAAAAAAACTTACTGGTGGCTCTGCATCTTTTTCTTCTTCTTTTGGAGTTGAATCCTCGGTCACAGCTTCCTCTACAGGTTTCTCTGGTTCAGAGGATGCTAATTCTTCAACTGGAGCTTCTTCGACCTAAGAAAAATTAGTCAGTCGGTAGCCAATAGAATTTTGACCTCACAACATCATCGTTGAAAGGGAGGACGGATGGAGACTTACGACAGCTTCTGGTTCCGATGCTGGTTCATTTTCCACAGGATCAGGTGTAGAAACTTCCTCCTTGGGCTCGGCCTGTTGAATATGTCAGGCATTTGAAGCAAAATATACTAAATCATTGATAGGGTTAAAACTTACCACAACATCGGGCTCTGTGGGCATAACTTCCGGTTCTGGATCCTGTTCTATATCTACCTCATCTACCGGCTTTTCTTCCTCTATAGCCTTTTCTTCTTCCACCTAGAAGTAGTGTTAGTCAAATATCTAATCCTGAGACACCCGAACGCAGGGAAATTGATAGCAATCCTAGACTTACTGAGACCTCAGGCTCTTGCGGTGCTTCTATGTCTTCCGGGGCAATCGATGACTCCTCGATGACTGGGGTCTCCTCTTCTTCAGCCTGTATGTTTGTTAATTATATTGATCGTGACATCAATAAGGACTGGGACTTACAAGAGCTTCCGGCTCCATCTCTTTTGTGTCTGAAGCTGATTCCTCTTCCACCTGTGATTTTATTAATATCTTCACATCTTTGTCAATGTCTAGTTATAGACTTACTGGTGCTTCATTCTCCACTGGTGTCAATTCTTCAACGGGTACTTCCTTTTCTTCGGTCTGAAGGATTCTGTTAGTATATAATCTTCGGTTATCTTGCCAAGAAGCTGGGATTTTCAAGGTTATACTTACTTGAGTTTCCGGTCCGGTCTCTATAGTCTCTTCAGGCACCTCCTTGTCCACAGAAGATGGCGTACCTTCCTCGTTGCCCCCTACAGCTTTGATAACACCAGCCCCCACAATTCCGCCTATAGCAAGTCCCGCAATCGTCCCCTTCAGCCCATCATGGTTTTCCTTGACCAATTCTCCATGCTCCTTAATCAATTCGCCATGCTTCAAAAGATTCTCTTCATGTTTACCTGAGCTCTCTTCAATAATCTTTTTCAAGCTCTCGATATCACCTCTCACTTCATCATGTTTTGACCCACTTCCATCTTTCAAACCCTCCAAGAAACTTGTATGTGTACTCAAGACCTCATTGATACCATGAACTGGAGCAGTCAATTCTTTGATCTCGCTCAAAATTGTCGTGTGTGATATGTGTGATTCATTAGATGCTATTGTTGCGTCCTTAATTTCATCGAGAATCGTGGTGTGAGAGGTATGAACCTCTTTAATCTCTCCTAAGGTTGAGGTTTGCGATTCGAGAGCTGTGATGATTGTCGTGAGTTGGGTATCTAATCCACTAGTATCAAGGATAGGTGCTGATTTCGTATCAACAATTGTGTCTGGAGATGGTTGGGCTGATTGAAGTGATTTCAGATCAGCCAAAGCAGCGGTGTGTGATGCGTGGGATTCGACTGAGGAATTTATTGCTTCCTTGAGCTCAGCCAGGGTAGAAGTATGCGAAGTATGTGCTTCATTTGAGCTAGCAGTTGCATCTCTTATCTCTCCTAGGGTGCTGGCGTGAGTATTATGAGACTCGTTGGACGTGTTCAATGCTTCCTTGAGTTCGTTCAACATATTTACTTGGGTGGAATGTGCGTTACTCAAGGCTGCCGTTGCATCTCTTATTACTTCAAGAGTAGCAGTATGAGTATTGTGAGATTCGTTGGAAGCATTAGCTGCATCCTTAATCTCACTCAGAGTTGTGGTATGTAAGCTATGTGCCTCCATCCCACCATTGGCAGCATTTTTAATCTCTTCCAAAACCACACTTTGACCTTCGAGCGTCGCGATTACTGCGCTAATTTGGGTTTCCAATCCATTGATATTGACGCCAGAAGCTGGACCTGGAATTTCTTCAATAGGTTGGATCGACTCTTCGCCACTTTGCTCAGATAAAGAAGAAGTATTCAATGTTGTCTGGAGTTCCAGTAATGACTTGTCTAGCTTTTCTTGAGAGTCGTTGCATGTGTGAAGTGCGGTAAGTATTTCGTCACTAACATCCGATTCTTTGAGAGTGTTGAAGGCTGTAGAGTTACTCTCTTGCAACTCATGCAATGCCGTCAAGATCTCATCACTAACATCTGCATTCTTGATTTCTGTGAGTAGGTTTGTGTGGCTACTGAGAGTTTGAAGTATTGTAGGTAGAGAATCATTGGTAGTTTCCGGAGGCGAAGCGTTATCAGAATAAATTTTGGATTTCAGTTCCTCCAAGATAGCAGTATGTCCATCCAATGTACTCTTGATAGCCAAGATATGGGGTTCTAGCATGTTGTCTACTACCGTCGCGTCCATATCGTTCTTTGCGAGAGCTTCGGATTTAAGGCCATCCAGCACAACCATCTGAGCATCAAGTGCGCTCTTCATAGCTGTAATATGTGGTTCAAAGACTTCGAAACCTGTACAGTTTCTCGCCTCCGTTGATGGCTGAGAGAAGTCATTATTCTTCGACTTGATCTCATCCAACGCTGCAGTATGTGACTCTAGTAAGCTGGTAAGAGAGTTGAAGTGGCCGTCAAACACTGCAGTATTGAACTCCGTTGGTCCAGTACTGGCTGTAACATCCTTTGATTTCATTTCATCCAACGTTGCAGTATGTGCTTCTAGCATGCTAGTAATAGAACCGAAATGTTTGTCGAGGGCCTCAGTGTTGATTTCCACAGGTACTGAAGAATCAGACGAGTTATCCTTCGATTTGATCTCGTCTAAAGCAGCTGTATGTGCTGCCAGCATACCGGTGATTGCACCAAAATGTGTATCAAAAGCCTCCATGTTTATTGACGCGGGTTCAGCACTAGATTGGACATCCTTCGATTTGATCTCATCCAAAGCTGCGCTATGTGACTCCAACGTAGAAGTAATTGGACCAAAATCAATGGCGGGTGCTACATCTTTGGCCTTGATATCTTCCAAGATAGCAGAGTGAGCTTCCAACAAGGAAGTAACAGGAGTAAAGTCAGCAGTCGGGATATCTTTCGATTTAAGCTCCTCCAAAGCCGAAGTATGCGACTCCAGAATAGAAGTGATAGGATTGAAGTCAATGTTAGATGCTCCATCCTTAGTCTTAATCTCATCCAGGACTGCACTATGAGACTCCAGAATAGAAGTGATAGGGCCGAAGTCAATATTTGATGCTCCATCTTTAGCTTTGATCTCATCTAAAGTGGCAGTGTGAGCTTCCAACATAGAAGTGATAGGAGCAAGATCAGTAATCGGTAAATCCTTAGCCTTGATCTCATCCAGAATTGCGTTATGAGATTCTAGGATCGAAGTGACAGGAGCAAAATCAGTAATCGGTAAATCCCTAGCCTTAAGTTCATCCAGAGCAGCCGTATGAGATTCTAGCATCGAAGTAATAGGAGTGAGATCAGTAATGGGTAGATCCTTAGCCTTGATCTCATCCAGAATTGCGGTATGAGATTCCAGCAACAAAATTATGGGACCAAAATCAGCAATCGGTGAATCTTTTGCCTTAAGTTCATCGAGGGCAGCTGTATGTGCATCCAACAAGGTATTGATTGAACCAAAATGACCATCAAAGGCAGTTGAATCGATTCCCCCCGACACAGAAAGCTCCTTCGTCTTAATCTCATCCAGAACCGCAGCATGATTATCTAACTTTTCAATAATACTTCCCATGTTCTTTTCCAGACCTTCCAAATCAACACTTGCACTTGCAGGGGTGGATTCGGGAGGTGGAGTTGGTAGGGCTTTGATACTTTCCAATGCAGCTGCGTGAGAGACATGTGATTCGTTCGATTTCTGGACTTCTGCTAGAATTGATGTGCTCGTCTCGATTAGGCTTCCCATCTTAGTTTCTAGACCCTCTAAATCGATTGAGGTAGTTGGTTCTGGTGGTGGAGTGGGCGAGCTCTTGAGAGTTTCAAGGGCAGCTGCATGAGAAGTATGCGATTCATTTGACTTTTGAACTTCTGCTAATATGGCTGCACTTGTTTCTGAATCTTTGATGCCTGCTAGTGCAGCCTCATGCTTCTCATGAGCCTCGTTGGATTTCTGTACTTCGGCCAATATTGTTTGAAGTGTTTCCGCATCCCCAGAAGCAGGAATCGGTTGAGTCGACGCATCTACAGGCTCAGCATTTCTCTCCTTCAGCTCTCCCAAAATTGCGGTATGTGCCTCGTGCGATTCATTTGACTTTTGTATACCCGCCAAGATATCGACACTGTTATCAGCCTCTTTTATCTCTCCCAACAGCACCTTCTGGTCGTCGAGGGTTGACTGTAGGGCAGAAATTTGCATTTTCAATGATGCCAAATTTTCGTTATGTGACGAAGTGCCTGCATCCAGGTTTCCTTTCAAGACTTCCAGCTCAGAGGATATAGCTCGAAGAAGTTGGGCATCTTCCTCATTACTACCAGGAGCCACAACAGCTTTCTCGGATCCTGGTATTCCTTCGGCCAGGCGATCATTAATAGCCTTTACGTTTGTTCCCAGATCCGAACCAATTCGTGTGATGATTACCCTAACGTTTTCTTGCAATTGATCTAATTGTGCTTGCATTACTGAAGTGTTGGTAGCATTTTTCTCCGAGCTTTCTTTCAAACTATCCAAGCGTTCGTTTGATAACAATAGATCATTTAACTGTGCAATTCCTTCCACCACTTTTCCTAATTTATTATTATTGAGATCCAAAGAATCTGATATCTCGGATAACTTTCCGACTGTGTATGTAACATTTCGATTCAGAAGAGGTATTGGTTGCTCGCTGGCAGCGGAACCTGGTATATCAGGCGTCGAAGTAGATGATATGGGTAGTGTTGCATCTTCTAACTTCCTTTCAGATATAGGATGCGAACTCAGTGCCCCAGGAGTACTGAGTCTTGCTTTCGTAGGATCTACTGCTCCGTCTTCATCTGTCATTGTATCCAATCTCAGTAGAACATTCTCCACGCTTGCATTGGTCTTCTTCAAAAGAATCTCATGCTGTAAAACCGCATTGACAAGCGGTTCAATCGTATCCAAGGCCGTCTTGATTTGTGGCTTAAGCATTTTAGCTATGTGCGAGGCAATTCCAGCTTGAAAAGCATCTCCGGAGATAGCATAATCAATTGCTTGACGGAGGACTTCCGGATCCGTTGGACTACTGCCAGAGAAGCTCGCATGTTTGGGACTGGTTGAATCCTGAGATTTCTTTCCTTCAAATGATGCCCTTATGCGATGCGATAAGGGAGGTCTCGAGTTGTTCGGCATTCTTCTTGAACCTTCTCCTCTTGTTCTCTCCTTCTTGATTATACCAGCAGTAGCAGTAGCAGTAGCGGTAGAAGGTTGAAGATTGATTGGCATTGGGAAGAATTTAACAAACAATAAAACGAAACCAAACAACACAAATGGACATAGAGATAAACACCTGAGACGATTGACGTTCAAGAAATAATAATAACAATAGCAATAACAATAACAATTATAATGATAACGATAATGATAATAACAGAGAGTGCCTTACATCCAATCTTACCTTTTGACCATGTTCCCAGTACGCATATATGTATGTGAATCTGAGTGCCTCTGAGATATATAAAACACGGCTGTATAACACAAATAGTTGTCAATTCATGCGTGGGTGATCGTTGAATTCGACGTTGAGTGGTTCAAAGGAGGTGAACACTGAGAAGAGAAAGGGAAGCAAATAATTTGTTGTTTTAGAGTGGATTCGAATTAGTTCTAGAAGCCAATGCATTAAAGGTTGCATTTTGTACATCACCGGGACTGGGGTACAGCACGCACTGCAGCCTTTTCCCTTTTCCCTCTGAGCCATAATCCCTTCACCTATAACATCAATGCCGTATATGGATGGTGACCTTACCGATATGGTTGTTGTTCCAAAGTATGGAGGAGTACACGTCAACAAAAACATACTCATTGCTACCATGAGTTCGGATTAAGAAACTCAATTGATCAATGGGATAGACGTGTTGATGTTGATAAGGGGGGAGGGGGGAGTTATAATAAGTGGATTCTGTTATTGAACCAAAATGATCTTCAGGTTCAACATGTCTCTCTTTCAATTACGTAGGTATCCATGGATGGATGTTTGTTTCCTCTGTATGTTGATGAAGGAGGCGTTACATTTGGAGGGGTTCCTAGGAGATAATTCCTAGCCAATGCCAACGAACAACTTCGATTGTCAATAGACCTTGTAGCATCTTGAACTCTTCACAATATCGAGATATAAACACGAACTGCTGACGGAGAAAAGCAAATAACGTATTTTAAGGTTCACTTCGTCATTGTTCAATCAGAAATAAAAGTGTGATACTCAATTTCCAACCTTCTATACGACCTTCTATGATGGTCGGTAGGTAGGTAGGTAGATAGGTAAATAGGTCGTATAGAAGGATGAATGAAGGAGACTAGGTATACTCATGTTATGCAAAAGACAATTGATGGAGATGGCATCATTGGTTGTCTCAACATCTCACGCTTATCTTTTTCATATTCTAGGAAACGGGGCTTACAAGTACTGAACTTACATGTGAATGTGAATGTGAATGTGAATGTGAATGTGAATGTGAATGTGAATCTGATACAACACTAGGGAATTGGGGTCTAATCACTAGAATATAAGAATATAATAAGGATGTACGATAGCTTTGTATACGAGACAATCCAGCAGTTTATTGTCTAGAGCAAAGTATCTACATAACAATGATCTAGTAATAAATAACTGATTAGTTCTATCCTGTACTGCCAACATTTATTTATCAAAAAATGCCCCTTCATCAAGTCGCTTACACAAAGCATTTAGTTCTACTATGGAGTATTAGTTCTACCAACCTTAGCCTTCAGACAAAACTATCCCCTTCATTGCTTCTACAACATGGTACTGTATACAGTACATTATCAACTTTTGACATTTGAAAAATACCTGTCAAGTACTTCTTATACGGTGCTTGGGCAGAAATACCGCAAGATGAGCAGAATTCATCTGGATTACTCGAGTACTCGGAGTACTCGTAAAAACACTGATGGATGCCCAATCTTTTTCTTAACTATCTAATTTCTCGTCACAATGCTCGTATATCATGATCATTACATAGTATCATATGACTGTTGCTTCCATCCGTCATATTTTCTCAGACTACCACGCTAGATCTCCGAAGATACAACACTGCATATGAAAACTTTGGATATGTACCACGCCACGAGAATGTCTACCAAGAGAAACATTTTTCCACTCCTCCGAACTTCTCTCCTATCCGAAACTCGGTAATATGGTAAGCCGATGGCCAACTGATTGATGTTGGCCTGCCTCGGCAAAACATCCTTCAAAGCTATCAAGCCACATCCCGCGGTAAGGTTGTAGCTGTCAGGCTAAGAGATCATCCCTCATTACAATCAATCACAAGCTTCTCTCGAGAAATAAAGCTCTCAATAACAAAACTTTCCTCTCCCCGTTTTCGCAGAAAGGTTCTCCCAAAATCTTGCTGTGATTCCTTCCTCACTCGTCTCAACAATGTCTTCGTCTTCCTCCTCCCCAGGAGCTCAAATAAATCAAAAGATTGACGCCCTCAATCCACATCTGCCCCACGTTCCTGAATCTAAAGTGGAATTAAAACAAGACGCCGAGCTTGTTGTTCAAAAATCATTTGCAGGTTTAAGATCACTTGCTGCTGGGGGGTTTGGTGGTGTTTGCGCAGTCATTGTTGGGCATCCGTTTGATTTGGTCAAAGTTCGTTTACAAACTGCTGAAAGAGGGGTTTATAAAGGTGCTATTGATGTTGTCACCAAATCTGTCGCGAAAGATGGACTTGCGCGGGGTTTATACGCGGGTGTGAGTGCACCGCTGGTTGGTGTTACTCCTATGTGTATGTTTTTCCTATGGTCCTGCTTCTTCCACGCCTTATTGCCCTTTTCCCTCCGTTCGGCTTCAATTTACTCGAGACATCAACTAACTCTTCTTCTCTACAGTCGCCGTGTCTTTCTGGGGTTTCGACGTAGGTAAAAACCTTGTGCGCAACTTTACTTCCACAGCCCCTCACGAACCCCTCTCAATTGCTCAAATCAGTACCGCTGGTTTCTTCTCCGCCATTCCTCAAACAATCATTACTGCCCCGTTTGAACGTGTCAAAGTCCTTTTACAAATCCAAGGTCAAAAAGAACTTGCGCCAGGGGAGAAGCCAAAATACAATGGTGGCGTGGATGTTGTGAAGCAGCTTTACAAAGAAGGCGGTATAAAATCCGTCTTTCGAGGCTCTGCTGCTACACTAGCAAGAGATGGTCCTGGAAGCGCTGCCTATTTCGCAACCTATGAATATATCAAGCGTCGCCTGACTCCTATAGACCCAGCTACTGGAAAACCCGGCAAAGATTTAAGTTTATTGGCTATTACTGGAGCGGGAGCATGCGCAGGTGTAGCAATGTGGATTCCAGTTTTCCCAGTCGATACAGTCAAGTCGAGATTACAAACTATGGAAGGGAAACCAACAGTTGGGGGCGTGATAAAAGGATTGTATAGGAATGGAGGGTTGAAGGCTTTTTTCCCTGGGTTTGGACCGGCGTTGGCTAGAGCAGTACCTGCGAATGCAGCAACATTTCTGGGCGTAGAGTTGGCGCATCAGGGAATGAATAAAGTGTTTGGGTGAGGGACTAGAACTATGGGAATGAGCACTAGATGAACATGGTATGGGCTAAAAGGGAGGCTGGTTACTTCCCGAGAATGAGTTCCGAATAGATGAACTTGGGCCGTGAAGCTATTTGACTTTACTTTACTGTACGACGGATGAATGCATGTGTGAGGAGAAGAACCGGTGCTACCGGCACATAGGGGGCGCGTATTGCAACCTAATTAGAGAGAGATGTCTAATTCTGGCTAGAATTGAAGGCATTGATAGACTTGCAAAAATAAGAATCATTCAACTCATCTCAAAGTCGAATCAAAAGTTCGGAATATTGAATCATCTCAATATACTCGAGTATCCATAGATTCTATAATCGACCTCACTCACTACCCTACGGAACCAGAATTCCTACAAAAAGTCAGTGAATCAACGTTTTTTCAAAAGATAGCATGTTTTATAAATATATGGGTATATATATAATCTAAATTATGTTAATTTAACTATAAATAGTTAGAATTCTACTAGTTTGATTAAAAGAAGCCTAAAATCTGTTACTAGTTTATCTGTGGGTAATCTAAAATCTGTTAGTTTATCTATAGGTAGTCTAAAATCTGTTAGTTAGCTTAAAATGGATTAGTTTCGTTAAATAGCTTTAATATTCGTTGAATAGCTTTAATATTTGATATATTAATTTTTGAATACTTTTTATTCTTTTATTCTTTTATTCCTTTATTCCTTCTTTTATTCCTTTATTCCTTCTTTTATTCTTTCATTCTTTCATTCTTTCATTCTTTCATTCTTTCATTCTTTCATTCTTTCATTCTTTTATTCTTTCATTCTTTCATTCTTTTATTATGTTAAAGATAAGTTAATTTTGTTGTTGAAATTCGAAAGAGTAAATTGCTTTTTCCATTCGCTTTTCCCCCCCTATTCCATCGCTTTTTTCAACGTTAACACATTATATAGGCTTAACAACTTCAACAACTTCAAATCTCTGAATAGCTTCAATAATAATAATAATAATAATGCTTATGATTGTAATCGTGATCGTTCAAGTGATCGTCCAAGTGATCGTAATGCCTTCAAAAATGGATTAAGTCTCATAATAATAGAGTTTCGAGAGTTATACTAGCTAGTTATACTAGCTCGTCCTTTCACTTTTTAGTATCCAAGCTATATGAAAGGATTCCTGTATAATTCTACATAACTCTGCAACAAAAACAGGTAGATCGTGAGTGAAATTAGGTTTTTAACATAAGATTCACTGACTGTCGAAAGGTCAGAAGTTTGGTCCCGTAGGGCTACTCGCAGTTGTAACGCTTACATAATCCATATATTCGAGAATGCTCCTTATTCATAAATTATTTCATTTCTCTTCACGAGAACCTCAATTTACTTGACAGTCCCACGACCTTGACAGTCCCACGACCTTGACAGTCCCACGACCACAACATTCGTTTTTGTGAATGTTATCAGATAGAAGGGATCCATTCTTTAATTCTCTGGTAGGTCAATACACTCTCCAATTGTTTTCCTATCCTAACATATTCCGCGTGTACAGAACTGAACTCTCCTTGAAAAAACATTAGAACTCCGATCATGATCTTCGATACCGCAGCAATACTTACCTCACTCGATCCCTTTTGAACGATTGTCCTCATTAAATGCGTAACATATTTTCTTCATGTCACAAATTTGGGGCTTACAGATGCTCAGAAGTTTATCTCAAGGATTCTTCATCCAAGGGGGATCGCCAACTACTGGCTGTCAGCCTCGCGGTCTCATTACATCAATCAACTTCAGAAGACGCTTTCATCATGCTTCGAGATTCAGCTATTCAAATCAAAAAGGTGTGGTGTCGCCTCCTACATCTATAAATATCTCAAAGAGCCCTGATTCCACTCTTAGAAATACAGAGCCTGTTCATAAACCTCAATGGCAGAAATCGAAAGTCTGGAGTAAGATATTTCAGCCTTATTATCACCAAAAGATATAAGCCCCTGCCCAGAAAATCTACACCTGTGCCTCTTTGGGATATTGCACCTGGTTGTATTTTGTTTGTTCCAGGGAAAACGAGATTGCCTCTAGCTACCCTTCAAGAGGTCAACCAGTATGGTCACCATGACATGTGTGGCCATCCTGTTTTGGTTTTGGCGGTTGACATCAAAGGACCCAACGAAGGCACAGTTGGTGTGTCAACAATTAGAACCTACTCACAACATGAAGAAGAGTGTCGATTCCTTGGGCTAGACTGGTTTGATACTACCCACTTTGAGCTAAACCGGTATGGAAGGGTTGGGTTACCTCCACCACTTGAGCACAACATAAAGAAGCTCAATCTCTATAAAACCCCCACTTCCAATACCTTCAATCATACTAGGCAATTTATTGAAACTACCGCTATCTTCACAGTTCCGTACAAAGAATTGCAAACTGAAGCCTTATTCCGCCCTGATTCTTGGTGGCCCTCGGCCACACTTGATGGTTGGGGTAGACGGGTCGTCAAAGATGATTTCATGCAGATCTGTGAAACAATCGGCTTCACACCAGACCCATGGCACAGCAGTGGTCCGTATATGTGGAAGAACTTTGTCGAGAAGACTGGAATTAACACATTTGGGTTCGACCTCGATGATCCCGCTCTATATGATGAGAAAGCCTTCTACCTACAAATGTGGGAAGAAGGACGAGAAAAATATCATGAGTTCTACAAAGATTCCTCTTCACCAAGGTTCAATGATTACTCACCACTGGGATGGGAGTACGACCGTATACCATATGTATACGGGCGCATTAACAAGTCGCCACATCATCCCCCACCACGTGCTCCCTTGATTCGAAGATCTGTTAGTAAAGGGTACTACAAATATAACTCATAATAATATTGTGATGGCTTCATACCTCTGCTATTCTCATCATATTATCAAAATCGACTCCATCTAATCTCCAAACATTCTTCTAAATCTTATACTTCTACACAGTGCATCCCAATCCGCCATCTGGGAGATCCCCCGTGATCTACGAACGTTATATGATTTTTTAACTGCTTAGCACCCATTTGACCACTCCTATAGAATCAGATATCTGATTGATATCTGGTAAGCTTTTTGTGCTAGGTAGATATCTGGCAGTCATGAATTGATTCTATGTCTTTTATTGTCCTTGATCCTCGGTGCAGTGCACTAGACTTCTTGTTCTTTCCAAGTATGTAGTAATACAATGAGAGAATCTAAGTGATGTATTTCATCCTGTTTCATCCTATTCCATTCCCCCAATATCATCACTATTTCATTTCTATTTCTATATCGATCTATATGATACAAGGCACTCGTTTCAATCGCCATCTGCCACTCCGATCTTGGAGCGTTTTTGAGCTTTTCAGATTTGTTGATGGGGAGGGATCCTGGATATATATACATACATGCATATCTGTATTGAACTTCACAAATCCTTCCACGGTGAAAAGAACAAATAGTGATTGTGCATGATGCATTGTACATTGTGCTCTCTAGAGTTAGAGGGGAATTCTTTTATCACGGTCGCCTTTGCAAATTCATTAGTTAACCGTCATCGGATTTCTACTGTGTAAAGTTTGTTAATGATGAAGCAAAGAGGGAAAAGGTCTAAGAATACAAATAGACGCAGCAGAAGAAAGATGCTAATTTCTTCAACGCCGCATATAGCCCTCCAATCCACTAACCAGAAATCTATCCCATCTCAATCAATCCATGCCCATGAACAAAACTTAAGAATCCCCCCATGCTCCTTAATCTTTCCAGAACCTAACGACAAAATCACATAACTCACTACTCCCTTCAAACGTGCTCTCTCTCACCACCGAACCTGTATGCGGCGCATTAACCATCCAATTGCTCCGTATGAAAATTCCCACGTGATGCACTTTATTCGTGCAATCGCCATTTGTGCCCCAGAATATGAAAATCACCGGCTTTGGCTTGAGATCGCGGGACCCGTTTGCCGAGTGTGGAGTGGTATTGTAGTTGGGCTGTGCGGGCTGTTGGATGGGGGAGGGCAGATTAGTTGGGAGTTGCGGTTGAGAAGAGGGCAGAAGAGGAATAGAGGGAAACAGAAGAAGGAATAGAAATGGAAACTCACGAATCGTGTAGTTTTCCGCGTGACAAATGGCGTATTGTGTCAGTCCTGTCCAGGCATCCTCAGCCCGATGTCCATCCACCCAAGCCAACGCCTCGCCACATCATAAAGGGTCAACAAAATCCACAAACCAGAACAATCGAACCCCCCACCGCTTGGCCCCTTGCAGCCGCCACCCCCATAAACATACGTGATCCCCTCCTTTGCCACCGCGGCCGCAACCACGTCTTTCCCGCTGGCCTTCCCCTTCTGGACGTCCTCTTGGTCGCTCGTATCGCTGTTCTTCACGCAACATTGAATACCGCTATTGCCGGGACAAAAACCCGCGATGAATGCCCCGTCTGCACATCCGTCAGATGTATTGATACAGAGACCTGCGGCGCCGGTGGAGGGTTGACAGGTGTGAGAGATGCAGCATTGGGTGTTGGCGGAGCCGGCACAGTGGCCGGGGACGTTGAAGCCGTTTGTTTTGCAGGTGGTGGTAGAGCGGCAGATTCCTTTGCCTTCCTGGGGTGTGTTAGTGGAAGCGGGGGGGGCGGGGAAAGGCGGTTGAGATAGTAGGAGATGTGTTTTGTATGGGCATGTTTTGCGAAATCATGACTTCGTGGGAAGTAAATAGGATATACGTACAGGAGCGGAGCATGATGCTCCTGCGTCTTCTAGAACGGGAAGAGCAAATGCGGAAGATGAAAGAATGAGAATTGTAAGGAGAGACGTGGGTTGGAGTTGATGACGCATCTTGGTTCTGCTTTTATCCGAAAAGAATGACTAGAAAGGAACGAATGAACGAATGAACGAACGAATAAATCTAAACGAAAGAATGCAACATTGAAGACTCATGGAGAGGTCGAACCTCCAACTCTGAATCGCCATCACAAGAACATATTATATCCCAATCTCCCGCACCTCGACTCTCCTCTCCTGTCCTGTCCTGTCCTGTCCTCACATCACACACAGCAAACCTACAGCCACCAAACAAATTTCCACATCGCGCCCACCAAACGCCCTCTCGGACCGCGTCTCGGATGCCCCTACATGCACTCCCTAATCACGATGCGACACCAACTTCCTCACCTTCCACGCTGTTTTCCTCTCATCTATATCGTTCACCGAAGTGCGCCATATTTTTCGTGCAGATATAGGGAGGGGGAGGATCCGCGGGTGCCTGGACGGATCACAAGCGGGCTTGGCAGCTGAGTTTCGTGCTACGCAGGTCGATGGGTGTTGTGGCTGGCTTTGGCTGGGTTGTGTAGCGATCGTTGGCTCTGGGGTTTTGGGGCTCGCTTGGGGCGGCGGTGTAGGGATGGGCAGGGGAGTCGATATAGGGGCGAGCGATAGATGGGCAAGAAAGCTTCGGGATCGGGGAGATGCTTTGGTTGTGGGGGGTGGTGGCTCGGTGTTGGGAGTTTGGTTCTAGTGGTTGATGGTCGACGTTGGAGAGTTGTAGGGTATGTGATGTTATACGCGCAGGTTCTGCGGGGTCCCAAGTGGGAAAAGCCGGGTGAGGCCGAGGCGGAGCGAGAGAATCTATTATCCCTTCCTCGTTTCATCGTTGCAGCTCTAGGAAATTTCGGGAAAGATGTTTGATTATGTTAGGATGGGTACTGTACTAATTCAGCCGATGCACGGGTATATGCGAAAAACCAAAACAAACAAACAAACAAACAAACAATGGCCTACCTACCTCATACATGCATGCATCTTTGGTTCTTCGAAAAAACTACAACATACTTCAATCTGGGAGCTGGAATGGGCCGTTGTGTGGGAAGATATGGAGGATTGTCGCGGGAGTGCGTGAGGGAATGGAAAGGTCTGGTTGCCTGGGGTGTGGGAGCGGCGGGGAATGCTACAATGCTATATTTTGAGGATAAAATTGATCCAGGTACTTGGGTACCTGGCTGATTATAGGGAGCATGGGGGTAGATGTGGATGTTCAGTCTATGATCTGCTAATAAAGTCTAGCCTGAAACGGTGGAGTTTGTCATCTGGAAATTTGAGGATGTATGAGTTCGTCTTGGCTTTGTATGTTGAGGTGGTGGTTATTTTAGAAAAGGGGGAGATGGGGAAATTGGGTTTGTGGTACAGCAGTGCCAGGAGATATGACTTATGGCTTGGCGTACTGTGGATGGTTGAGTAAGCAGGCAAGGAGCACGCGATCTAATTCGAGTTTGGGAAATGGAGCAAGTGGTGTAAAGTTCAATGAGGCAAAATGAGGTAAACTATGAAGTAAACTATGAAGTAAACTATTAGGTAGACCCGTATCATTCATCTACACCTATTGCCGGCCGGTGGAACGAAACGAAACGAAACGAAAAGTTCCAAAAGAGCCTACCTAGGTATTTATCCCATCTACAGATTGACCCTTACCGAATTCTCAGTAACCTTTCTTCGAATGAAAGACCTCGTCAAAGAGACCTGCCTCCACGAAACACAGGCAACTAATACATTCTAACAAGGCCCTCCATCTCACCACTCTCACGCCAATCCTCCAACAATTTTCCCCATGCACTAGCTCCCTGTCCGTAAACAGCAGTCTTACCACTAACCTCCGGATGCTTGCCAACCTGGCCTTCACCATTAAAGTAACCCGGAGTACACTGAGAGAAATAATTAATCATCGGCGCACTACCCTCCAAGATATCCTTGACCCATTGACCCTCAGCCTCCCTACTAGCCTCAACAGCCTTAATGTTCTTCTTCTTGCATTCGGCGATGATGTAAGCCGTATGCATGGATTGATGAGTAAGGGTGTACATGAAGTTTGCCGAGACCCCAGATTGAGTTGTGCCAAAGAAGAAATAGTTTGGGAAACCATGGGTTTGGAAACCGTGGAAGGTGGAGGGACCCATCTTCCATTTATCGTCGAGGATGAGACCATCGCGACCGGTGACGGTGATGCCGGAGCGACGTTGGTAGGCGGTTGTGACTTCGAAGCCGGTGGAGTAGATGAGAACGTCGACGGGGTATTCGATGCCATTGACCACAGACGCCGGCTTGCGAGACACGATCGACACCCTTTCCGTTGGTATCGACAAGTTGGACGTTAGGGCGGTTGAAGAGGGAGAGGTATTCGTCGTGGAAGCATGGTCGCTTGCACATGGATGAGTACCATGGCTTGAGCTTCTCGGCAGTTTCCTTGTCCTCGACGAGTTCATCGACACGAGCGCGCGGATGCGTTCCATGAGTTGGAAGTCTGCCATCATCATCATCTGGCCCAACTTAGCTTGATCGGTGCAAGCATCTGCCTTGCCCAAGATTTGCGTAGCAGGATTGAGAGTCCAGCCATCGGCAACAAGATCTTCCTTCTGACGACAATTGGAAATACGATCATTAAAATTCTCCATTCGATTTCCTTGCCATCCTGGCTTGAGGTCTTGACAAAAGTTTGGGGGAGTAGGCTTGTTGTTTCTAACGTTGATGGTGGAAGGAGTGCGCTGGAAAACGTAGACGTGCTTGGAGGCCTTAGCGAGATGAGGAAGCATTTTGAACTGCAGTTGCACCAGTACCAATAACACCAACACGCTTATCAGCCAACTTGTTGAGATTACCGTTGACATCACCACCAGTAACGCCATAATCCCAACGAGAAGTATGGAAAGATTTGCCAGCGAAAAGCTCCATGCCTTCAAGACCTGGAAGCTTGAGCTTATGGAGAATACCAGTAGCTGTGATTGCGAATTTGGACGTGAAAAGGTCGCCACGGTTTGTTTCGGTCTTCCAGGAGAGAGAAGTCTCATCCCAAGTCATGGATTTTGCTTCGGTTTGAAAGATTGTCTTCTCCTTGATGTTGTAGCGTGTGACGAGCATCTCGATATGCTTATGGATTTCGGTGGTGCGAGCATACTTTCTCAGTGGGGACATAACCTAGCTCCTCGAGCAACGGAAGGTAGATGTAAGATTCGATATCACATTGAGCACCTGTAAGATGAAAATTAGTAAACGCTAGAAATGTGGAAGCTTTCAAAATTGAAAGTCGGGTTGGCTGGGAGATCACAAACCTGGATACTGGTTCCAATACCAAGTTCCACCAAATCCACCACCCTTCTCAAGAATGCGAAAGCTGGTAACGCCTTGTTGAGCAAGACGAGCAGCAGCCAATAAGCCACCATAGCCGCCACCAACGATGAGAACCTCAGAAGAGTCAATGATTGGCTCTCGTGGGACAATCTTCTCAGTCAAGGCATCTTCTTGGAATCGAGAAAGATCGCCAGTAGGCTCCTTGTATTGAGTAAGGCCATCATCACGAATACGCTTCTCTCTCTCAAGACTATACTTTTGCGCAAGAGCTTGAGGATCGAGCGATGAAGAAAGCTCAGGTAGGGTTGCTACAATTGCAGACATCTTGAAATAAGATCTTGCAACCTGTATGCGTGGAATAGGGAGAGAGCTGTGATACTTTGCAAGTGCTTGAATGATTTCAATGGAAGAACAAGATTGTATGGAAGTGTGAGACTATATGAATAAAGTTGATGGGAGTAGATCGAAAGCTTGGTTGTTATTGTTTTGTGGGAGAAAAAAATTATCCGACAGATGGGATCAAAGAGACTTTTATATCTATGCGACAAGGACGATAACGATATCGGAGTAAACAAAGTAAAACTTCACTTTCCTAACATCTTCTGGTTCAGCTTTCTTCAGGCTGCCCTTTCAGCCCATCATGTGTTCATCTGCTCTCAATAAGGTAGTTATCAATGGTGAAATATCATCCCAGCTCTCCTTTGAGGTACTTCAACCACGTTTTCATTGTTTCACCATAGGAGTAGTTCTTACTCTGTTCAAGAAATTCGGTACTAGTAGTGGTTACAGATCGCCTAGTCTTGCGGAGAATATTGTTGAGATATCAAAGTTCCATCCACTGTTTCGTGTGAAGATAGCTTCGATTCATCGATTCCAGAATAGAACTCGAGGGTAAGAACGCTACCGGCGGGAGCTTTAGACTTTAGATCTGAGACAAGGAGCTTAGGAAGAATGTTCCTTCCTTCCGCTAATACTCGTACGAACCAATGCATCTGATGTTGAAGTCAAGACTCAATGAACTTGGAGGGTATGGTATCACAAGGACGGGCCACAGCATCACTACCGCTCCAATGTCTCATCCCAACCGTAAATATTTCCCGATGTGAGTGACAAGAGTATAGATGGAAGCGTAATGGGAAGTTAAACCCCGCTTGGGATCGGACCATAAGCCACTGTGACAGACATCAGTGAATGTAGCCGTTGAATACACCCCACTATGTCAAACGTCAAAGATGCATATAGACAGAAACAGAAGCATATGATCACCTTGATATTGTTATGTGAAGAGATGATAGGTATCAGATAAGTTCTGTACATGAATCTACCATTGATATGCATCATTATATTATACATGCCTCTATCCGTGAATATCTCATCCATCAAGAAGGCCAATGGTCCATTCGGTAATCTTTTCAACGCCATGTCCGTTAATTGCACTGATGGGGATGGCTTCTACTTTTCCCGTCCAAGGATTCTTCTGTCTGGAAGGATGCTCTTCATTTCCGGCTGCAACCTCCCTCAAGTACGACTTCAACTGTTGAAAATTATCCTGGGTATTGGGCAAGTCTGCTTTGCTAGCAACAACAAACCAAGGTTTATTGGAAATCGAAGGAAGATTAGGTGCGAGAGGGTTCTCAAAGGTAGGTCCAGTGCTCACGACGATTGTTTCAGATCGATTTGCCACTGCATCTTCGACAGAAGTGAAGGGGGTCCACTCCACTACGGGGTTGGCCTTCTCCTTCTCTTCTTCAATCTTCATTCGTTCGTACTCAGCAAGCTCTCGCCATAAGCCCTTCAAAGCTTCGACAGCATCACCCCTTCCAAGGTCCACCACGAAAGCAAGAACTCGAGCCCGTTCAACATGACGGAGAAAACTTATACCAAGACCTCGATCCAAATGAGCATCCTCAAACCAATCCAGGAATATCTGCAATGGTAAAAATTTGTTCTTGGTTCACCATTTTCATAATTTGATTGAGCTAAAGGTCTTCCCTTGTTGTTGTCAATAACCACAGTTCCAAATATTCGGTTCCAATGTTGTGAACTCCCAGTCTCCAACTCTCGTTCGGCTATTACTCATAGCTCGAAGTAGAGTACTCTTTCCAGCATTAGGAAGCCCAACAAGTCCCACATCGGCAAGAAGCTTAAGCTCAAGTTCTAAAGTGATTCGCAGTCCAGCTTCACCCTTGGTAGCAAATTTCGGTCTTGGAACTTGCTTTGTGACGAAATGTGGATTTCCAAACCTCCCACAGCACCTGCAGCCAAAAGTAATGGACGTTCCATGGGCATGGAAAGATCTAATGAAATGGGACCTTTCACCTGTGCGGCAGCCAGATTTGACTTCCTTGCTTTTGGTAATGAAGGAAACTCAGCAGTAGCTATCTCCTCTGGTGTAATGGCCGGATATAGTAACCATCTTTCTCGATCCCACTTATAAGGCCCATCTAAATCATGCCCATCAAGTTTGCCGGCCTCCACCTTGATTCTGTCCTCCTCGATGGCCGCAGGATCATGTCGATCAAGCTCTCGTACAATAGTACCTACTGGAACTTCGATAATGATATCACTACCTCTCTCTCCACCCTTTGTTTTTCCTTGTCCATTCTTGCCTCTTCCGCCTTCAGATTCCGCCGCCTTGCAAGCTTGTGTAGACTTGTTTCCCCTCGTACAGCTTGTATATAAATATTCCCGCCCGTACCTCCGTCACCTCCATTTGCAGGACCAGCAGCTATGTATTTTCTCTCGCAGGAAAGAGATACAACCATGACACCAGCTCCTGCGTACACATCTATTTTTGCTTTATCTGCGAATATTGTTCGAGAATAATCAGAAGGGGGAGGATTGAGGCGATCGAATTCTTCGGATGAAGGTTCGGAGGCAAGTTCTTCGGACAAGGTACTTTGTCTTCGGACCGCATTGATATAGATTCGAGGATTTCTTTGAATCAACCTAGATGCATTGGAAAAAAGGAATGGGTACAAGAATGGTGTCAATGTGCCTTGCACAGTTGAGCAACGTGGAGGCATCACGAATGATGTGGGTTTCCCAATCCTAACTTGCAGATTTATTACATGCAGCTGGAGCTGGAGCTGGAGCTGGAGTGATGTCAAAGATTATTTTTTGATATTGTGATACTCGAGTACAAATAATGAAATCTCGGTCACCGTAGTACGGAGGGAGCTACTGTACTGTACCGACCTACCGATTAATATTTGGGAGTAAATCCTTCCGATAAGAAGAAGATTGAAATGAGTGAAAGAGAGGAAGAAAGGAGGAATGAATGAATAGTAACCTAGTAATAATAAGTACTAGATAGGTAGAAACTAATAGGTTCACGGGTATTTATTATTATCGAGCCCCCTTTTTTTGATTTTTGAAATCTCGGTTGTGTTTCAATCAAGAGGTTAATATGACTTCTTTTAATATCATCGAATCTTATATATATATATATATATATATATATATTTAGCTATATATAGGTCAAATCGATTATGAATTTACCACTACTACTATTATATATATATATAGGTATATAAGTATATAGGATTATCTCTCTCCATCTCTCTCTATATATCTTCATATTTGCCGTTTCTAGTATTCGGTATCTTGGAATAGATTTACCGACTATATCTCTACCCTATAGGACTAAAATTTTAACCTTTCAATAATTAGTAAATCTTATATTAAAAATATAATTTCATTTACGATCTACTTGTTTTTGTTATAGAATTATATAGAATTATATAAAGATGTATAAAAATCCTTTATATAGTTTATATATTAAAAAGTAAAAAGATAAGCTAATATAACTTTTTTAAAACTTTATTATTATACTCGAGAAAAAGCTAATTTAATTTTAAAAGTATTATAATTATTTAAATAATTATTAAAACGATTATGATTATAATTATAAATATTATTATTATTAAAGTTATTTAAAGATTAAAAGTAATTAAATTTATTTAAAGTATATTAATATTAAAAAAAAGTAATAAAATAAAGGGAAAGGTAAATTAAAAAAATAATTTACTTTTGAATTTTAATAAAATAATTTTAACTTATTTTTAATACTTATATATTAAAAAAAGAAAAAAAAAAAGAAAAAAATTTAAAAAAAATTAAAAAATTAAAAAAATTTAAAATTAATATATCGAGTATTAAAGCTATCTAATAAAATTAATTTATTTTAAACTAACTAATATATTTTTGATTACTTATAGATAAACTAATAGATTTTAGACTTTTTTTTAAGTAGACTAGTAGAATTCTAAGTATTTTTAATTAAATTAATATAATTTAGATTATTTTATATACATTTATATATTTATAAAATATAATATTTTAAAAAAACGTCAACTTACTAATTTTTTTATAAGAATTTTAATTTTATAAGGCGAATATTTATTATTATATTATTATACGAAGTATACTTATTATATTTATTATATAGAGTATACTTATAGTACGTTCAAATCGATTTTTAAAAATATTAAAGCAAATAATAGAAAACGTATATCGTAGTAAAAGCTTATCTTTATTAAATTAATTAATATTATTCTAATTGCTTTTATTAATAATATTAACAATACTAATAATATCGTTCTTAATAATATATATTAAGAGTATTAGCTTTATTATTAACTCCTTTTATATTAATCGTTATAATAAATATTAAATACACTATATATTAAACCTAATATAACTAATATAATTAAATATAGCTAAATATATATTTAATTAATATTATTTAAATTAAAGATTTTAAGAAAATATAATAGAGGTTTTAAGAAATATAATAGGGGTTGTAAATATATTTATTTATAGTATATAAAACTTATTATTAATAAATTTAATATTTAGATTTCTATTAACTTAAAAATACTTTAAAAATAAAGAAAACAAAAAATATTTTTTTCAATATTTTTTTATTTAGTTAAATATAATTAAATATATAGCGTTCGAATTATATAATATTTATTTAATATTATATTTAGCTTAATATAATATTTGAATTACTATATAATTAAACCTAGTATAAATCTAATATTATATTTAGCTCAATATAGCGTTCGGATCATTGTATATTAGATCTAATATGGCTAATATATTAGGTTAAATATCATAAAAAAATCGATTCAAACGCACTCTTACTATGCTACTCATAGTATAATATTCAAATCAAGATCTTACAATACCCACCTAGTATCTATCTAATACTTGCCCATCTACCTACTAATCTACCCCAAAGCTTATTAAGCTTCTTCTCTTATCCCCCACCTTTGGATTAGATTCTCACACACAGTAGTGAGTCGTGACAGACTGACAGACTGACAGACTGACAGACTGACAGACTGACAGACTGACAGACTGACAGTACAGAGTAGAACGATCTGCTGCCGCGATTCTAAATTTCTGCGAACAAGCGGTGAGTAGACGCGACTTTGGCTCTTTGGAAAGCCTCAATCTTTTTACCAACCACCCAATTTGGATCTGCGACCCAAGCCTCAGTTGGTATAGGAAGGAAAGAAAGAAGATTGGGGTTGCATAAATGCGACCGACCATATCATTTTCTGATCTCTCATTGGCCATTCTACGAAGTCAGGATAGCCTCATTATGTTTTTGGTCCAGATTCCTCCAAAGGTCAAAGGGAAAGAAGGAGAGCAATGTCAATGTTAATGTTAATGTCAATGTTAATATCAATGTTATAATATCAATGTCAATGTCAATATCAATATCAATATCAATATCAATATTTACATTGTTGCTTACCCTTTCTTTGCCTAGCTACATTAAGCCTTTCTTTCCATCTACCCATTTTCTAGCCAGTACTGACTCCTGAGCATTCATATACATCCCACCCACCACCTACTGTACATACCTTTTCAAATGAACAAATAGAGAACCTCACTGTACATGAATCGGCCAGGACCCAACCGGATATCATCATGACCAACAATCCATGCATTTCCCCTCGAATGCTCTCACCACGAGATGCAAGTCACCTCAAAGCATTCGAGCCACGACAACGCGCACACTCCGCTGAGATGTCGACACTTGGAACACTTACCTACCTACGGAATGATTTATTTCGAATGGGCTCACATGTATGATGTTAACCTGCTACTAATCAATCAGGATGATTTCCCTCGCAATCTTTTTGGTTTTTCGGAGCTCATTTATAATCCATCCATCCATCCATCCATCCAGCAAATCTGGTCAGTCAGAATTAACTTTCTCTTGGGGGTTGAGGGTATCGTCTAGTCTCTCGCGTATGCTCCACAATATGCCACTCTGCGTTGGTAGTTTCTGGGGGCGTCGATTGTGTGAGGTGGTACAAGTTAATCCTTTTCCAGGTAGATGGTAGGTGATCAGGTCGTAAAAGGGTAGAGTGGTGGTGAGATGTGGGAGGAAGTGGAAAGTAAGGTTAGTGGGTGGTGAGAAGTGGTGAGAGTAAGTGATGGATGACAAGTGGTGATAAATGATGATATCCATGGATGTACAAGTAGTATCATACTTGATATGACCAATATATATAGCAGAGCTAAATCAGGATTAGGTCATTTTTTGGGTGTCGGTAGATATCTATGGATGGTCTTAGATGAAGGGATTAGAATCGTTAGATGAATGGATTAGAATCGTTAGATGAAGGGATTATAATCATTAGATGGTTAGGTAGGTAGGTAGGTAGGTAGGTAGCTGAAGGCATATACTCCGTAGTCAGGTAGTTACTGTACGGAGTAGATAGAAAGTCTAGTTCTCCAATACTCCTCATTTTCATACCCCCTTGCCTCCATTCTTCCTTTGAAAGATCTTCCCCACTCAAAAAAAGAAGAAGAAAAGAAAACAAAACAAAACAAAATAAAAACAAATAAACAAACAAAAACAACCGAACCACCACCACCACCACCACCACAAACCGAACCACAACACACGCACGACCATCATCTATCATCAACCGACACGCCGAACATACAACCAACACAAGCTTGCTTGCACCTCCAGCTGTGCACATCACCCTAATAACGACATCTCACTTTTTTCCCCTCCCTCTCCTTCTTACTCGTCCTTCCTGTTTTCGAACTTTTTGTTGTCAACTTGGAAATCTCCGTAACGTTTCTTGTCGTCTGAAAGCTCCAAGAGAATCACTCCCATTCTTTCCATGCCAACTAGAACTACTCGCCAACCCGTCTTTTCCTATCCCGTCACATCTAACTAAACCATATTTCCTATCTTCTGTGGGTTACCCGGTACATACCATCCATCCATCATCCATCATTCATCATCCATCATCCAGCATCCATCATTCATCATCCATCATCCAGCATCCAGCATCCATCATCCATCATATCCTCCCCCTCCTCGTACACATCTACTACCACCTGGATATCTTACGATTTGCAATATTAGCAAGCATTGTTAATCGTGGGATCTTCTCTTTTTTTGCCCTTTCGCCCTCTCAACACTTTATATCTGATTCTAATCTCTTCTATTTGAATGGTGCAGAAATTTGCGTAGCGTGATCTTTCCATCGTGCAAATCTGCAACTCGGGAGCCAGCGAACAAGCATAGCATAATATACACCTACCTAACCTAGTAGTTTTGTTTTGTTTTGTTTCGCTTCGCTTCGTTTCATCTTCTACGATCCAGACTTGCGGAAAATTGTATCGAGAGGGAACTGAGAAGAGAATACAAGTACACTTACAAAGGTTAGTTTGACTTGAGATCACTTCAATTGATTCGAATATCATTCCCAATCTTTACTCCACACGAACTGCACTGCAAAAGCAAGCCAGCGAGCCAGCGAGCCAGAGGATACGATACTTGGATAGCTATCCCCATTGCCCCAAGATCTCGAATTCCGTTTTGTTAGTCGAGCGACCTAGCTGTTTACCTACCTACATACACATACATACATACATACATACACATACATACATACACATACATACATATATACATACATACATACATACGTACAGTACGATACCTCACAGTTCGTCTCCATATTCTTCCCCATTACCCATTACATACCATGGGATCATCTTCCCCCCTCCTCTTTCAAACACCTCCCCTCTTCCCAACTTCAAATGCTCATTCTCTTTTCATCCTTCTTACCCACATATAATCCCTTCCCTTTGAGTCCCAATCCCCCTTCACATTGACCTCCCCTTCACTTCCCATCACATCGACATTGGCTTCCTTTGAATGTTTATTACCCCTCATCCGCATCAGATGTAATCCCTTCACAATGTTAATCAAGAACGCCAGAAACAACGAAGACGTCAAGATCATGGATCCAGATTGCGCTATATGTTCTCAGCCAGCCATCGCAAAATGCGAGTGCGAAGCCAATGGACTTACCGTCGCTGTGAGGCAGGCCGAACAGAGAATGATGACGAGCGTCTATACTGATATCAGGTACTATCTCTCCCCCTCTACCCCTCTTGTTAACGTCTCACAAACCTTTTCTCTCCTCCGTCATCCCTTGCTATATCATGGGATCCCCTCCTATCCCAATCATCTCTTTACCAACATATGATTAACCCACCTCCTCAAACAGGACCTGGGTCCGCGGCCATGCCCAAGATTACATACTCTCCTACTTCAGTGTGCTCACGACCCGCCGCAAAAGACGAACACGCCTCTCAAATCCACCGCATAACCGAACGAGCAGCCTACTACTACAACGCGCGCCCACACCCCTCCGAAATCGCACAAGCAGATTCCGAACTCAAGCGCGGCATCGACGAAGATTGGCGCGCGAGCGTCCAACGCTACCCCGAAGTCCTCGAATATTTCTTCAGCCTGGTCGAACTGAGTTTGCCCAGTGATGACGAACCCGGGGTGCGCGATCCACCACTATCGGCACTGGGAGGGGGAGGAAGGAAGGTGCGATTGAACGAGCCTGGGCCGCCGAGGGGATCCACGCCCGCTGTTTCGGATGGAGGCGAAGAGAGGGAGCGAAGGAGGGAACAGAGGAGAATTGGGACGCCGGCCAACGATCGGGAAAGACACGTCGATCGTCAGAGACGAGATAGTGTCAGAGCAGATGGGAGGGCGAGACCGATGACGGCACCGCCTCCACCGGGAGGTCCTCACATGCCTCCTGCACACAATCCACATCGAAACTCGAGGGTTCCTCCACAATATGCTCCCACGCCGGGATTCTCATATGTGAACCCCTACTGAGATGGACGATGCGACATCTTTCTCGCTGGGCACGAGATGTGATGTTGAAATAAAGGAAGAATGAAAGACCAGTCGTGCGTATGACGACCACACTTTTCGCGTGTAGGGATTAATGGATACCAGGCAAATCCGGGGTGGTCATTTATCGTTGTTGATACCAGGCCCCCAAAAATGGCCGAGCATAGCCACCCGGACCTCCTCGATGCGATGGAATTAATCGAGAGCTTCCTTGGCCATCTCAACCTCTTTTCATCATCTGATCTGCCATCGGAGTTCATCCGGTCTCTTTTGTACATACACTTGAAATATCTCGGTTGCACTTCAGTTTCGTCTGATGTTCCTCCCTATCACTTCTCATCTCATCTCATCTCTGCTCTTCACGATTCTCACACTTCTTACGATCATTCTCATCACGATACATCAACACATCTTTACGAATTCAACGACCAAATATTAGACGAGCTCTCTCGCTTCCCGCACATATCAAATTCACATCACAGTTTTGCAAGGTCCCACTTCACAATTTCAACATTCCTATCGGGCATCCCACACATTAGCGTCATAGTACCAGCATCTGCGTTCTGCGTTCTGCGTTCTGCCTTTAGCATTCAGCATCCAGCATTCCACATCCCTCCCATGTCGATCCCATGCCCCATCCCCTTCCCCTTCCCATCCTCATCCTCATCCATTCATCACCACGCAGAACCCAGCCAGCATCCTCGGATCCCACCACTTGTTTCCCAAGCATCGCATGTATGTACGCAAGAACCAATAGCGAAGCGGCGCTCAGCTCATTGCATTTCCCAATATGATATGATATGATATGTTGAGTTTGCTTTGCTTTGCTTTGCTTTGCTTGGGTCTTATTCATACGTTTATACCAATTTCTATTTCTGATTTTTTTCCCCTTTTTTGAGCTTTGTGAGGGGAGGGGTGGATGGATGGATGGATGGATGGATGGATGGATGGATGGATGGATGGATGGATGGATGGATGGATTGAGAGAATGGGGACCTACCTAGTCTTAAGACTGCCTTGTTCTTTCCTGTATATATCACACGCGCAAATGATGAATGGAAATGATGAAAATCCATGCGAAGGTGTCGGTGTGCGATGTGATGTGATGTGATGTTGGGGCTTCATCTTATGCGTGTCTGTCTGTCTGTCTGTTTGTCTGTGTATCATGATACCTACCTACCTACCTACCTACCTACCTACCTACCCCCTCCAAAGTTAACTCTATCCTCATCCACGGATCAATCCTCCTCTCTTTTCCCTTGCCGTTGCCCTTGTCCTTGTCCTTGTCCTTGTCCTTGCCGTTGTCCTGGCCCTTGCCGTCGTCTCCTTTACCCTTACTCATCACCAAATCACCAAATCACCAAATCACCAAATCACCCCATATATACGCCTACGTACATACACCCTTTAGTATTCATTCATTCATTATAAGATAGATAGACACCTAGATAGATACCCAGATAGACACCCAGATAAATAAAAAAAACACCTCAATTCACAATCCAAGTTTAGATATAAAGAAAAGCAAAAAGAAAAGCAAAAAGAAAAGCAAAACAAAAGGAGAAGAAAAACAAGAATAAATTAAGATTAAGAATAAATCACAATGTATCATTTAGAGATCTTTTCTTTAATTACCTAAGTACTTCCTTTTACTCCTCCTCCTCCTCCTTCCCCTTCCCCTTCCCCTCCCACCTTTAATCCTCACCACAAAAGAACCAAACCCCCGAACCACCAAATCATTAATTAAGTATCCATCCATCCATCCATCCATCCATTCACCAACTAATTGATCAACTCATCAACTAATCAACTACCTACCTACCTACCTACCTACCTACCTACCTACCTACACATATAACTCCATAGACCTGTAAGCTAAACATCCATCCATCCATCCATCCATCCATCCATCCATCCATCCATCCATCCATCCATCTTCATACTTGTATCTTTTTGGATAAGTACCTCGGTACCTAGGTCGTTGATTATATAGTGATTTGGGAAGAAGGGTGGGGGGGAGGTCTTTGGACGAAGAATGGGTTGTTGGGAGATCCATGGATGGGTTTTCGGGTTGTTGAATGGAGGTTATAGGATTTGTTTGTTTGTTTGTTTGATTGGATTGGAGGGAGTTTGGAGCGAAGGGGGCTTGAAGTGAAAGGAGCTTAAAGTGAAGGAAGTTTGGACTGAAGGGAGTTTGGATTGGAAGGAGTTTGGAGTGAAAGGAGCTTAAAGTGAAGGGACTTTGAAGTGAAAGGATTTTGGGCATGGATCTGAATTTGGAAAATAATCAAGAGACTAGACGAGATAAGATGAAGAGACTGGGAATCAAATAGTGAAGTAGTGATCTAATGAACTTTTGGTTTGTATGAACAACTTCCGTCCATCTGTCCACCTATCCATCCATAAATCCATCCGGCCATCAAATCCTTTACATTAGATGGCCTTTCCCTAGTACCATCTCTATGCCCTCTCATCATACATGATGAAATGTACGGGTTCATAGTCATAATATGCAAGTAATCTAAGAAGTTGCCTCTGCATCTTCCTTAGCTGCCTCGGTTAAATCAGCTGCAGCATCCTTCTCACCCTCCTTGATCAATGCGACCTCATTCGCAACAGATCCACCCTCATCGGCACCAGCAGTTGCCTTGGTTTCACCATGGCCATGTCCGTTAGTAGCTGGAGCTTCTGAGGCTGGAGTGGCGGATCCTGATTGCTCCTCAGCCTCAAGTCTCTCAAGTTCCTTTTTGGCCTTTTCGATGTTCTATTTTGGTCATTAGTCTATTTTGAAAATTAAAACAGGCATGAATTCATAACTTACACGCTTGGTTTGAGCAGCTTGGTCTTCCTTCCATTGAGCCAACTTAGCCTTTACCTTCTCAGTAACAGCTGGGACGTCAGCAGCGCTGAAAGGTGGGTCGATACCCATCTTGGTAAGATCTTCCATTACAGCTGGTGGACAACTGTATTTGTGCATTTTGCAGAGGCTGGTGGGGTAGAAACAGGTGCAGATCCTCTCTTTCCCTTCTTTCCCTTCTTGCCTCCGGTTCCCTTCATGAAATCTTCCTCGCGATCTTCCTTCTTCACGACTCTGATACCTTGACTTTGAGCCCGGAATCATCAACGGTACGTCCAGCTGCAGCCTCAAGTCCAGAAGGAGCTTGCAATGGTGCCTTGGTAGTGGTAAAAGTTGGGTCGAGATATCTGAGGACGGATTCGGCATTTCTGATCTCATCAAGGTAAGCTGGGTCACTGGCCTCCTCTAGCATCTTTTGGGCGCGTTCCTTCTTGCGCTCATTTTGTTGCCTTTCATACTCGGCCTTTTGTCTTTCGCGATGCTTTTGGCGTTGGATGAAGTCATATTGGTTTGCAGCTCGGACAGCCTGGTAGTGGTCATCTTTGATCTGCTTGAGAGCCAGCCATTTCTCTTGTTGCTCAGCTTGGAGTCTATCCTTTTCGGCCTTAAGGGCTCCAAAGTTCTTGAACGCATCATCTTGCTCGGCCTTGAGGACATCCAATTCAGCTTGAAGTTTGGAATACTTTTCGGGATAGAGCCTTGCTTTCTGGATCATCCAGAGAATCTTGAAGTCCCTTTCTCTTGGCCTTCAATGCTTCAATTGATTTTTCGGTATCGTCAAAGCCGGCAAAACCCTTGCGTTGCTTACGAAGGTTTAGAGATTTCCGTGAGTGCCTTCCTCTCATCAACAATCTTCATGGTAGCAGCATCAACTTGTTTTTGTAATCTGGCAATCTTTTCGTCTATCTCCTCGACATTCTTGAATCCAACCTTGCCCTTAGCAACCTTCTGATCATTAACCTTGGCCTTGATTTGCTCATCAATCTTCTTAATTTGATCAAAGACTTGCAGGCGACCAGCCTTTCCGGCACCTTGCTGTTCCTTGATTTCCTTTAATTGACCGATCAATTCATTTCTTCTTTTCGCGGTTGGGGAATCCTTATTTTTGTTTGGTTGAGCAACATCCAACTTTGCCTTTGCGGCAGCCTGCATGGAATCATGTTAGTGACTGGGAGTTTTATATAAGTATGCAGGAAGCCGATGCGCAAAAAGCATGCTTTACTGCAGTTCAATTGCATATAGGTTTTTACTTACAGCCTTTTCTTGGCTCTGCTTATGATCCTTTTCTGCCTGTGCTAATTTTGCTTTGAATACAGCCTCATCTGGCTTGACTGGTCTGGTGTGAACCTCTTTCTTAGAACTTTCATCGACCTTGGTCGCAGAGGTGGTTGAGATCTCTGCCATAATTTTTGGATGAGATTATAACAAGCTATTATAGCCCTTCAATTTTTCCCCTTGGGATAAATTTATCGAACAAGTAAATGTTCAAACAATTCAAGAGCAAAAGAAAAATGGGAAGTTTATGCCACTTCAGAAAAGGACACAGTATGTGTATTCGCACTTTTTGAAATAAGTATGAACCGGTATGAACCTTGGAATACAAAGAAAGAGGCTATTCAGGTGAAGTAGGTAATAACTAAATCAGTCGACAAGGTTGAGACTCGGATAGAATTATTATTTATTATATTGGGAAATTATTATTTTGGTTGTGGGATCCATGGATGACAGGTTAACATTTTCTCAGTGCACCAATTGGTTGGCTTAGGTAATCAATCAGATGAAGTGGATTAGGTAATCAATCAGATGAAAGTGGATTAGGTAAATCAATCAGATGAAATGGATTAGGTAATCAATCAGATGAATTGGATTAGGAATATTTAGGAAATTGAATACTTCAGGGCTCCTCTAGTGTCCCCTGGGCAATCTAGGCAGCGGAAGCAGATGATGGATGGAAAGGTGGCGGGGCACTGGGTAGTACTGAACGGGGAACGCCACACTTGGGATGACTATATGAGCCGTGAAGGCAGTTTACGGCTTAAATTATACGGTGACCAAAGGACTAGATACCTCCAGCTACTTGATTAACCTTGGAAGGCTGAATAGAGAGAGGCTGAAGATATTTAGAGTATATAGAGTATATAGAGTATATAGAGTATATAGAGTATATAGAGTATATAGAGTATATAGAGTATATAGAGTATATAGAGTATATAGAGTATATAGAGTATATAGAATATATAAGATATATAAAATTAATATAAGTATTATAAATTATAATATCTAAAGTATATAAAAGACTAACTAGTAAGTATATTAAGAGCTTAGAGAACTAGTGAATAGATAATACATCTATATATATTCATTTATTAAATACATAGAAAAGATATAATCTAGCCTTGGAATCATATCACACGTGATCATTCCTTCACAGTTACTCTTTCTATACTCCAGTACGGTCACCCAAAAGAACATCTTTTCACCAGCTAGAAACCCAAACCAAACTTTTTTAAGACACTAGCGTCAAAAATATTTACAAAGGGTTCCCTCTATCTCTCTCTCTCTGTGTCTTTTGACCTGATCAAATTTCTATCATCAGCACCAAAATCTTCCTCTCCCCTTCCTTACCAAATCTTCTTGCTTTTCTCTCCTCCCTCGCACAATTCCCAATCTCTTTCCATACTTCCCTAAAGCTCAACTTATTCGTTTTTACCCTCTAAATCTTCACAATGGCCGATGACGAGGATCGCGCGCAAAAGCAACGGGATGGAATTGACAGAGAGGCTGCAAAGCTCTGGAGATGTTACAGAACTGTACACGAAATGGTCCAAGATCGCGGTTATCTTCTCGCCGAAGAAGAAGTTAATATGAGTTTTGATACCTTCAAGGCCAAGTTTACTAGCAATGATGGAAGTGTTGAGTATGCGCCCTTCTCTTTCTTTAGTCTTTAATCACAATAGTCAACCTATTCTGGCTTGTCTAATTTCACTTCTTATCGAATACTTCCCTGAGGTTCTTCAACTAATATTCCATCTTTTTTAGTCGTCGTCAAATGAACTTCTCCGCAACTCCCAGTGAAGCGATGATTGCAAAATACGCAAATGCGCCTACCCCCGATAACCAACGTCCAACTACTTCAGATATCGGTACCATCTGGGTCGAGTTCCTTATGGTCACTGATGTATCCATTGGAATCAAACAGATGCGCACATTCGCTCAGCACCTTTCTCAACACAACTTCTCTGCTGGAATTCTTATTGCACCTGTTGCGCCATCAGGTCCCGCTCAAAAGATTATTCCTGCAGTCGCATCCGAGACCAGAATCGAAAACTTTCCTTGAGCAGGATTTATTGGTCAATATTACACATCATGAATTGGTCCCAAAGCATGTGCTATTGAGCAAGGAAGAAAGAGCCAAATTGTTATCAAGATATAGATTGAAGGATACTCAACTTCCACGTATTCAAGCTGCGGATCCAGTTGCAAAGTACTTGGGATTGAGAAGAGGACAAGTGGTCAAGATTATCAGAAAGTCCGAAACTGCTGGTCGTTACGCTAGTTACAGATTGTGTGTCTAATGAGTACAGAGGACGGATGATTTGGAGAATAGATGATTTGGTGTTAATACCTGAGGAGTTTATTGGGAAAATTGCATATTTAGGGACGGCGTAATGGGCTGTAAAAAAAGGCAAAGGAAGAAAATAGTCTACTTTGGCTTGCTAGTGAGCATTACAGTACTTATGGGTCATGAGATCTGATCAAGATTTTGATTCTGTATATTTCTGATAGTTTCAGAACTTTTCAATGAGATCTATTTTCTACAGATTTGGTTCCTAGTTTGAGAAACAAAAGGTTCTTTCAACTCACCCAGAGTTCAATGGCTTGGCTGATCATCAAGTATACAAAACTCATCCCTTTGAAGGTTCCCATGGGAGAGATCTGTGATTACTCTATGACTGACTTCCCTCATTTTTGGAGGATACATCATCCTTTCCTCTCCCCAATCTTCTGCTTGTTTGTCCTGAAAATAAGAACAAAACCCCCCCTAGTATATCACCCCTATCCATATCAATAGGGCAAGTTAAACATCTACTATCTTCTACCTCAATATATTAAATTATTGCTCTGATCTCCAACTTCCTCAAACAGCAACCCTCCACCTGAAGCAGTAGAGTAGAGCCCATAACCTTGGAATAGATCATCAGACCAGATGCTTCGTAGTTTGACAATTCTCACACGACCACATCAGAAAACATGGGATAAATTTTGAAATTATGATTCATCTCACCTTGATTGAGTCTCTGTTATTCTTTTATATTCCCTGTGGTTTTGTACAATCAATGTATACTTCTAGATCTCTTTGATATGATTCTTCTTGTGTTGTCATACTGATTCTGTTTCTCTCTGTTCACTTGCCCTCTTCCTTGATATATACTCGTAGATGTAAAGCTAACCACGCCAAATCAGACCAAACATAACTGAACTCAAGAAAACAATGCTGTCCCTGTTTGATCTAAATATCAAAGTGTATATATACCATAGGAGATAATCCCAAATTACTACAGAGTAGGAACTACCCAATCTTTTGAACTACTTAGGTATCTTTTGAGTGCATCGAAAGAAGCCCTGGAGTTGTAGACAACCCCCAAAAATTCACATGATTGGTTTTCTAAGAAAGTTGAGCGTCAAAATTAGCGTCCTCGGATAATCATTAGTCCGACACAAGCGCATGCCTGCATCAATTGATTTATTTTTTATGTGATAGACTTGAGCATCATTCTTCTTTTGCGCAAATCAAACTTATCAATAAATCAATTCCACATACAACCCAATTATTTGAAAATGGGCCAACGTGGAAGAGTGAGTTGCTTATTTCCCCCTCTTAATTGAAACAATCAATATGTCTAATAATTAATAGGGAGGTCGTGGTGGTAGAGGTCGAGGCGGGCGTGGTGGCAGAGGTGGCGGAGGAAGATCTAGAGATCATGGTGTCGACAACAGATGTAGCTTTGAGAAACGTTCCAAAATCTAATGAGAAATTCGAGAGATACTATAATGATCTTTTGAACTTGGAGGACGAAGAACGGGAACAGTTCTGGGGAGCATTGAAGAGAGAATTGCCAAACAGTTTTCGATTCGCGGGGTCAAAAAGGGTATGTCGCTAAACTGCTTCCATTATGATCTCATAGAACTCGTTTGGCTTTGGTCTAACTCATTTTGCTAACAATCAATAGTCATGCAGTTGCGGTACAGAAGCAATTGAAAGAACGACGATATATTCCTGAAATCTCGGCCATTAAGCAATTCGATGGTAGACCGGTTGAACCTCCAGCACCTGTTCCATGGTATCCCGATGAACTCGCCTGGTCTATGACTACTTCAAAAACTGTTATCCGAAAATCCCTTCCCTTCGCCAAATTCCAAAAATTCTTGGTTTCAGAGACGAGTGTCGGAAACATCAGCAGACAGGAAATTGTCAGTATGATTCCTCCATTGGTGATGGATTTAAGACCTGGAATGACAGTATTGGATATGTGCGCTGCCCCTGGAAGTAAGGCTGCTCAATTGTTGGAAATGGTACATCATGGAGAGGAAACTAGAGTTCATGCGGTTTTGAAAGGAGATGGAAGCGCAACCGCAGAATTGGAGCTCGACCCTAATGATGATGGAAGAGCTACTGGTTTATTGATCGCCAATGACTCCGACTATAAGAGGAGTCACATGTTGATTCATCAACTCAAACGACTTTCATCGCCAAATCTTATCGTTACAAATCATGATGCTACCATGTATCCATCAATCAAGCTTCCACCCACACCTGAAAACACAGCAACCAACCGATACCTCAAATTCGATCGAATTTTGGCCGATGTACCTTGCTCTGGAGATGGTACGACAAGAAAAAATGTCAACTTGTGGAAAGATTGGACTCCTGGTAATGCACTTGGGCTTTATGTTACACAAGTTCGCATCTTGGTTAGAGCTCTTCAAATGCTCAAAGTCGGCGGACGTGTTGTCTACTCTACCTGCAGTATGAATCCTGTCGAGAATGAGGCAGTTGTTGCTTCCGCAATTGAAAGATGCGGTGGCCCTGAGAAGGTCAAGTTAGTATCCAGTGATGACCAGTTACCATTGCTTAAGAGAAGACCTGGATTGAAGACCTGGACTGTTATGGACAAGAAAGGTCGCGTCTGGAGATCTTGGGCCGAATTGCAAAAGCACATTGCAGAGAATGGAGGAGATGACTGGACTGCTAAATTGGTCGAGGGAATGTTTCCACCTACTGATGAATCTATGTCGAACGTTCCTTTTGATCAATGCATGCGTGTCTATGCACATTTGCAAGATACAGGTGGTTTTTTTCATTACCATTTTGGAGAAACAATCAGAATTCAAAGCAAAAGCCTGAATCTGACAACAAAAAAATCGTACCAACACCTCCTATCACAGCAATCGTTGAGGAGATCATATCTGCCCAACCTCCACAGGATGGACAAAGTGTCGTACCTAAGATTGAGGCAGCTGATCAACTTACTCAGCCTACCACATCCAGTTCTGACGAGATCACACCTGTAGCACGTCAAAACCAAGAACAACCTGGATCAGATGCAACCCATATACTGTCGGTTCCAAGCGACCTGCCTCAGAAATCGAAGATTTCAAAGTTGAAGATAACATTGAGATCAAGAAGCTGAAGACAGAAGAACCATTAGCACCAGCCACTGAAGGTCGCACAGAACACTACCCACCACCACCTGGAGCAGAATTAAATCTCACAACTCGTCCAGGTGACCAACGATCTGATTCAGGACCACAGAAGCCTAACAACAAATATGGTCAAAATCAAGCATACGAAGAGGCATTCAAATACATACCTGGTGACCATGATCAAGTTCGAGACATTGAGACCTTTTACAGTTTGAGTGAAAGATTTCCAAGAGATAGATTCTTGGTAAGAAATTCCACCGGTGAACCGGCCAAGACCATTTACTACACAACTGCACTGATCAGAGATATCTTGATCGAAAATGAAGGCAAAGGGATTAAATTCGTTCATGCTGGTGTCAAGATGTTCATGAAGCAAGATGTCCAGGGAGAGGGTGTTTGCAGATGGCGTATTCAATCTGAGGGTATGCCAATTCTTCAAGGTTATGTCGGAGAAGAAAGGGTTGTCAACTTATCCAAGAAGGAAACACTCCGCACTCTCTTGATTGAGATGTTCCCTAAAGTATCAGGAGATTCGTGGAAAGAACTTGGAGAGATTGGAGAAAGAGTTAGAGATATTGGAATGGGATGTTGTGTTTTGAGAATTGAACCTGGTGAAGGTGAGGATGCTTTCACGGAGAGAATGGTACTTCCATTATGGAGAAGTTTACATTCACTCAACTTGATGTTGGCAAAGGAGGACAGAAGTGCAATGTTATTGAGAATTTTCAATGATACTACTCCTTTGGTCAACAATTCCGTTGGAGCTCAGAGAGAGGCGGAGCTTAAGAAAGAAGGGGCAGTCAAGCAAGAAGTGGCGGTCAAGCAAGAAGTGGCGCCAGGATTCAAAGTTGAGAATGGAGAAATCAAGGTCGATGTTGATGGTGGATTGGAGGGTGCCAGTGCCAGTGTACAGGACAGTCTGAGAGATGGTGATGTACAGATTAAAGAAGGACCATACAGTACTTTGGTTGCAGGCGTTGATCAAGTTGCTGACAATGGAACGGATGCCAAGGCCGAGATAATCAAGAAGGGTGAGGAGACAGGTGGTGCTGAGGAACAACTTGATGGCATGGGTGGAATTGAGAGACAAGAAGGTGGTGTTGCTTAAATTTCAAGATTGGTGGATGGATTGATGAACAATATACAATGGGTTGGAGAAAAATGATGGCGTTCCAAAGGGCTAGTATATTGCGGGATACTAGATTCATATTGATGAATTGATCAATTGGTAAATAAACAAATTAAATCATATTGCAGACACAAATTCTTCTCCTTCTTCTCTGGTAACAACACACAAATCCTTCTTACATCACGTACCAAATCTTTAAAAGCTAAGTAGGTATATACAAGCGAGGATTTCCACAAAAGTGGAAATTCCCCCTTTTGACGCTAAATTGATGGATCATATCAGGGCTGTCTGCGTATTCAAATCCCCCTTCTGGAATGCATGATATATAATGGATCTTGAGATAAAAGATGTTTACAGTCATTCATCTGCCCATCTATTCATTTATTCATCTACCCATCTACCCATCTACCCATCTACCCATCTATCCATCTACCCATCTACCCATCTACCCATCTACCCATCTACCCATCTACCCATCTACCCATCTACCTCACAATCCATCCATCATCATCCATCTACTCTAATCTTTAATCCATAAACAAATACCAATCCTCGAATAATAACAATACAGAAGACTACTAAAATGCCAATCTTATAATCAAGGATGCTAGTTTTTTATGTATATATTTATAGAGAGAGAGAGAGAAGGGGGGCGGGGGGAAAGAGATGAACATTTATCTGTTGAATAGTGAGTGAGTATGTGAATGAGTAATGATTTATATCTGCCGTTTGTTATATTGGTTTGGTTGTTTTTGGATTGAGGAGGTTGAGGGTTGAGGGTGGAGGGTTGGAGTGATGGGAGATTGGTTTGGTTTGGTTTGGTTGGTGGATAGGATAGGATAGGATGGGATAGGTTAGGTTAGGATATAATACAATGGTAGAATGGGATAGAATGGAGTTGAGGAAAGAGAGGGAGAAGGGATTAGAAGGAAAGGGAAAGAAAGGAGAGAAGAGGAGATGTAGGGAAATTTATTATATTGGATTTGATTTCAAAGGGGAGTTTTTTTCTTCTTTGTTTGTTTATTTGTTTTCTTATTTGATATTTGATATTTGATATAGAATATATATATCATTGATTTATCTTGCTTTATCTCAACGCAATCCAAATCCAAATCCAAATCCAAATCCAAATCCAATCCCGCCCCCATCGCCATCCCCATCCCCATCCCCAGCCCAAAACTACTCCATCTCCATCTTTATAGACAGTAGAGAAATAGGATATAAATGCGGAAAAAGCGTCCGGAAAAGAGCCTCCAGAAGATCCCCTCGAGAAAATATCACATAATAAGATAAAAACAAGATTAAAATAAACTAAAAATAAAATAATGTAAAAATGGGATAATAAAAATAGGATAAGATAAGATAAAAGAAAACCTCCCAAAGAAATATCACCCTGGTATCATGTCCCGTAGTAAACGCCTTTTCGATATTAGCCTAGGAATTCAGGTCATGCCTGTGCGGTGTGGTGCTGTGGATTGTGGAGTGTGGGATGGGAAGTTGAGAGGGGAGCTGATGATGTTGATGATGTTGATGTGGATTTGGGTATGAATGTGGATGCAAATGTGAATGTCAATATAAAGTTTAGTGAACTGGTGAAGTGGCGAAGTGGCAAGCGAATGCTTGATGGTATATGCGGTAAAGGAGAGAGGGAATAAGCGAGGAAAAGAGATAGAAAAGGTTGACGAGGAAAGAGAAAGGAGGGGAAGAGGATTGCAAGTATAGAAAGAGCGTAGTGTTGGTACAGTCGGTTGTAAGGTATGGAGATGGATAGGAATCGCTCCTGTGTGGGAAGTTGTGAGTGTTTGCGAGCGAGTCATCGCCTTTTTATTTTCCCAAAAGTCCTCCTACATTCCTGTAATGTCAGGTTTGCCTGTTGTCTGCCCAGTTCATCAATTGGGCGAGCTTCAGATTGAGACTCATGTTGAGGTTGAGGGTTCGAATTCGGATTCGAATTCGACTTCGACTTCGAACCCAACTGACTCGGATGACTGGTTGGAGTTTCCACAGTCCGGTCTTGCGTGATAGTCTCAAGTTCATACCCCGTACTCGAATATCGATGAGCTCTCGTTCTCGAACCCAATAGCCCGCCAATATCCTGCAGAAGGGCCGCGGATCCCCTTCTCGGCGGTGCAGGACTGAGCCCGTTTTCATAGGACCAAGTGGTGGAGACGGGGCCTTCGCCTTGTGTGCTAGATTCGCCGGTGTATTCCGTGTCCATTGTTCTGGCCGAGCTGAGTCTTCGGGGAGATTCTTGATCGAGGAGCCCTCCTACGTCGAAAAATGATACGCGTCGTGGTGACATCATGGATGTCAGATCTTCGGATACGTGACGCGAAGACGGCGATTTCACAAAATCTGTCTCGTCACTTGTGTCGCTTGGGAATCTCCAATCGGTCGATTCATCCGGACCAAAGTGATGAGTTCTCACGGGCATGTTTCCTGCGACAGCCATTGGAGCTGGACGGGGGGGTGATTCGACATCCCCTCTTAATTCAGGGTTTACACCCAATCCTAATCCTCGAACGAGATCTTCATCGCTTCCCCATTGACGAGCTGCGGTGCCCCGGCGAGATGTCGTATGATCGAGGGTATCTGTTAGGGAACCAAATTTCCACTTTTGTTTCTTGACTCCTCGATCTCGGACGAAGGATCCTAGAATAAGTGCATTGGCAACGGCGGTTGCGAAAAGAATCTCAACCGAGGCTAATAGAGATCGATATTGTTGAATGCCATGTCTATCGATGATTTGAGGAATTCTATAGAGTGTTATACCAGCTGGTATCAACGAACCTGCAAACAACAACACCAATTGAATTTTTCTCTTGATTCTCATGGTCGAACCAATGATGATGGGGACGGGAAACAAAACGAGTAGGAGATCAGTTAATACATTGACTGTTCCCATTGTAAGGAGTTGTGCGTATCCTTGACGACATTTTGCTCCTGGGTCTGGTGTGACTTGCCAGTAATGAGTGATGGGTTGGCATTCGGAGATATCTGCTATTATCACTGCGATGAATGTGACGAGGAGAAACCATCGGATGAATATCAATGTTCTTTCGTGTGACCTCGTCCAAATATTTATCGTCAGTCTTTTGAAGAATTCACTGATTGTAAGTTTGAGCATCCAAAGTCTGGAAATGTGTTAGTAATCGAATTCATCCGGTCTAACTGAGAAAAACGGAGACGAGAGAAAAGAGACGAGATGGTTTGAGAACAAATAAACTTACGTCGCTGCATAAAATATCCTAGATACCAATACCAATTTACTCCCGATAGCTCTTCGATACAAAGCATCCTCGGACAAATCCTCAATCGTCGCATTGTTCGTCCCAAACAACAAAATAACATGAACCAAAGCCATTCGACAAAACAAAGGAATGAGACAAGCAAAAGCCAACCAATCCTCCTTGAACAATTTCTCCGTCCGTATATATCGCCCACAAACCCTAAACAAGATAATCACGGCCGAAAACAACGTACACCACCAACAAACAAGAAGCGTAGGTTTATCATCGTAGAAGCTGCGCGCGGGTGGTGCCGAGGAATATATGGTCATGATGAGTTGAGAGGGGCAATCCGAGACCAAACGAGCACCACGCCCGTCTACCTCCGTGGAGGGGACGAGCGAGGATGGATGGATTGTCGCAGGTTGGGGATGCGCGCTTTCAATGGCAAGTGCTGGTGTTGGGTGCCTTCAATCGTATATATTTCCATGGGAAATCCTGAAATTCCGTCGCGAAGGTTCTCGACCAATGTTGCGCATGGACCGTCGCATGACAGGAATCAAGACGGTTTGGACTCGAAGTCGAGTATCTATTATTTTTTGGGCGTTCGGAGTTTTGGATGATAGGGCTGGAGTTTTATTTACTGTAACGGCTGCGAGTCCTTTTCTTTTCTCCCTTGGGTTATTTCTTTTTTAAGTGTTCTAGAAGCTTTCGGGAGATACAATGTGGAACAATGGAGGAGGATGTCCCAAGGACTTGAAGATTGATAGTTCAATGTGATGCGTGGTTTTTGGATATAAATAAACTTAAGGTTGTTTGGAGCTTTCGTAATACTTCGAACTGGTTATTTCTAAAAAAAGAGGAGTGAGGAGGTGAGTGAAGAGAAAGAAGCGTCAAAAATTGAAAGCAAAAAAGACAATTCGCGGAAAGTGGATGGATGCGCCTTGATATGAGTGAGATGTAGTGAGACGGTGAAGAATATGTTGGTATGATGTTCCTTGAATTCTCATACGGATATCGCACAGGGCTGGGCAGTTTTTCGATTGATAGACTCGGGGCTGACTCTGAATATAGAATTGAGGAGATATGGGATTTTCCCGTAATGGCAATACGTTTCCCTGAGTAAGACAATATATAAAGTTGAAGTTTATCTCGAATTGTATTTCACAAGAAATTGTACTTCCAGGAATAGAATGAGTCGTTATTCGTGGAGACCTTGGTGCGATTCTGAGTAGTAGGTTATGATCATGACCATGATCATGAATGATTATGGTTCTTGTGTCTTGTCTTGTCTTGCTTGCACCTTGCTTGCTTTTGATAAACGTGGGGCCATGTGGAATTGTGGAATAAGGTACAAGTTTAAAGTAGTAAGTGATAGTACGGATTAGTCTGTTAGTCTGGACGTTGATACAGATGTGGACGTTGTTTGAGGAACCAGATGAAGTAGGTGAAGTAGATGAACTAGACGGACTAGAGGAATTAGATGAATTAGATAAATTAGATGAATAGCTAGCTTTCTAGCTTTCTAGCTCATCAATCTCGTTTTGTTGACGACCTAGAACTACTCGCCTCTTTGCTGGCTTTGCAGTTTGAAACCAATATGATCATCATCCTTCCAATTGAAGTGACAATTACTATTATTTGTCATTTCTGAGTGGCGCGGTAAGAAAAATGTTCAACCCGCAGCTTTGGAACCCTTTTGAATGTGTGGGATCACTGGGATGAAAGGAGCTTTTCCCATGAGTTGATTCCTTCGGTTAATAAAGTGTACATGTACCGGTAAGAAAACCCGGGCATTTATTATCATGACAGTACAAGATGGGGGTACAAAATAGAAATTGCAGGGTAAAAAGATAAGAACCTTTCAGCCACCGACCCCACTGGATATGGTTGCAATATGAAAAACTCCTCCAGTTGAGAGCCCAAAATGAAAGTGGTTGGTGGTTGGTGGTTGCTGGTTGCTGGTTGCTGGTTGCTGGTTGGTGGTCGATAGTCGATAGTCGATCGTCGATAGGTGCTTTGCGACTGATATTGGTACGAGGGGATGTGGAAATGAGGCACAGTAAAGTAATGATGACCTTTGATAATGGAATGGTGAATGAATGGGTGGATTAGATATCGTAGATATCGATATTCTGCAAAGAGAACGCTTTGAATATCGTTGACGTCAACCTTGAAGAAGTATATCAAATCATTTCATGTTCGTCTGAGCGTGGAAGCGCCATGGGAGCCAGTTAGATTCCCAATCTCATAACTTGTGACTGAGCAGAAATATAATCAACTATTAACTTTTAATAGAATCCCTGAGATTTGGAGTGTTATCGTAAAGGGTACGGGCGCATTGTTTATTGGACCTCTTCATGAATATCGTAAAACAGTAAGTAGGGCTTGTCGATCGCTAACATCTGAAGATTTCTAGATTTTGTAGATTTTTACCATATCAAACAATCCTATTGTCAAAGTTCATAGGGGTTCAATTCGATTGAATGTATTTGCACCTAATCGATAAATCGTACTCGTACTTGAGGTCATCTAACATTAGTACAACAATGATCTACATAGCTAATCAGCATCCGGGATGGCTTAGATGAAATGTAAGATTTGACGTCTCTGATAGTCGTTCAACTATTGGACCTAACCTGATGTACACTCTCTACTCAAGGCTTGAACCGAGAAGTAGATGTTGTACAAAACTTCAAGTTGTGTATGGATATAATGGTGATGCCTGGAGCTGAGTCTCTTTGTTGTTGTACGAGATCCCGAGGTCCTGAGGTCTTCGTACCATGATGTCGTATGGTAATGATGGGTTTGTATAATATGAGACATCGACATTGACATTGACATCGACATCGACATTCGATTTGGGTTTGGCTTTGGTCTTCCCGATGTAAAGTTGACATCACAACTCTAACGATATATAGTATAAGGTATAAATCATACGACACTGTTCCGCATTTTATCTTCTCCACGCATATATTGGCAAGGAAATCCCTTACCTACAGTACCTCTTTCGGTTCAATTGCACGCAGAAAGTCAGATGCGGGAAGTGTGACATCAAATGAATCGATGATAAGGAAATCCAGTGACAGATAAAAAATCTCTTCCAGGTTGCATGCAGATGCAGTTCCGAGGATGAGGTTTAAACAGGGATTGAAAAGTATTGTTACTGTACGGAGTATGTATATGGTTGGTGAACGAAGCATAAAAAGACAGGGGAGCCACGCGAGGAGCTCTGTCATGTGCGGAGGTGGACTTGGCAATTGTGGGAATAGTTTCGTTATGAGAATCCGAAAGATTTGGAATTGTGTGGACAGTTGAATCTGTTGACGTGAAGTTATTCACACTGTATATGTCTAGTATAGCTAACTGACAATATCCTAGTAGATATTGAGATATTGGGTCACAGAAAGGATTCCCCAAAGGAAAAGTACAAGGGACGAAACTCCTCGAGTAGTACAGACGGTACATATAAAGTGCACGTCTAATGCATATCTCCACTTTTATCCAATCATATAACAATGTTGATATGAGATTGAGGTTGGAGATTCCATTGAACTTGGATTTCACGTCAGTTTATCCAACTCCTTTAATTGGTGGTGGCAGTCCTAGATGTATCATTTAGACGATTTCAAGCCTAGGCTTTTAATGATAATGTTGGAGAAACATGTGAAAGGTGATTTGATATTTGAACATTAATCCGAATCTAAGCGGTTTCAATGCTCAATATCAGAATGAAAGCTTGTGAATTAATCACATAATTGCTGGTCTGTTAGACAAGCAGACTCGTGTGTCGATTTTCCTAACATGGGTTGAGTGTGACGTCTGCCCCATGCGTGAGATGTGAATTCGGAAAATCGTTGAGAATGCGGTAAACTAACTGGATACCCTTAAGGTTATATGGGGGAATATCATTGGAATATTGTAATCTTACTATCTGTGGCAGTTCATAAGCTCCTCCTGCCATGACATGAAACGTTCCCAATTTCAAACATACGGAGCACCCACGAAGATACCCAGCGGCAAACTACAAGCCACCGCATAATTCGGCATATCAACAATTTCCGCAATCTTCAAATTCGCTGCCACACTCGCAAGCATATATGCTTCCTGTCTGTCCAATCCCTTTTCCCCCACCAGCCAAGCTATCAACCCCCTCAATGCCTTTCTACTTGCTTCTCTGAGATCACTATCAATACCCAAGGCAGCATATTCTCCTTTGTCCACAGTCACACCTTGTGGAGGCACCAGGAAATGTGGCATTTGGATCCATGGTTTACCTTTCTCAACTGTCAAACGGATTGTAGCTTTCATAGGTGTCTCGATAGCTGTGCCACAAACTTCTCCATCTCCTTGGGCAGCATGTCCATCTCCACAGCTAAACAAAGCACCTGGAACTTTGACGGGAAGATAGAGAATAGATCCTTGAGTGATATATTTGCAGTCGATATTCCCACCCGTATTGTAAGGAGGAATTGTAGAAAATTCACCCGCTTCCTCTGGTGCCACTCCGACCACACCTAGAAATGGTTTCATGGGAACATGGATTCCTTCCTCAAATACCGCAAAATCTTCCCCCTTTGAAAGATCCCAAATTTTAAGAGAAGCATCAGGATATTCATCAGCCAGTAAGCCGAACCCGAATGAACCTGGTAAACAGGCTGTCCAACCATAATCAGCTGGTTTGAGTGATATGAATTCGACTTTCAAAACATCGCCCGGTGACGCTTCATTGACGTAAACAGGGCCAAATGCAGGATCGCCTTTTGCAATATCAAAATTCTCAACGGCTGTGATGTCTGACTTGTCTGTGATTTGATTGGAGCCACCATCAAGAAGATCAAACGATATTTCGGAACCGGAGTCAACGGTCAACACGGGTGTAAGAGATCTGTCCCACTTCATGTGAATATGAGTAGTATTGATCTGGAATTTGTGCGCCATAATAGATGAGTGATGAGGTCAAAGGTAAATCTTCAATCTAGATGAAGTGATTGATATACGAGTACATAAATCTATATACGAGTAGTTCTCCCTGCAATGATCAGCGAAAGAGGCGGGGTAGCTGTACGACAGTATTAGGAAGAAGACATCGGATATATATATATTGTAACCATTTGCTGACGGTGGCCTTTCATGGAGTACGACTTTCTCATATTGACATTACTAATGAAGGAGTAAAAGAGAATAAATAATAAATAATAAATAATAAATAATAAATAATAAATAATAAATAATAAATAATAAATAATAAATAATAAATAATAAATAATAAATAATAAATAATAAATATGCTCTTGTCGTCTTCGTCACGTGTAACGATTTTACATCGGACGCAACTTTCAACTTTGACCCCACTAAGCTTTTTTGTTTACAGTACCCAGGTGATGTCAATCACCCCCAGCTTTTATATCTTCATCAATCCCATGGGATTATCCATCTACAACCCGTGGACATCCAAAACTTCCTCTCGACTACAACCTCACAATGGATGCTGCAGAAGATGATAAAGATATCTTACTTCAAAGAGAGTCGGGAGAACTCTTGGAAGATTTCGAGAAATCCCTACACCCGTTTCTTTATAATGTTACCAATAACGGTCGATTACGAAGGAGAGTCCGTACAATAGAAACAGAAAGATTGACTGCACTGGTATTAATCTTCTCTTTCGTATTATGCTATCTGCTAACTTTCCCCATAGCTAGACAACTTTCAAGAGCTTCCTCAACTTCTTGATACACATCTTCAACGACTAGTTCCAACACTTGCTAATGCCTTTCTTGCCTCTATATCGAAACCACCTTCCAAGTCTTCTACTCCTCATACCCGTCTTCTTATCCCTTTACGGAAAGCTATTTGCCAATTGCTATATACGTTTTGTAAGGTCAGAGGGGAGAAAGTTATCGTCCAATGCCTAAGTCCAGAAAATAAACATATTGATGTGTTACTGTCCGCGATTGAAAAAGGCACATCAGTGAGTAATGAGAGATGCGAAGAACAGCTGGACGAATTATGGGGCTGGGAGGAACGATATATCACCTTGCTTTGGCTCTCGCACTTGATCATAGCACCTTTCGATCTTAAATCCTTGTCATCTCATACTTCGCCCAGTGGCATCGTTTCGTCCCTTCCGGGGCTCGACTTACCAGTCAATGTTCCTGATGTGCCATTACGATCAGTCTCATTGGCTTTTAAATATCTTTCCTCATCTGGAAAAGAAAAAGATTCTGCAAAAACGCTACTAGTAAGAGTTGTTCTTCGTAAAGACATGCAGGAACTTGGGCTCTTGCGTTCTTTAGTCATGTGGTCAATATCTGCTCTTCAGTCAATTGAAACGAAACAAGACATACATTATATTAATGGTGTTTTGTCTTTTCTCTCTGGTATCCTTAGGTCATCCATGGACACGGCTTACATGGACCCTTATCTAGAACTTGTATTTCGATCTATTCAAGGTATTATGGATCCATCACATCCATCATGTGCAGAGATTCAAAATTCGGCAGTTTCTCGAAAGTTAGCCATCAAAATCTTTCGTAGCATTGCTTTGCTCAACTTACGTCCATCTTTCCCAACTATAGACGATATTTTGAATGACTCCGTTGACTTTATACTTGAGATGTTATCAAATCGATCAACACCTGTTAGACTAGCTGCAAGTAAGGCATTGAGTGTGATCATACTGAGAATACAACCAGAATTTGCTTCGCAACTTGTGTCGGTGATTCTCGACATGTTGAAAGAAACAGACACAGACGCGTTCACTTGGCATGGTCAAATTTTAACACTCTCACATCTATTATATCGCCATTCAGCACCTCGTGACTTACTTGGTGAAGTTATTGCCCTTGTACTTAAAGCTTTGTCATATGAGCGAAAATCTATATCTGGAAGCTCCATTGGAACCAATGTGCGAGATGCCGCAAACTTTGGAATATGGGCTCTTGCTCGGCGTTATTCGACCGCGGAATTACAAGATATTAGAATTGAGTGCGAAGAATTCATTTACCCCTCAGGCACCAACACCACCATACAAGTTCTAGCAACACATCTCGTTGTTTCTGCATGTTTGGATCCCGCTGGCAATATACGGCGAGGATCATCTGCAGCACTTCAAGAACTGATAGGTCGCCATCCAGGAACTATTATTGAAGCTCTGAATTTGGTACAAATTGTTGACTATCACGCCGTGGCTCTTCGATCAAGAGGAATATTGGAAGTGGCAGTGTCGGCATCTCTGTTGTCTTACAATACGCACCATGAAGTGTACACACACCACTATGGTGAGGCACTTCTTCGAGCACTGCGAGGCTGGCGTGGAGCTGGCGACCCTAATATTGCTACAAGGAGAAACTGTGCTGAAGCCTTTCATCGTATAAATTTCTCTCGAGAGGACCAAGGCCACTCCAACACATATCAAAATTCTTACGATACCATTCTGAGTCTTGATCGACAGCTTGAAAGACTTCAGGAGCGTCAAATCAATGAGCGCCATGGGCTACTTCTATTTCTGTCTGCAGCTATCCTTGAATATCCTTTGCTTCATACGGATGCTTCCATAAAACCAGCTCCTACTGATAATTTCATATTGGAACCTGGTCATATCTTCAAAATAATAAACAAATACCTTGAGCAAATAACACAAGGACAGTTCCATCGCCCCGAGCTGATTGCGGAAGCTTTGTGCTGTTTAGTATTTCATTCATTTCGTCTCTATGGAATGTGTGCCATACTCGCGCTTAAAGATGCCAGGTGGTCACCTGTAGTCGGTGATGTCTTTACATGGTTGTCTAACGCAAAGACAAGAAATGTCCTCATGTTTGAAGAAGAATCCTACGCAGAGCACATGATTACCGAGGCCTTGAAAGAATCTGGAATAATGGGAAGAGCAGGGATAACGGAAGAGGCTTTAGTTGAGATGTCTAATCATACAGTACCCATGAGCGATGATGCAAGTCGCTTCTGGACACTTGCTGGAGATTTCCTTGATAAGTCTCTTGGAATTGACCCTGAGGTAGTGGCTCTGTGGTCGGCATGCGCTCGAAGGTTATTCTTTTGGTCACCTAATATGCATAGAAGATCCCTGATTGATTCCTGGTTGGATCGTATACGTAATTCAATGATGCAGACTGAAGTTGATATAAAAAAGAGATCGATTGGTCTTCTCTGCCGCTTGGATTGCATATTCTTTAGATCCAGAATACCGCGATGAAATATGTGATGCAATTCATCTCAAATGGAAGACGACTGTTGAGATTTACAACCTTGAGATACGAATAGCATTGGTTGCATGCTTGGCAAAAGATATCAAAGTACCAGCATCCCAGATCATTCAATTCTGGGATATCATCTCCGATGGTCTCGATGATTATCATACAGATAAGGTACAGGGTGATACTGGATCACGGGTTCGGTTAGAAGCAATTAAAGGAGCAGCAATCCTCTTCTCCTCAGATTTAGAATGGAACGAAGCTAACAGGGAAGTATTTTCAATTGTATTTGGTAAGCTTTTAAGGCTTTGCTCGGAGAGGTTGGACAAGGTACGAGCTGAGGCTAAGAAAGCCATTTTTATCGATTTTAATGTCAAGGTTCGTTTATCACTTTTCTGAAAATACCTAAAATTTTCTAACTTTATGTCTAACTAGTCCTGAAACTTTATCCTTTGAGCAAAGTTCGGTCTCTTCCTATGAACATTTTCGATTCTTATTGGATCTGCAAACTACGGATCGCCAAATTATAACGATTTCCAAATTCCAATGGCAACCTTCATTAACAGAAAAAACTGCTGGAAGGTTATGTAACTTCAGCACACGGTGGAAGTGAAGATCTAATCCGCGTCAGTCGAGCCGCTTTAATAGATTTTTGCGAAAAGGATGAGAAAAATCGAGAATGTATTGGCCCAGCTCTGGTTAAAAATCTGGAAATTCATCAAAACAAAACGACAGAGTGATTATTCCTACATTAGAAATCATCGCACTCCTAGTAGATATGGAACTTATGTATACGTCCTATGGCCCAGAGTATGAATCGTTCAAGTCTTCTGATCATATTGAATTTCTTACTAACAGAGTCAACAGTCAATACAGAAAGCTTTACAACCTGATTGTAAAAGAAGCGTTCAAATCAAAAGAAATTCCAAAGTTATTAGCGGCAGCTAAATGTTTTGGACGCCTCGCGCTATCTTATCCAAATGCTATAGACAGGTTGTTTACGCTGCTATGGCATCATTACCCAAAAATTAGGGTGGCAGCCGTGGATGAACTATGGGATCTAGGGATTACATGTGTGAAAGCGAGAGATTGCAAGTTTATGAATAGTAAAAAATTGGTGCTTGGTACTGAAGATGAACCAAGCGAGTTTGCAGAGAAGCTTTACAAACAGTGCGTGGATTTGGGGTTTTAAAGATGGGAGTATTTTGAAAGGACTTGAAAAATCGCTTGTTGAGAAGCGGAATTGAATGAGCGATGACGACGTATGACGATGAAGCGATTGTATTGTGGATGGACATTCAATGGCTGGAATCTTATTCAAGGTTGGAAGTGAAGCAGATCAACTTGTGGCAGTAGATCGAACTTTAGACCGTATGGATGTACATAAGATAAGGAGGAGCAAAAGAAGCAATATTATTCTGAACAGTTGACTTTTCTGTGATCATTGTGGAAACCCAAGAGTAGGCAGTGTCGGAGGTTGTTGATCCAGAAATCTAACGAAGTACATGATACTGTGTAGTATGTAAACGAACAGATGATATTCCTAAATGATATTTATGTCGAATTTAAATTTTCGGACATTGATACGCACACAATGGGATGGAGTTGTGCAGCTAGCCCTGTGCGTCACGGTCAGTGGGTAGTTGGATTTTTATTTATACTACCCTGTTGAAGGAAAAGAAAGAATGCATATATGTATATGTACGTATTATGGAGAATATTAGAGCAAAGGCCACGAGTTCGTAGGCTATGCTCAATTCCACCAAAAACTCACACTAAAACTTGCACTCAACCCCCTAACGTAATGCCACCACCCGACAGGAATATACAACACCTCCCCCTCCCCCAACACACAATCCCAAAACGGCGCCTCGCCCACCGCCGGAAAGCTCTCCCTCTCTGCGCGCTGCTGCTCCGCGCTCCCGTCCCACCCGGCCCACACTCCAATGTCGACCGCACTCGTATTGCTCATGTCCACGCCCCCGTCCTCGATGCCGCGCGCATACAGCTTGGCCGTCTCGCGCGGCGCATAGAGACGCAGGTACTTTTTCCCGACGACTTGCGCGAGGATGTTGTGGTAGGGGTCGTTGTGGAGGGGGCTTATGGTGCCTGCGGGTCCGAACCACGCGTTGATCAAGGGTTCGTCGAGGGGGGGTCGCCGTATTTCTGGCGGAGCGGAGCAGGGCTGCTGGGGTGCGGCGGCGGGGGGTGGCCGTGGCAGTAGTCGGGGATGGAGATGTCGGATCGCAAGGCCGGGATTTGGGCGAAGAGGTTGTGTTGGGCGAGGTAGCCGGTGGTTCGGGCGTCGCTGGCTGCGGTGCGGTCCGAGTGCATGTGCTCGGTTAGGAAGGTCTTGAAGGTGGTGATTTTTTGGCCCCAGTCGGGGTCGACGTAGCTTCGCCCGACTTCGATGGGGATGAGGCGGCGGCCGTCGATGGTTTGGGCGAGGAGGTAGGAGGGGCTGGACCAGGGGTTTTGGTTGAGTGCTGGCCAGGTGGTGATTGAGTGGGTTATTATGAGGGGTTCGGCTCCGAGGGTGGGGTCGCGCGGTTGGTGCATGTGTTTTGAGAAGGGGTCGGGTGTTCCGTCGTCGGGGGTGAGGTCGAGGTCGGTGGAGCTTACGCGGGGAATGGGGTTTAAAAGGGGGGCGGAGGGATCAAGGAAGTTGAGAATCGATCTTGGTACATGGGTGGGGCCGCTGATGATGAATGTACAGGAGACCTCTTCCGGCGTTTGGGAGGTGGTGGTGTTGACGTGCTGGGGTTCTCGTGCAAAGATTCTGCGTGGATTTTTTGTAGAAGATGCATAGCGTAGTCGATCGCGAGTCTGAGAGGCTCGGATGCTGGAGCCCCAACCATGATTAATGCCATGTCCATCGTCTCAACCATTTGATCCATGGCTTTATCACACGTGATGTCTAACTCTAAAGGAGTATCTCCTTTGTCCTTCGTACTTGATGGTTTTCTCGAGGCGAGAGTAGAGAACTTCAATAAACTCGCCTCGAGATATAATGCTCGCCAACATTCTGGTACGTCTTTGAAGGGGTATGCGTAGAACTTCTCTTTGGCTAAAGCGAGCATATCGTCGAGTCTTTGGAGGGTTAATTTGTGGTTACCCGTATGGGCACGGATGGATCTACTCAGGTTTGAGAGGAGATTTATGACCGAGGAACCGCATTGTGATAGGATTCGAGATGTACAATCTGATGAATCTAAACTGGATTCAGTGGTTGAAGGGATGGTGGTTCGAGATGGTGAACAAAAAACTTGGAGACATAAATCGATGAGGTCTTGCTCGTTGGAACCTTCCTCTATATGGTCCATAGCTGCTTTTCGATAGAACCAGGTCCAACTGGGAACTAGGCATGATTCAGGTATTTTCGGAGATAGCTTGCATTTGCGCGTTCATCGTATCGGTTAACTGCTCAGATATCAAATTGAGGGAAACGCACGTTCACGTGACACAGAACCTTGGAGAGCATTTTGATTAGTAATCGCGGGAAAGTTTCCGTGCTGTGGTGCAACTCTCCCCCTTGAAGCATATGAAGGGGCTTCGATATACTTCAGGAGACATCCATTACCATAACAAGTATGTGATATATACCTAATCAACCCACCGAAATATATCACATCTCAGCCACTGACAAATCCAAATTCATACCGGCGAAAGACAATCGAGTTAATTGAGCTGATATCTCTCAATCCTCTCATTAACTGCAAGATCGTATCATTGAGCTCAAACCCTTTATTATGATTCGCTAATTAATGGCTTGCGGTAAGATATTTCCCGTTCTCTAATTACCTCAATGGTGCTGGTGGTCACAGATTACCACTCATCATTCAACTGTATGCAAGGTTACTCCAAGATGCATGTAAGAATCTTAACATAGCCGGCATTCCGTCTGATCATAGGCTGGTGGACTTGTAGTAGATAGGGCGTCCAGTTGTCACCAAATCTTTGTCTGGATAAGGTTAAACTATAATTGCCACTTCCTTCCCAGCTCTTGTCTCTTACTTCATTCTTTTATCCCAAACTCCCCCCTCCGTTTACTCTTTCGCTCTTCCATACTCAAAACCCAAAGATATCAATCCCACCACAATCTAATCCTCACCAAAATGTCTCCCCCCTCAGCAACATCTCAAATTGAAATCGTAAATACCAGCGCAACAGTGCCCTCAATCTCACGTCACCCCCTTTCAACCGTGACGCACGAACCCGGATTAACTAAAGAACAAGCAAAAGGTCCAGGTCTGAAATTACCCACCAGAACACCGCTCGAAGATAAATATGCCGAGAGGGAATATCAAAAGGGTAGATTGGTGTTGGCGTTTAGAATTTTTGCCAAGTTGGGGTTTGATGAGGGGGTTGCGGGGCATATTACCTTGAGGGTGAGTGGGGGTTGAGGGTTCAAGGGCTTCAGGGGTTAATGCTCATGCTCATGCTCATGCTCAGGCATATTGATATAGGTGTCGAGAACGGAATGAAATGAAATACTGATGAGAATTAGGATCCTGTTGAACCAACTAGTTTCTGGGTCAATCCATTTGGTGTCGCATGGCCACTGCTTCGAGCTTCAGACCTAATCCTGGTTAATAAAGACGGGGAGGTAGTAGACGGTGGACCATGTCGCTTACTCAATACAGCCGGTATATTTTCCTCTTCCTTCTTGTTTCCCGTCAAGTATTGTTACTAACAAACCCAAGCCTACATGATACATCACGCAGTCCATACCGCCCGCCCGGAAATAAACGCAGTGGCTCACTCCCACTCCATCTACGGCCGTGCATTCTGTTCCCTCGGTCGTCCTCTAGAAACAATCACCCAAGACTCGTGCGCCTTCCACAACGATGTCGCCCTCTACTCCTCATTCCGAGGCATCGTTCTCGCTTCAGAAGAAGGCCACGCCATTGCTTCTGCTCTCGGGCAAAAGAAAGCTGCGCTCCTCCAAAATCACGGTCTACTCACTTGTGGACAGAGTGTCGAGAGTGCAGTTTTCTGGTTCACGAGCCTAGAGAAATGTTGTCACGCGCAACTACTTGCCGATGCGGCCGCGGGAGGAAGAGGTGGAGAAACGGTGAAGATTGATGAGCAGGATGCGCTTTATACGTATAAGGCCGTAGGGACGGAGAGGGCGGGGTACTTTTCGGCCAAGCCGGCTTTCGACATGATGGAGCATGAAAGTGGGACGGATTATAAGTGGTAATGTTAGCTTTTGCTTAAGTCTACTGGATTTTCAAGTTAATTCGTATTCTGAGACAAACGAAACGGCATAATTCCATCCAAAATCCATTTGCTTATCCCATCGCATCTCAAAATCCCCATTTCTGTAACCCCCTTCCCTAAGACACCTGCCGCATCATGCATCCTCTGTATATTCCTCAGTCATCCTCAGTCATCCTCAGTCATCCTCAGTCATCCCCAGTTCTCATCCCCATGCTCTGCATATACATCCTGACTCGCATCCGCACAATTCATAGACATGCTAATGTAACAAACCAATTTCCCTCGCATTGACAGCAATATCCTCCATCATATTGCGACCTGCTCGCTGAACCACTTTATCGAGTTCCTCGTCCGTCTCGGCTAGCCCCAGGACTGCATATTACAGTATATATCATGATTGCGACGTCATTTTCCGTATCGGAAAATCAGGCAGGCTTTGCATAGAAGTTGGAGGTAAATTGGGATTAGGATTAAGGTTGAACTGACAGCGGAGTGGGAAGACGGAAGCGAGATCGAGGGAACAAGTGCTTGTATAACAAACTGGGCAAGATACCCGGGACGTCTTGTGGTAGATCTGTACCGAGATTGAACCTCGTGATGTTACCAAAATCGTTCCCGCCTCCTCGGACCGCCCAGTATGACTGGGGTTTTGTGAGAATTGGCATTAACTATGGTGAGGTTACCATCTGGGAGAGCGGTCTTGTGGCATGCTGGTTTGGTATGTGTATTTCGTGAGGTAGTGGGAAGATTATACCTTATGGATGGGGGGGGGGCTGATAGAGGTCCAAACTTCTCATAAACAAGAATGAATATACCATCATTATTCGAGGCTCCAGCATTCATATTGTGATCCCCACTTTCAACAGCAAAATGATATTGAGATTTGCGGGTAATTTCCATTGCAGCAGAATCATCTAAAGTGGTTTCAGGCCCGAACATACATACTGGGACCGTGGATGCTTGTTCAGAGGAGAAGTAGGTTGATTTGAAATCTGGGGAAGGGTTCCATAAATTATTTCTTGGAGAGGGGTTTGCTGTAGAGATCACCCATGATTGTGATGAGTGTATGAGCTTTGGATTGGGCAAGGTGCCAAAGTCTAGGAAAGGCGGAAGTACTGTATTATGATAACTGAAACCATTGAGAAGATTCTGTTGCAACAATGGCTCTTGCTATACATACAACTAAGCCACTACTGTGAGGGCCTAACCTAAGATGAGAAGCGAATGGGAAATCTTCCTTTGCGTTGGGATCTGATGTCTAATTGCAAGATGAGATGAAGGGATGCCAAATAGGAAGGTGAGTTCGATGCTGGATGATCTCTTACATTTACTTCAGAAACTACGAGAATGTATATAATGTGTTTCCTATTTGTTGTGTAGATCTTGAGTATATATATAGGTAGATATATAGATATATATTTGTATACATGTTAGATTATATACTCGGGCGCGTTTTAAAAAGAGGCATGAAGGCGAAGTGTAAAACTTATAATTATTTAACGAAACTTAATATGATTTTATATGATTTATAGATATATTAGATTTAGTATTCTTAACATCTTTCTCTGTAAAGTTTTTATATTATAAGAATTATTTTTAAAAGAATACTAATATTAAAAAATTAAGTAATTTTAGGAAATATTCGTAATTTATTAATATATTAATTTAAATCTTGATAATATTTAAATTTTAAAAACTAAAATTGTAGAAAAATAATATAAACTTAAAACTTTTACTAAATATATTTAAAATTAAATAATGTTTCTTCTATTAATATATAGTTTAAATATACAGAGATAAAATTCTAAAATTTTAATAAAAAATTATACTTATATAATTAGAAATAAAGCGAATTTACTCTTTTAAAATTAATAAAAATTTCGTAAAGTTTTTTAACTTTATTTATATATATCTTTCAAATAGTAATATAGATATTAGGATTCTAAAATAAAACATATAAAATCTAGGCTTTTATTTTATTTTATCTTATTTTATTTTATTATACAGTATAATTTTATAGATTTAGCTATAATATTCATCGAGTTATTTAATACTATTATAAATCTTTATTTTTTCTATATTTTTTGATATTTTTAATTTTCATTATATTATTATTCATTTTAAACTTAATTTTTATAATACAAAATCTTTATAACAGGTATAAAAATACTAAATTCTATAATATTCATAAACTATATATAATTATATTAAGGCTTCGTTAAATAGTTATAAGTTATATTTTTGTATATGCCTCGTTTCAAACCCACACGATTTATCTAAACTCTAACCATCAACCTCCGTACTTATGTTTATATTGGGCCCTTGCTTGTATGACGTAGTTAACGTAACTAACCTCATTAGTACTTGGTCGCCCTTACAAACACTCCAGGGCTTTTGTAATCAGATCCATTTTATCTTTCTTCTGACGTCGACTTAACTCATCCCCAGATTCTTACGAATCATGTATTGAAACTACTTGAGTTACTAATCGACATCCGTGAGTATTTGACTACCAATAATTCCTCCACATTATTTCCCCAGATATCTAATCTCCTCCATGATTGATATTTAAACATATCAAGGGGTTTTATGAGAGAATTCTGTTCAACCCGGCATTCATACCAGCTTAGTAGAAGAAACACATGGTTGTTCTTCCATAACGAGAACACCAGAGGAAAGTTGAAATATCAAGGCAAGGGCTTATCCAAGAATGGTGAAAGGAGTCGATGATCTCATTGAAATTTTGTGGGCTTGATGACTCTATTATGACAAGAATGACCCTGAATACGTAGGTGGCATTGAAGGAGTTTTCTTATATTTTCTCTTCCTAATTTATATCAACATCTACTCACTATAAGATAATCTCTAATTGATCAATATTTACTGGAGCAATATCTACGAATATGCCATTGAAATCTCGAATATTATGACAACCTAAGATAATCAATACATAATCATTCCGATCAAAAAATCACCAAAGTCATGTCCAATCTCGAACCCTCCGAAGTCGAACGAATCCCTCAAACCTCAAGTTCAATCAAACTCACTCAACGACATGATCAATCGAAACTAAGCCTGGTTGCCCAAAAAGCTGTCAAAACCTTCTCCAAGACAATCCTCAAAACACATCCTCCCGTCCCCTCCGGATCCCCTCAACTAACCCCCCACCACTCAACAAAAAAACATTGTCACATCACCGAACATCAAATCGCAGATACATATATATACACGTATGCAGCGCTCCAAGCCCCACCAATCACCGATCAGAAACCCCGAGTAGCCCTCAACAAACTATATTATTTCGCCGGCGGCGGATTCAGAAGTGGTGCCCTGAAGGAACATTGGACCCTGTGCGCCGAACTCTGCAAACAGCTTCCGGAATACGAGATCAACGTCGTGAGCTATCCGCTAGCGCCCAATTCCCCCGCCACGCATTCCCTGCCGCACCTACGGACGCTCTACGACACGTTGGCGCTGCAAGCGAGGGATGAAGGGGGGAGGATCACGCTGATGGGCGATTCGGCCGGGGGAATATTGCGCTGGTCTTGGGGATCTATGGCGCGACGCAGTGGTTGCGAAGAAATGGAGAGCTTGGGGGAGGAGTAGGCGGCCAGACGTGTCCGTTGCGAAATATCATGGTCATGTCGCCCCCGACCGATTTCCGCAACACGCACCCCGGCATCGACCAGATTGATCATCATGATCCGATTCTAAGTCGTTCTGTCATTACCGAGGTGGCGGAGCGTTGGCGTCATGAACTATCGGCTGAGGATCCGACGGTTTCTCCCCTGTTGGCTGATTTGAGTGTTTTTAAGAAAGCGGATGTGCAGGTAAATGGCGTCGTGGGGTTATATGATTGTTTGGCGCCGGATTCGGTGGAGTTTAGGAAGAAGTTGGAGAGGGAGGGGGTGAGCGGTGAGTGGTTGGAGTGGGATAAACAGATGCATTGTTTCCCTTTGACGTTTGCATATCGGATATCCGAGGGGGTGTTTGGGAAGGATTGGATGATTGATGTTTTGAGGCGTAATTTGGAGCAGTGAATTGGACGGTGTTAATTTATGATGAGGTTATGATCACGATGTACAGTATACATTACGCTCTTCTTTATCACGTGTCAGTTTGTGAAATGTATCTTCAGAAGAGCAGGCAAAACTCTTTCTTCACCCTTCATTCACATACCCCAACAGATATATACTCATCCGCCCCGTCCAATGCCACATCCAAAAACCATAGACTACTCCTCAAGTATAAATGATAGCCTCCTTCTCCGAAAAGCACAAGACCCCACACTTTTACCTTGCACTTCTTAACCTCGACCCCTGCATATGGTATTAACCATCCTCTTATACTTCCATATCTAACACCCAATCCACATCCACCAGCATACCACATCTTACAATATACCCAAACCCCGAAACCATAAACCATCCATTCCACGATCTCCAAAAATGCCCTTCCCCACCATCTGACTTAATCCTCCATATCCAAAACTACGTGGTCACATAAGGATATGATGCCCAAGATCCCTCTCCCCCTTCCCTTGAATCCCATGTCCCCTTTTCGCGCCATTTATTTTTTATTCTGTTATATTGCACATCCATTCATTTTCCTGCCGATTTATCATTGCAAGCATCTCTTCATCTGAGAGTCGAGGAGGCCGTTTTTTGTGCTGGTATGGTATTATTAACCTTCTTGCTCTGGAATTGGAAGCGTATCGTATACGTATCCGAATGATTCGCAAACCGAAGGGGTGGTGCGGGATATGATGGGATGGGATGGGATCAAGATATGGAAAAAGAGGCAGATGACCCAGAAGGATCTTGATCATGTGGGAGTGGGGGGGAGAGGGAAGGGTGCCGGAGCGTGCTTGTAATTTATGACTATTGTTGGATTTCTGGATAGCGATCAAGCGCGGGGTGGAGGGGCTATGGGGCGGTGATGTGGATGGGGATGTTGTTGGGGAGCTGGGGGATGTCTTTGAATTGCGCGGAGGTCGAGGAGGTTTGGGAGCTGAGTTTTGATACTATGCACTAGTAAAGCAGGCTATGCAATCCCGAGGTCGTGGTAATTCTCGGCTGATAGCTATAGGCGAAAATGCTATAGGGGAAAGTTATCAAGGTGTTTGTATTTATCTCGGCTAAGAAACTATGATGTCATGGTTAGATATTTGGCGATTAGCTCGAAGTATTTATGCCCAGTAGTGGTATTTTATTGGCTGAAGGAGGCGCAGAAGGTAATTTTAGACATCTCTCGCGAGAAGCGTGATTGTTATTGCCCATGCCGCAGTCCCGGAATGGAATATTTCATCCGGCTGCTACTTAGTTGTCACAATATCATTATTGCTTCATCTAAGACGTATAATAAAGTGGAGGAGGTGTTCGACCACTTGCTTCATATCCTCAACGGTCTTCCTTGTTTGATATTTGGGAGATGTTGCATTCAATTATTCCATGACCTGTGCTGAAGCCATGACTTTCTGCTCAGATTTAGACGTTAGATATAGCGTGACAGCGGTAGCCAGAGTTGGCAGCTAGCTACTCCAATAGGATCATGATTATTTGTGCTAGACACCCCATTTATTCACTTGTTTAATGATATGATATTGAAAGGAGAACTAAGAATCTATGTGATGCATCTTCCGCAGTCATAGATACTATTGTGCAACATGCGACGATTCACTTCGAACACACTAGTTTCTTTTTCATGAAGCCCGTTTTCGTGACTAATCGCATACAAGATCTCATAAACTAAGCTTTGGCATTTGTAGACATCGTTTTAATTGAGCTGGCAACCAATTCATGTTACCATCACGCCTCTGCCATGGTAGTTCATGTAAGACCTATCTACTCCAAGATATCCCCACAACTTCCAGTCACTCTCTATACTGTTTGAACCATCAAAAAAATAACCCTTCTAAACTCCCCGATCAAGCTTTTCCAACACCAAAAGATCATCAATCAATCTTCTTAGCTGACAATCCCAACTCCCAGCTAGTGAACCTCTATTGCACAGCGAGCAACAGCCCATTAACCATAGTCTAGTACCTATTTCGCCAAAAACGACCGATCCACACAATTCCCTCCCTCTTTCACCTTCCCTCTCTCCACCGCAGAGCACATCCACATTGAAGGATGGAACATGCAAGAAAGACCAGCGGCAACACGCTCCGGAACGAACAGAATAGGCAATGCCATACATATATCACACTTATCTCTACCCAAGAAGCTCTTGACAGAATTCACACAATTCCCATAGAGCTACCCAAAGAAAAACATAAAGATTCCCTCAACTCCCATGAGGGAAGGGTTACGATAAATATCCACCATACCATATAAAGCACCCATCATCCGATATATACAGAGATCAAGACACAAGCCGGTCGTGGATATTGGGCATTGCAATAAAATGCCTCTTTCTCGTCTCGCTGATATTGATATGATAACTATTACAAGGTAGAAGTTGAGTTTGCGCGAAGAGGTAGGCTCAGCTGGACAAGGGGATTGGCAGGTATGTCATGACACGATTGGTATGCGGTAGATTTTGTGCGTTTGCCGATTGTTCATGGGTATTGTCGTGGTGGAAATCGTAAGGTTGACTCGAGTATGGTGTGGTGTTTGATGTTATCGGAATTTATAGATATCACTAGAACCATGGGATTGTCAACTAGTACGGTCAATCATCATAAGAACTCTTTGAATACGTATGGTTGATTTTTTCAACTGACTTCCCGAAACCTAGGAATGAAGCTATGTGAGGTTTATTGGCACATACGCTTGCAGGTGCTGTATGTATTACTTGGTTGATGTTTTTGACAAATTCATTGGAGATGTGATTCTTCTGTTGGCCTTATTCGATGACACGAGAGTGTAAGACCGAAGATATCGGATCGTACCATGTTGATCATGAATGAGTTGGATCGCTTATTCCAGAAATCGACATTTAGCTGAATAGAAGAACAAAAATTTGATACCATTTCCCAATATATCGAGCCAAAGAGACTTCATTTCCCATACACTTCCCAACAACATCCGACTGTCGCTGCAAATGCATTGGCTAACAGCTACTCGTTGACCTGATTATAGAATACTACCGAGTGATCCTTTCATTCTTTATCTTCAAACGGACCAGGAAAAGGACGAGGAGAATAAGAATTCAAGGTTGAAAAGGAATTATATTCTTTTCCTGAACTAACCACTATTCCATCAATCTACTCGGCGAATTCGAATCCACCTACTACCATTACTGCAGACTAGCAGAACCTTGACCTCCAAAAAGTCTCAGACTATGAAACTGAGCCGCCATTATGTTAGTTTAGCTTCTTACCATTGATCGGCAGAGATTCCATCTTTTTGATTAAGGCTCATATATCTCTTTGCTTTCAGATCAAAGATTTGTTCAACGTAATCCCTTCAAGCCCAGAGAAATTAAAGGGTAAAACATGCGTATCTACACAACTCGGGGTGATTCAGTCCTGTAGAAGGCCACGATAAGTGCGTTCATTGTTGGGGTTGACCATGACATTTTATCATCACACCTCGTGAATCATTTTTGATTTGCAGGTATAATTATCAAGATGGCAAGGATGCACGAACCGAAAAGGATATCCGTGACATACCCCAAAGACAAAGTGAGAAATGTAGCGTCTCCTCATTCCAAACCATCACTTTTTATTCCATACTCAAAGTATATGAGCCTCCAAGTGAATCCTCTGTTCTATCCACAACAAGAGAGACTGGAGCACGCATTGAGTCTCCATTGAATTCCGTTCCAACATCTCCAGAGCTTCTGATAATCCCCGAGTTTCGGCTGACGCCGGGTACAGAATAGTGAGGGAACTGAAATGTGGACGAATGTTCACTACTTTTTCTTGGAATTTGTTCTCAATAGTTATCAATCCTTGAAGCAGCCTTGAATTCGTTTCAACTTCCCATACTTCTTGTGCGACTTTGTTAGCTGTCGAGGAAAAATATGGTGGAGGGGACTGGGCAGGAGGAATGGTTGGAAAAGGAGTTTTAGGTGGTATATTGATACAAAACGCATCAGGTAGGGCATTAATACCCCATCCAACCGGTGCGATACATAATGAGTTGTCTTCCAAACGAGGACCGAATGTCGTGATATAGTCGGGGATGGGAGAGAAATCAAGATCACGTAAAGAAGTTAATGCAATGCCACCTGATTTTTTATCGTATTAAAATTTTGTTTTGTGGTCATCTCTGTCAAATGTTGATTCATGCGCACCATTTCTGAATCTGTTGTTCTTCACTAGTGGTCCTTGAATCCAGCCTGGACCATATTAGTTTTTATACAATGAGCTAGCAACAGCCAACACATACCAGACATATCAACGTCATGTCTTTGGGTGGCATTTGGAATGGAGGAGACCTTGAGCAACTTGCGGCATTCTGAATTATAAACTGGGGAATCTGTCATCTTCGTAAATATTCCGGCACAAACCATTCAGAGAGTAAGCTCTTAATAGCACATACGAGTAGGTTCACCTGTGTTTATTTCCGTGGTATCTGGAACAAAGGGATGCTTGAGCGATTTTGGACCACGTGAATAAGAAAGGGGAGGTTCCATTATTTCTGCTTTTGGGATAAATATTGTTTCAAGGATGATTGATTGAATAGTTTGGTGAAGAAATCAAGGGTATTGTTGAAGTGATGAGAAATATGATCGCCAATGTTCGAGGAAGGAAGTATGGATATGTTAGTTAACCTTGGTGGAAAGACGAAACGGGGAGGAACACATTAGGATCGTTATTTCCATAAGATTGTTTTATTCTTGGTATTATGTCGACGCGTCCGAAAGGACTCAAGAAGTATGGACAAATGTTTACTCGTAACAGAAATATTCATCAATATTCCAAGCATTAATATAATACTCAAGGCAAAAAAATGGAATCCCCCGAGAGCGATGAGAAAAGAAGAGGTTAAGCATGCAAAAAGACTCAAGAGGAGATGGATACAGTTTTAACGGAACGTTGTTCGTCTTTCCCTGTTGAACCACCACAGCTTCAAATTTACCGCATATTTGATAAGTTATCTTCCAATTCAGCTAGATTCAAAAGACCCTGATGATCTAAAATAGCCATCAAACTCTCCCTGGAGACAGTAGAAGTTTAGAAGACAGTAGAAGTTTAGAAGACAGTAGAAGTTTAGAAAATAGTAGAAGATTATCGAGAACTGGGAAAGAAAAGATCGAAGTTAGGAAGCGAACTTGAGAGAGGATCGCGCATGACACCACGAGGAATAAACCAAAAGACTCGATAAAGATCTTCAACAGGCCCAAGAATAAGTAGTAAACTATTTCAAAAGCAGCAGTCATGAGGGATGTCGTTTTGGCAACACTTGATGTCGCTGTTCTAAAGATTATGAAAGTTACAGAAATTTTTCAGGGTGGCTCGGATAAGCTGGTCCAAGATTCCAATATTATCAATGAGTTTGTTAAAACATACGAAAAAGGTACTAAAACAACGCGAGAGCAACTCAGGAATAGATAATCCAAAGCACTTCGTGTCATACAAAGGCGCATGTCCGTACCCGTGGCTGATGTAACGTTCAAAATCTTCTGCCCTTGGTCCTTATATTCAACGCATACTTCCAGGAAAGCTAAGTCCCAGAAACGTCGCGGGAAAAAGCGCATCTGCGTATCTCATGTTAAAGGATATTGCAGAAAGGGGGCAATGTGCAAGGGAAGTCATGTCTCCTAGCTTTACTGCCCCAAAGATATAGAAGAGGGATTCAAAAGCCCTTCATGCAATGCTCGTGTTTGTGAACCGAATAATTGCAAGGATGTTCACGTCGATAATGAAGCACTGGTGGCTCTTACCGATGAGCTCTGGGAGAGGGGCAAATTATTGAATATGGCAGCACGCCTTCATCGAGATGGTATCTGGATGCGGGATGATAAAGAGGTCAATTCCAAGAAAAAGAATAAAGCTTTAGGCACGGTGGTAGAGAATAAGACGGAGCTTAATTTGTACCACGAGAATGACAAGTTAGGTTTGGTTGCAAGGGATCAAACTGAGGCTGCAAACGATCCTGAGTGCGATACTTCATCGCCAGCGGTGGAAGATGACGAGGAGCTTGATTTGTACGACGAGAGTAGTAGTCCACAAGGAACGTCGGAAGAAACGTCAGGAGGAATGCCTGAAGAGGGAGAAACTTCGGAAAAAAGACCGAAGACGGTGAAAGTTTATGAGAGGGCTAGATTCAACTCGGATAAGAAACATAAATAGATACAAAATATCAACATGAAAATCATGAATGCACTTCTCCCTTGCATATTCTCATTCCCAAGATTGGACAACCTTATAACTGAAATCTCATAAACCCAACCATCCTGAATGTGTTCAAGAGTGAGAAGGGTCAAAAGGAGATAGCTTTCGAAGATCGAAGTTCTGAGTGGAAAGAGTGGAATCTCATATAATATGATGCGGGAAAGCACAGTGTTAAAGAGTGCTATGATCCTCTCTTCATTCACCCAACCGAACCAGCCTAGCTCAACCCAAGCCATGAATCCATCCCAAAAGTCCACTTCTCATTACAAATCCATCATTCTTTCCCCGGCCCAGACTTCCCATTAGATATACCCCAAGCTTCAGAACCCATGGAATTTCCATGTTCCAATTAGTTGAAGCAGCTAATGTTACTTCGACCGTGGTGCGAGATAGAGAGGTTTCGTGGAACTAGGGAATCAGATACTGGGTAACTGGGTGGGTAGGTACTTGTAGATCATGTTCGAGATATGTTACTATTTGGATCACTAGATCCCATAGTAAACCATCTGATCATTATTCCACTCTACAGTAGCACCATCTGAAAATGATCATGGAGATTATTTGATCCCAAGAGTTGAGATATTAATATGCTCTGCATTCATTGCGCTATGCCAGGTTCTCGCCATATATATGATGCATGCAACGCCCTGGATAACAAACTTGACCCGCTCACGCTGTGCAATCAATCTAAATATATAGACATCGAACAGGCATTTCGCAGACATTTCGTTTCTCCCATCCATCAAATATCACAATCTGCCGCTAGCTTCACAAACTCGACCTTGATCAAACCATTCCAACCAACAACATCCAACACTAATCTTCTCCCAAACTTTGTTTTACCAAAGCTCTACACCTTGATTTCCACTCTCTCATTTCCTTGCCTTTTGGATTTGCTTGCGCTTCTCTCCATAACCTGGCTGCTTCTACATTTGCCGGGCTACTATCATTCGGATCGTTCATGAGACTAACCACACTCAACAAGATAGATTCTGGTGTTTGTACTGGTGTCCATCTTTCGCTCGCGTCTTCATAGCCCCATTCGTCATTTCCAGATGGATGTAAAATTGAAATACAGAGGGCGCCAGTTTCAGCGTAGATATTTGGATGAAAGGGAATGGGATCGCAGAAGGTAAGAGTTGGAGGTGCATGTGGGTAATTTTCCGGGAATTTTAAAAGACAGCGCCAGTTGCCTCCTAGAATATATTGTTAGTATGGTTTTGAAAGGATTCTTGGGAGGAGTAATCGGAAATGATGGACAGAAAGGTAGAAACATACCGCCATAATATTTGCATTCATCACTTAACATAAGCATAACCTCCCATTCAAAGATGTTATCTTTCACCAGTCCACAACTTATACCGGGTAAATCCTTTGCTTTTTGTATTTCCTTCAGTTGTCTACCAAGCAGACTTGCCGCTGCACTCGCCATGTCTGCGGGGCCCTCGGTGTTGAAAGGATTCCTGTATTTGGTAATGCGCCTGTCGGAGTTTGCAAGATTGTAGGTGAGGAGAAACTATGAATGATGAAAAGTCGCAGATGGTGGAAAGGGAACGACTTTAAGTATAGGAAAGATATCTGCCAATGAATCAGTATGTATCATGGATCATTATAGAATTGTCTTACATGCGGGAGTATCAGTTCATTATAATCATACTACTAGGCACATACCTAATGAGCGTGAATCCAAGGAGTTTGAAGGAAGAGTGTGTAGATGGATAACACAGTTGGGTCCAAGAAGATATGGATATGGATATGGATATGGATATATATGTATATTTATATATATGTGTTTTCAAACCAATTATTCCCGCTTGGATTTTTATACAAAAGATTGTTGATATTGTGAAATATAAGAATATAGAGTTGTCGATGTTTTAGAAATAGGAAAGATGTACAGATGAACTTTTGAGACTTAATGCAGGTGATGATGAGCTAGCTGAAGGTAACCTTTGAACTCATTAACAACCCTCCAGCTTCGCTTTGAAGTGATGGGGCTGGAAGGGTATCTATACCTAATAAGGATTAGTTCTCGTGGGGACGGTCCATGCCTTTTTAGAGCAATTTAGATCGATGGATGATTGACACGTGATTGGTTATAAGTTCTAATTCTATCTAGAGGGTGGGGTAAATTGTTTTAAAATGCGATACTTAAAAGACTAAATAATATTGCTATTTATTTAATCAACTAATATTTGATATATAGAAAATATATTATAAGAACTTATATATAGATTCTTAGTAATTCTTAATTATATACTTCTTTTTAAGAATTTAAGTAGACCTCGAGAGTACCTTTTAAACTATAAGTATTTATAAGAGCTATTTATACCTTAAATAGCTAATTAGATTAAACTATTCATAGAGATAGTATATGTATAGACCGCCTAGCCTGTTTATTTTTCGTATTTTAAGGGATATATAATTAATAGATATATATAATATATTATATATATCTAATATAGCTAATATATATATATTCATATTAGGGCCGGGGCTATCTAAACTCGCAAATATAGATATCTATAGATACTTAAACAACTAAACTAAATATCTATATATTATTCCAAAAGTTAAATTCGCGACGATGAGATAAATCAAATTAATCATCTATATAAAAATAAATGCCTTTCCTCAAAACAAATAGTTCCAACTCCCTACCAATCCCTTCATTCTCTTTAATGAATCCCCGGAACAAAGAACAACCAACTCCCTAGCCTTCTGATCTACCCAACACCCCTCAGAACTATCTATATCCAACAAACCACCAATAACAGTCCTCCACCACCCATCCACAAACCACCATAACAAAGCCATGAGGGTGCTACCGCCCCCAATAAACCCATCGCGATCAGATAACATCAAATACCAAAGAACGGACAAAGGCACGCATACCGAATAGTGATATATATGATCGATATATGCAAAAGGCGATCCAGGATCCCAGCATCGGAACAATCCCCCCGTCACACCAGAGACATCTCGGGACTTCGTCAACATCTGGTGCGACGAGCGGTGGTGATACGCGCGAGACCATCTGTTGTCATTCCCGTGCTAGTGGCACGCTAGATGCGACATGGCATGACCTTTCCTACACGACACGTCTCGTGGGGCAAGTCTCTACGTTTTGATGTGTCGGTCGTTGTTCATTGAGGCTATGTTATTCTCCTCATCACTTCGCCGATCTTATGGTTCGGGTCTGTTTGATCGCGGATGATGTTGCGGATGGGGGCCGAGTGACAGTTACTTTGTGGACGAGCACAAGCTTGCCTGATCTATTCACACCTGAGCACCAAACTCGGTTGATAGAATGTTCTTGATCCGAGTGGATGATTCCAGGATGGCTTTGAGGAATTCCTATATTGGTGACTTTGTTACTTCGAGTGGTCGGTAGTCGGCAGTCGGTATCATATCCCCTCGTGTTTATTTATCGAGTTTTATATGCATTGAGATTCTCCTAATAGAGCTTACCGATATTATAAAGAAGAGAGAACATAATACAGTATAATATTCTTATTGGAGTACACAACTGGTTTGACAGGAAGTTTCGGTCTAAGTCTAGATTACCTCACGATAGCTTTCAAAAGAATCGGAGTTTGATGTCTGTCACATTATTTCATATCATTTTCAAGTACTTGATAACATGCCTACGCATGTCCATGAACCGAGATTCTCTTTTATAGTGAATGTAAGACTTTCTATTACTATTTTTCTTGTGGAAACACTCCGAGAAGTCAAGACTTACCTTATTTGGTCTTCGCACTGAAAATGACATACACGCACCTTGCTGTCCCAGGTCTTCAAGGATTTTTTTTTCGTATCATCAATTCAATTTTACATCCGTATCTAATCATCAAAAATCTACACAGCTCATCATACTACGCGCCTTAACAGCTCCGACAACTATTATTTTCCTACCAAGCTTTAACTCCCTCGCACTCCTCCAGACAATCACCCCGAATCCCCCAGAATCATTTAACCAAATAGTCCAGCCCCTATTCGTGACCATCCACCACCATCACAATCTCGGCCCCTTCTCAAACCCAAACAAATTCCTCTTCCCATTCTCTTCCATCCACACCCAGCCACTCCTCCCAATCACCTCCTCCCCATCATCCTTAACCAAACTTCTCAACGTCTTTTCGTCCCCAGCGTTTGCTACAAACCTTTTTCCATTCTTCTTCAATCTCCCAATTACAAATCCGATTTCAGGCTCATTCCTACGGGAAAATTGAACCGTGTATGTCTGTGATTTGTTAGCTGTCTTTACTTTCATTATATATCCAGGTATTTGCATTTGCATTTTCGTTTGCATTTGCATCCACATTCCTTCCTTTCTTTCTTGCGAGCTCGAAAATATCCTCATACAACGCAATTCGAATACCAAAGAAAACCCATCTCACCTCAATGACCGCTTCCCACACCCCACTCCCTACCCCTTCCGAGCCAACAATATCTGAACCATCCCCAGCCGCCGACCATCCCATCGACCCTTCACCAGCAACCCGAACCGTAGAACCTCTCACCACATCCGGGCAGGGATTCCCCTCTTGATACTGTTTCCCATCACGTCTTGGTTGGGTAGATAAACATACAACATGCTGATAAGTCAACACCCCCCCATTCGCCAAAACGAGTCCATTAAACACTCCTCCATCCCTCTTGTCATCCTCACCCTGACCCGCCGGCGATCTCTTCGCGCGAAGTTGGCGGACCATTTTCGCTTACGGCCTGGGGTATGTATGTCAATCCATCTGTATCCAGCTCTGCACATAATTACATAGGCCAGGCTGAACGATCGTCCTTTGTAAAGATGACGTGAGGAGAACAAAAGAATGGTGAAAACATACATGCAAACTATAATTATTTCCCGCTCCGCCAAAAGATGTCAGGCCGCCTAATAACGTAATCGGTTTAGGGGGATCCAAGAATGGAATTTTCAAATGGTGAGCCGCCATTTTGGGAACGATGGGGAAACAGCTAAAGTTGTGTCAGTCCGGCGTCTGCACAAAAGTCATCTTGTCATGGTCTATCAAATGCATGATGATGAATGATCGATCCAAGCTCCACTCACGAATACAAATCAAAAAGATTTATATCATCCGTCTTCAATCCCGAGACATCCAACGCCGCATCAAGAGACGTCTCCAAAGCTTCACTGGAATAAAAGTTTGGTCTTTCCCAGACTGCTGTCATTAGCTTATCATCATTTGAACTCCTTGAAGTTTCTGTACCATGATCGAATCTCACCATGGACAGAATCAAGAATCAAGGATCCACATACAATCTTCTCTTTCTCTCATCCCCGCTCCACCCAAAGGATAAATCCACTTCTCCTCCGAAATACCCAACTCCCGCGCAAATTCCACAGAGGTCACGATACAACTTGCGGCCATGTTCACATTGTTAAATGCATTCATTAGCAGAGGATCTATCAATCGTTAGCCTTTCCTTCCTCTCTTCCTCTCAAAACAAGCGAAAAAAAAAAAAACTCACACGGCCAACAAATCATCCTATTCCCCCTCCCAACCACCCCAATACTCTCCTCGTCCAACTTCTCCGCCTGCGTCTTGTTCCACGCATATTCATTCTCCGCGGCCACTTTCGCAAATTGCGCATACAACCTTGCCGATTCGGCGCGATTTGCCGCCGGCGACTGATGACGATAGGCTCGAAAGGCGTTTTCGAAGAGTGGGTAGATGTGGATGGGCAAACCGATGTTGTGGATTGTTCCTGGGTCTGCGAAGGGGTGTTAGTTGTGGGGTCCAGCTTGTGATGTGGTGTTGAAGATTTAATAGGATCTGGATGCAAGCGAGTTGTATCACTTCCCCCTATTTCTCTCCGTGTGTGTGACGTGGCACGGTATTTCTTCGGTTTCGTGAGAGAATTTGGTGGTGTCCTTCCTTGCTGATTTCCTCCACACATTCCCGTCACGCAAATCTGCCATACTGTAAAAGTCGGAAAAATAGAAAAGGAAAAGCAAGAACGACTCGAACCAATGTTACCCCCTTTACACCAAACTCCCAACCCATTAGAAAGCCCAAAACTTCGATCTTGAAATCGTCACGAAATTTTGGATATATACAGTATGTACATCCAAACCTCCAGCTTTTGAAAGGCAACCGCAAGAAGATCCTCGATTGAAACACCAGACAATTCTTAAAAAGAAGAAGAAATGGAAATAATACTAACTCTCAACGCCCTTCTGGAAAGCTAGAATACTTCGGGGGTCACTGGTTGGTGGTGTCCAGTGCGGTGGGTAGGTACCTGTTTTTGCTATGGCGGATGTTACTGTTATTATGATTTATTAGTATACTTCGTTTGAGAATTTCACTTGAGTATGAAGTCTGACTATCCCCTAGACTTATTTTTCGCTATCACATTCGCAGCTCCTTGTCACTTGTTCTCCAGCTCCACTTGGAGTTGCCCGGTGAGACGATAAATGTAAATTATCAGTTTCTTCTCTCTTCGTAGTTTTCCCCTCATTGACCTCTTTTCCTTACCCTCTTATCATCTGAGTTAGGTCTTGGATTTAATCCTCCACCTATGTTTAACTGATGCCCTCATCCTCCATGTCATCATCCTCAACATCACCATCCACCCCCTCTTCATCACTCTCCACCCCCTCTCCCACAACAAACCCAACTTCTCAAAGCTTCAAACACATAATAAGACAAATCAAACAAGAAAAAAAACAAAAGAAAAAGAAAGAATTCCAAGAGGACAAAAAGAAAACAGACTCACAACTCCCCAACGCCTCCCCTCCAACCACAACCGCAACACTACTCCTCTCCCCCCGCCACCCTCCTACACGCCCCATCCAACAACCTAACCGGCGAATTCCCCCCATGCTCTGATTCCTCCATAAAAACCTTCCCCCTATCTTCATCTCCAACTCCATCCCCATCACCACCGCTCCGAACCCCCTCCAAAACCCCCCCACAAACATCCCCATAACTCCAAGTCCACCCCTCACCACCCCCACATCATCCACGGCCCTCCTCAAACCCTCCAACTCCCTCCCCCCCAACCCCGTATCCAACAACGCCGCCTCCACCGCGCGGATCATAAGATGAAGCGGCTCGACCGCATCGTGGATCTCAAGCGATCGGTTGATGATATCGGCGGTGCCGATTATGACGGGGGTGTGGGATTTGTGCCGTGCAGGACATGACGGGGGTGGGGTTGGATTCTGTAGTTGTGAGTGTTATTGTTGTTGTTGTTGTTGTTGATGGTGGTGGGTGTTCTTTATCTTTACGACGATCGGGCGCTCGAGTGCTTGGTTCCGTGGAATTCAACGGTCGGTCGATGGGCCTGGGGAGAGGGGAGGGGGAGTTGGTTACCTTGGTACTTGGCGTGTTCTATCGTACTGTAATTAGGTATCGTATCGTATTGTGGAGAGAGATAACCAATCGGCCAAGGGTCAGAGGATGTAGCCTAATAAGCAACAGCAACCAGCAACAAGCCACAAGCAATCATCTAACCAATACAGCAAGCAAGCGAATAACTAAAATATCCATGGATCCGATCACTTGTATAAATAGGGAAAAGATCATTGAATTCGATCAAACTAGCTTTACACCACTAATGCTACAAGTACCTTCAGGGCTACCTAGGTACTGGAAAGTATTCCAAAAAGACTCGCGAAACGATAGGTTATTAGATAAAGTCGCCTACCCTACATCTCGCCACTCTCCTCATTTGACCAGCATTTCACACTAAAAATGGCCATTTTAACGTATTTATAACTTTACGAAAAATAAATATATATTTTTTAAATTTTAACTAAAGCTTTCATATATAATTATTAATAAATTTTGAAAAATCTTAAATTTTTGTAATTTTTTTATAAAAAGTAATAAAAGATTAAAGAAAATTGAAATTTTCGATTTTGGATTTGTATAGAAATTATATACAAAATTAAAATTTTAAAATAAATATTTTAATAATTTTTAAACAAAAATAATTAAAAATAATCTATAAATTTTTAAAAAATCTTTTAATCAATATATAGTAAATATGCTATTTAAAATATATATAATAATTTAAAATTATTAAGTAAATTAAAATTAGAAATTTTTTATTTAAAATTTTATCGTAAAAATTTAAGAATCTATATTAAACATTTATTACACATAATAATATATTATTTAAAATAATTAATTTAATTTAAATTAGCTTTAAGATTCTTTAAATTATTTTAAATTATTTTTAACTATTTTTATTAAATATAATGTGACGAGGTACGAGGAAAACAGAGGGGTTAATTGAAATAAGGTAGTTATTCATAAGGAGAAAAGAAAAGGAAAGGATTTAGAATCCTTTCCTCTTAAATACTAGCGTAAGTGGTCATGTGACCCTGTTAGAAGGGTTGCTTCCTGACATATAACTTTCTTAAAAGATTCTGATTTTGTATAGGATTTATATATAAACTAAAAATTTTAATTTTAATTTTTTATAATCTTTTATTATTTTTTATAAAAAATCGTAAAAATTTAAGATTTTTAGAATTTATTAATAATTATATATAAATGCTTTAATTAAAATTTAAATATATATATATTTTTTTATAGAATTATAAATATATTAAGATAGTCGTTTTTAATATAAAATACTAGTTAAATGAGGGGGTGGCGAGAAGTAAGGTAGGCGACTTAATTACGAAAAGGGAATTGTAATTGTAATTAGAATAGGAGATGTAAATAGTAAAATAAAAGATATAAGATATAAGATATAAGATTATAAGATATATAAGATATAAGATATAAGATATAAGATATAATATATAAGATATAAGATATAAATAATAAAATATAAGATATAAAATATAAGATATAAAATATAAGATATAAAATATAAGAATATAAAATATAAGATATAAAATATAAAGATATAAGATATAAAAATATAAAAATATAAATATAAGATATAAAATATAAAATATAAAATATAAGAATATAAAATATAAAAATTAAAATATAAAATATAAAATATAAAATATAAAATATAAAATATAAAATACTAAATCATGAATAATTTTAATATTTCTAATCCGCAGACTTATTATTAATCATTTATACTTAATTATCTCCCTTCTTATTTATCCATCCATTCATTCATTCATCTATCTCCCATCTCCCATCCATCCACCCACCCCCCCATCCAAAAATCTCCTCAAAACAAAACAAAGCAAAATAAGAACCCCCTTCCCCCCCTCCCGTAAAAAAAAAACAAAAAATTAATAACAAATAATAAATACAAAATTATCCAAGTATATAAAGTAGACGTCGAATCTCCTACCTAATTTATTAATCTAAAGAAGTAACTCGAGTAATCTATCTAATCGAATCTAATATATCTAAGCTCACCTTGCGTTGCGTTGCGTTGTATTGAGTAAAATAAAGTAGAGTAAATGAATATTCAAAGGAGCTTTGGATAATAAATAGATGAATATTATAATCTCTTATAGATATTTAGAATCTATATAGATAGATAGATAAATAAATAGATAGATATAATTAAAGGGATCTATATTTATTAATCGAGTAATTATAATCTTATAAGTATACTAATCAATATACTAATTACAAAATACAAACAAGATTATAATAAATAATATAGTATTTTTATCATGATTGATATCAAGACAACTAAAATACAATCAATATATGAAATGAAGAAAGTTTCATAGAAAAAAAAAAGGTTAACGCTTTACTTTTTAATGATACTAGGTATGAATCAATTTCATTCTTGAGGAAACTTAATAAGTGTATGTGATGGATATCTTGAGTGACCGTGGGACAAAATTTCGCCTCTCAACCCAACCTGTCATCCTACCCCTTAAAAAAAACAAACGAAAATTTGAGACGAATCTCATCAAGTATCAAAAATCCCGGGACAAAGTCAAAGTTGCAATTTGTAAATACGTTGTTGGTAGAAGTGTAGAATCCTTAAAAGTCAATGTGAATAGGGGTTCCATCAAGACCTTTTCCAAGCACGATATTCTTACGCTCAATACCGATAAAGAAAACGACTTGTGAAAGCAGGACAATGCTAAAGAACATCATAAGAGTCATTTCCATAGCGGCAGCCTTGATATAAGTCTTGACAAGTCGAACACGGGAGTTCCAATCAAAACTTCTCCATGCATCAAGGAGACCTAAAACACCATCTTCCGAAAACGCGTCCGCCGAAAGTACGATCGAATGGTACGATGGATTCTTCATTCTCGGCAAGGAGGGAAGCTTGAACACGGGCAAGAGTGACGCTGGCTGGAATAAGAACCAAGAATGCAAGGACGCTGGCTAAAATAATGACGGAAGCAGTTTGTATTCCCATGGTTGTGAGTTCTTGAGGAGACATCTTGGAGGGTTCGGATTCAAAAAGACGGAAGGAAATAGCGAGATATCCTGGAAGGAGATAAACGGCTTCTCTGGCAAGGGCATAGATGATTGTTGCTGGCATAACCTTTTTGATAGATGCAAGTTCGGGCATTCTGCTATACCAAGGAAGTGGGCTAGGATCCGAGATGACAATATGGGTCCATGCTAACCCAAAGGGTGCGCATAGGATAGTAGCAATAGGGAGAGCCAAAATCTTAGGAAGGAAAATAGATAGAAAGCTCAGTTGTAGATCCAGGACGAAATTCTTAACGACGTACATGGCGATACCACGCAAGTAACTCCCTTTTCCAGCACGAGCTCGTAGGTGCTTGATTGTTGATTTGAAGCTTGAGGTGATGGGTTTGTGGTTTAACGAGTAAGAGTTCCGGTTCAACACCTCCTTTATGATCGAGTTTCGCATCCGGATCTTCAGATGTGAGAGGGTCAAATAGGATCTCTTGAGGTGATTCGACCATGACAAGAGTGGGGATAAGTCTGCTGAAAGTATATTCAACCTGATTCGATAGTTAGCATCATCTCATCATTACGACACCAAGTATAAGGAGGTGGCCTTGTCAAATTTTGGATCAACATACCATGAAATCCATGAGCATGAATATAAACAATGTACTGGCGATCATGACGGTACCCCATAATGGCATTTGGAACTCTTCAGTGGGAGTTTCATCACCACGAAAAGCATCAAGACCTCTTCGAGCGAGGCCATAAGTTGAGGATATTTGACCTGGAAGTAATCCCATGGTGGCGACTTTATTTGGGATGACTTTACAGCGTTCCCCTTTTGATAATTCGTATAGTAATATCAAAGATTATGAAGTTGTTGATGGAATGGTTTGAGGTAGTTGGATAGTTAAAGAGAGAGAATGAATGAATGAATGAATGAATAGGTGAGAGAGAGTGTAATGAATGAAGAAGAATAATGATGAATGATATATGATTGATTACCTGCTTAGATGCATAAGCTGCGGCGTCATACGGGACCTAGTGATCAAATTGTGGCACAGTCGTTTGAGAAGCCACCTATTAGATAAGCAGCTATACTAGAGAGGGATGATTACATAATCTAAATTTTAGTGGTTACAATGTGACAATATAATAAAGACATCAATTACAATAACCTTAAACCTATATAATTTAGTAAATAAATAAATCAATTCTTTTATTTAAATAATATAATTCCATTCATCATCATCACCATCACCATCACCATCACCATCACCATCACCATCACCATCACCATCACCATCACCATCACCATCACCATCACCACCCCCATCCCCATCCCCATCCCCATCCCCCTCACCAACATCCATAAACCCAAGCCCAAAACTCTAAGTTCCAATTATATAATACTATATTATATTATAAATACCCACCCATTATTAGCTTACTAGGTAACCTACAATAATTATACTATTATAGTAACCTCTCTTTTATTATCAATTAGTTCTACAATACTCTCTTACCCCACTCCCTCGCTACGCACACCTTATCCGTCCATACTGTACATTACAAAGCGGAGTATCTACCTCCAGCTAACCTTGTTATTGTCGAACACTTTGACCTCTTTGTTAATCCGGTAATCCCTTTCTTCTAGCTCTATATCCATATCCATCTATATCCATATCCATCTATATCCATCTATACCCATTTATACCCATCTATATCCATATCCATATCCATCTATATCCATATCTATCTATATCCATATCCATATTTATACCCATCCATCCATATCCATATCCATCTATACCCATCTATATCCATATCCATATTTTATATCCATATCCATATCCATCCATATCCATCCACCACCCACTCACCCACCCACTCACCCACCCACTCACCCACCCACCTCAAAACCTGAAACTCCAAACCAGGAATTTGCCCGCAGCCCACCAGGAGATGATGGACGGTGTAACGAGGGGGAGGGGGAGGGGGTATTAGCGGAGGATTTGTGTTATTTGGATGGGCTGGTTTGAACTGTATGGTATGGTATGGTATGGTATGGTATGGTATGGTATTGTATATTTAATACTCGAGTGTACTTTGATTTAGTGTTTTTTATATCAGGTATGAATATCTATCGTCTATTATCCATCATCCATTTCTCATCATCTATCTCTATATTGTATGTTTATTGTACTATCCAATGTATGATTTAGTGTTTTTACATCATTTACGAATATCTTTCATCTCTCATCTCTCATCTCTCATCTCTCATCTATCATCTATCATCTCTCATCCATCTCTCATCTCTCATCCATCTCATCTCATCTCCCCCAATTCATTCCATCCCATTTAATCATCCACCCACCCACCAACCCACTCAATCAATCAATCCCAAAATCCTCCCAGCAACCCCATCCCATTCCTCATCCCACCTCTTTCTCCCCTCTTCTATCGCCCCCTTCTTCAACCTCGCCAATTCCTTCCCACTCGTATCCTTGAAGACTTCTTCCAGAATATCCGCCAGATCATCCGATGTCGTAAATCCCCATCCATTAACACCCTCCTTGACCAATTCAGGCCAACTAAAGTATTGATCGTATCCCACGACGGGTAATCCGGCTCCAAACATATCGACCACTTTCATGGGTAAATCAACACCACTACTACTTCTGTGTAAACAGACTCCCAGATCGGCGCATGCGAGTAACGAAGCATAATCTTCAATGCTAAGCCACGTCGTCTTGATTGTCACATTCACTAGATCATAGCTCTCGCTAAGTTCTGCGATGCGATTGAGGTACATCTCTTTTTGAGGTCCCTTGCCAGTGATGATGGCGAGAATTGGGTGGGCAATCGAATTCGGCAAATGGTCCATATTTCACGAGCGCATCCAAGAGAAGGTTGAAATCCTCATCAGGTGTCCATGATGTACTGCTGACGAGCAACCGTACATCCCCATTCATGATGGCATCAACTTGATCTTTGGTTTCGGGAAGCCTTGCGAGAAAAGCGCGTCGTTTCTCTTGATCAGTGATAGGTTGAAAGATCGATGCAGGCCGATCATGAAGAGTAAAGATGGGCGACTTTATTTTGTATGGACGTTCGCGCAATTGACGCTCCATTGCTCTCGAAACCGTGAATGAAACGGTTGGGGCCCACGATCCGAGGAAAGCTTCATACCATTTATAGAGTCGAACGAATACATGCTTGGGACCTCTGGTTCCTGCCAAAATGGTCCATCCATAATTATGCCAATCAATGATTAAATGTGTATTTCGTAAAATGCAAACGACGTATGCGACGAAGAAGGTTGGAATTGAGGGTGGGTTCTATGAAATTTGGATTAGAGATGAAGGTAAAAAGAGGACCGAACATCGCACCTGAACCAGAAGCCATCTTGCTGGCTTGGTAGTATAACATAAAATTACAAATAAAGTCCATATCTGCCATAAAACTTTGCACGGACCGGCGAAAAAGAATGGTAAACTGCCATCTCGTAAAACGGGCGGTGGTAATGGTAAAGGTACGATGGTGATGAGAGGGTTATCAGTCAATCCCAAAGGGAGCTCAGATTCTGGTCAACCATCAGCATCAATCCGGGATGAAGTTGATCATCCAACCTCCATACCTTGATATCCAACCAGATCAACCCTTCCACCATGTTTTGCTATACTCATAGCATGATATTGCATTCGGGGGACTTCGTCCAATATCTCCCAAGACCAAGACTTGTACCGAGATCTTGGGCTCGACCTCTTGACCAATTCTAGATGCCATTGGGGGTGAATGTTTGAGATATCGTTTCGGAAGTAAGAGAAGGGTCAAAGTGAAGATTGTCGAAATGATTGTTGTTGCTAATGTTAAAAGGTTCTCTCGCATAACGTGGTGGTGGTCTTAAGATTCAGATGAAATTCGGATGTTTCCAGATATTGCTATCTAGTTTGAAACGACCATGAATAGAAACGAAGGAAAGGAAAGATTATGCCTTCATCCATGGATGTCTGAGAAAGCCCTGGAGGTTCAAGAAGGTAGATGATTACCTAGGTAAAGAAGGTGATGGAGATTTGACGAGAATAGATCTGTTCGCGAATGAAGTTTGAAGATTGAAGATTGAGGTTTGAGAGAGAGTTAAAGAGCTATGAATAGATGAATTGGATGAATGTATTATTTATTGTATTATTTATTGTATCATTTATTGTATTATTTATTGTATTATTTATTGTATTATTTATTGTATATTATTTATTATATTATTTATTGTATTATTTATTGTATTATTTATTGTATTATTTATTGTAAGGTTATTATTTATTTGTATGTATTTATTGTATTATTTATTGTATTATTTATTATATTATTTATTGTATCATTTTTCCTTTTAAGGATTAGATGCTACTAGTCCAAGTAGTACGGAGTAAACCAAAGTGGTAATTAAATGATAGGTGCAATAGATAGCTACTGTTTTACTCCGTACATAGGTACTGTACATACTCATATGTAGTATTTCACTCCACTTCATGCAAACCAACCTCAGTATTTATTATTTTGACAGATCAACAGGATTGATTGATCACAAAAAGTCGGTGATTGGGCAAAATGAGATATCATTGAGTGAAAGGCGGTCTGTCATTGATGGCAATATAAATTGAACTGGAAGGGTTGTTAGTTCACCGTTGGTTGATTGATCTGATTACGTTATCTTTCTAAAATAGTAAGTGGGATTTTGATTCTGCAGTAAGATGATGAAGATGACTAAGATGATTGATTGGATGAGAATTGATGTCTTGACATAGGAATGAGGAGGGGAAGAAGAGCGGAGAGGGGAGGCGAGAGGAAAGGGATGAGAAAGATGATACTGTACGGAGTAGAGGAGAGAGCTGGTGGAGCATGAATACTCAACATACATCAACATATAATCAAATAATACGGAGTATATCTATCGATATCTATCTAGATCTATTGCAAGCATACAGAGTACGGAGTACACCTGGGCAGTAGAAGAATACCGAGAATGATTCAAGGGGGAAAAAGTCAAAAATCCAAAGTCAAAAGCTATCCAAGGTTTGTATTCATTTACCTATTACTACTAGGTACATACTTACTTCTTACTACTTACTCTAGGTGTTGTTATTGGTTAATGCTAGGCTAAAAATTAATCGAAAATAAAATTTACATTAGATCTTTAAAATATAATAATCAATCAACGGATATATATAGAATTATAAATAATACCTTAAAATATTTAAGAAATTAAAAAAATAAACGTTTATCATTTTTTAAATCTTGAAAATTAAAAATTTTATTATATATAAAATAGAATTTTAAAAATATTATAGTTATTTATTTATATTTATATTTTATATTAATCAAATTTAATTATAATTATAAAGAAATTAGAAATTGTATTGAAAAATATTATTTAATTCTTTATTATATATTAGTTTTAGTTTAGTTCTATTATTAGTCCTCGATTTATAAAATCTTTTTAAAATAAGAAGATAAAAGTATAAGTAATTCTTATTAAATATAGTAATAAAAGGTATATATAATCTATAAACTTATATGAAAATTATAAATATATAAAATTCTTTAATAAAATTTAATATTTCTTCTTCTTCTTATATATATATATATTGAATTATATATATATTAAATTATATATATATTGAATATATATATATATATATCGAATTATATATATATCGAATTATATATATATCGAATTATATATAAGAAAATAAATTTATAATTCTTTAAATAATAAATATTTTATTATAGAAATTTATTATAAATTTATATTATAATATATCTTATTAAAAGCTATTTATACTAATAACTTTTATTTAAATTAATAGATTATATATATTATTTTTATAATTATATCTATTTAAAATTATTTATATTATTTTAATATTATTTTTAAAAGCTTTTATAAATTAAATATTAATAGATAAAACTAAATTACAATTAGTATATAATATAAGATTTAATGCTTTACTTAATTTAATATTTAATTCTTATAATTAATATTTAAACTTAGTTTATTAAAGTTTTAAATATAAGTAATATAAAAAAAATAAAGTAAAATTCTTTTTAAGATCTTTAATACGCCTACTCATAGTATTAATAATGATGATGATCTCGTTGATAAAGTTGTTTTGGGCTATAGGTGATTCTAAATCCCGAGGTCCCTTGAAGTTCCTTCCTCTCATCCTCCCGTCCTCCCTCCCTTCTTGGTTCTTTTTCTTCTTCCCAAGACTTTGGTAGGATGATCGATCATCCCTCATCCCTCATCCATCATCCCTCATCCATCATCATGTGCATAATTCTTCCCAAGGGACTATTTCCTAGCTCGTTCCGGATATTCTTATTTTCATTCGCACTCAGCTGTATGTGATAATGTGATGGATGGTCCATGGGTATGGATGTGTGTACGGAGTAGTCGCTGTAGTGTGTGTAACCTTGGAACGTAAGGAATAAGGAACAAGAAGTCGAAGTAGAAGTAGAAGTAGTAATTATTACAAGTGAAGTCTTGTACTGTGGGTTTATTATTGTTACTTTCTATCTACCTAGGTATATTCCAGTTCAATCTTTCAATTCAACTCAATTCAATTCAATTTCCTTTACTCTACTCTATTTCACTTCAATCCTTTCCTTCCTTCCATCTTTGATTTCATTTCAATCACCAAACTTTCATTAAGAAACTCATTGGATGAGAATCATTAAAGATCTTCAATCCACTCAATCCCATCAATCAACGAGGATATACTAAGTACAGTACAGTACAGCATACAATATAATAATACGATATATATAATATATATATATATATACATACACTCATATATACACACACACATATATATATATATTAATTCACTTCCTTCTCCCCTTCTCCCCTTCCACATCCATCCGTCTGTCATCTGCAAGTCTATTCTATCCACTTTCATCGTCAAAGCTTCTCACCTTCTCACAATCTACCCGAGGGCGACATATCTCAAGCGCAAATCAAATCCGGAAAAGTACGAGTACGGGCGGTAGAAACTAGAAACGACAAGAGACAAGACGACAATATATGTAGAGAGAGTCCTTGAATATATCCGGGCTTCATAGCTCGTTTGATCAATTCCATAACTCACAAGTTATGGCCTCTTCATATGCTCTGCCAGCTTCAGCAATTACGAATAGTCATCATGGACATGGACTTGGTCATGGCCATTCACACTCACACTCGCACTCACCCTCACACTCACACTCACTCCCACACTCACACTCGCATTCGCCCTCACATTCAAATTCAAGTCGATCCTCACAATACTCTGCGAATAGGTCAAGACCTTTAAATCAATCCATCTCAAGTTTACACAGTCATTCCCACGATCATTCCGGAACTCTGCATGAGCACGAACACGAACACAACCATAATCACTCCCACTCTCATTCGCATGCGCATGGTCATAAATACAATCATAGCCATGAACATTCAGCATCATACATACCATCACCGTCATGGAGTGAAGCAGCGCCAATGTCTGCCGCTTTCGAAAAGGGTTCAATATCCGGCACTTATGAGCCTCCAGTGAACGATGTAGCATCCCACGACCACCATCATGATCATGATCATCACAATCATTTACATGGCACATCGATAGAGACAAAATCAAGATTTACAAGCTTCATCTTGCCATACGCGCACAGATGGCCTCTTTTACACACAATTCTAGCAAGCAAAGATTCGCGGAGAATCTTTTATTTTATGAGGTTGGCTTTCATCTGAAATGATTGGAGAAACATGCTAATTCATATAGTCTCAATTTCACCTTTATGATCGTTCAAGCTTTTTACGGATTCGTCACGGATTCTTTGGGTCTTTTGAGCGACAGTATACATATGTTTTTTGATTGTTTAGCACTTGGAGTAGGATTGTTCGCCGCAGTTGCAAGTAAATGGCCACCTAGTCAAAGATTTCCTTATGGGTTTGGAAAGATTGAGAGTTTGTCGGGATTTGGAAATGGCGTATTCCTGATGTTGGTATTCATCTCTAGATGGCTGATCTAAGCTAACATCTCGATAGATTGATTAGTATTGAGATTATGATAGAAGCTACGGAAAGATTGGCAGAAGGACGAGAAACGAAACGATTGATGGAACTTTTTGTGGTGAGTTCATTGGGATTGGCAGTCAATTTAGTTGGTATGGCTTGCTTTGGTCATCATCATCATGGGCATGATCATGATCATGGTCATGATCATGGACATTCACATGGACATTCTCATTCTCATTCTCATTCTCATTCTCACGACTCCAATTCCCACGATGGACATTGCGAACATGATCACAAGAAGGAGCCATCAATTATCCATGATGATCATTCACATGGTCATTCACATGGAGGTCATTCACATGATAATGAAAACATGAGAGGTATTTTTCTTCATGTACTTGCAGATACCATGGGCAGTGCTGCAGTCATTGTCTCTACCATTTTGATATATTTTGTCGGATGGTCTGGTTGGGATCCTCTCGCATCTTGCCTCATCGCAGTTCTCATCTTTCTCTCATCAATTCCTTTGGTCAAAAGTAGTGCCAAGAAACTCCTTTTAACGATTCCCGACGATACCGAATACAACCTACGAAATACTTTGGCTGGTGTGAGCGATTTACGTGGAGTTCAAGCATATACCGTTCCAAAGTTCTGGTTAGGTGATAAGAATCAACCAGTTTTAGGAGTGATGCATGTTATTGCGACCAGAGGGTCCGATCTTGAGGATGTTTTGACTAGAACAAGAGCATTTCTTTTGAGTAAAGGAGTAGATGTTGTGGTTCAAGTAGAGAAGGATGGAGATGCAAGTTGCTGGTGTGGGGGCGCTAGAAATAGCAGTCAAACGAATACGAATTCAAGGTTTTCATAGGTGTACGAGTTTCACGGAGACAAGATGGATATTTTGATAAAAGATGTATCATGAGGATAGGATTGAAAGTAGGATATTCATAATGATGTATAGCTTCATGATAGACAAAACATGTACAACTTTTATGTAATAGTCGAGATGAAAATCATAAACAATTGAAGGAATGTTATTCATGTTAATTGAGATGTTTTATTCGCATCATTGAGGAAGCATTAAAAAGCGTGTGATGTCAAGCTCCACGGCTACTTGAAGACTCGTTAGTCCTACTCTCTCCTCGATTTTAACCGAAGGGGTGGGTAATGAATGGAATGGTCACCTGGTAGGTGGTAGGTGGTAGGTAGGGTAGCGATAAAGAACAATTACTCGAGCAACGTCTAGTTCTCTCTAGAGTACTCGGGGGCGGGGTTTTCAAAAACGAGGCATAATTAATTAATTACGCATATACAAATATGAAATTTGTAATTCTTCCACGAGACCTTGATATAATTTTATACAAGTCATAAATGTTATAGATGTAGTGTTTTTTATCTCTGTTCGTAAATAAAAAATTGTATTGTCATGCTTGATATTGGATGAATAAATAGCCTTGGAGTGGTAGGTATGATGAAGTACAGTATGTGAATATTGAAGATTTATATATTAAATCGCCTACTGTACTTTTCGCCCCCCCTATCATTTAGCTAGTATTTTATATTAAAAATAGCTATTTTCATTTATTAATAACTCTACGAAGAATAAATATATATTTTTTAAATTTTAAGTAAAGCTTTTATATAAAATTATTAATAGATTTTAGAAATCTTAAATTTTTGCGATTTTTTTTATAATGAGGAATATAGAAGTATATAAGATGAGGATTTTCGGGTTTAGATTTATATAGAAATTATTTACAGAATTGAAACTTTGAAAAAAAAGAATTTATAGCTTCTTAATAAAAATGATTAGAAATAATTTATAAACTTTTTATAAAATATATTAATAAATATATAATCAAGATAAGCTATTGAAAGTATATATAATAATTTATAAGTATTAAGTAAATTGGACTTTTAAATTTTCAACCTAAAATCTCATTATTGAAATTTCAGAATCTATATTGAATATTTATTACAAATGATGATGCATTATTAAAATAATAAATTCCTTAAAAGATTTCAAATTATTTTTAGTTATTTTTATTAGATAAAAGATAATTTCTCTTTAAAGATTTTGATTTAGTATAATGAGTTATATAGAAATCGAAAATTAAAAGTTAAATTTTTTATAATCTTTTATCACTATTTATAGAAAAATTATAAAAGTTTAAGACTTTTATTATCTATTAATGAGTATATATAAAAGCTCGAGTTAAAATTTTAAAATCATATATTTATTTATTGTAGAGTTATTAATATATTATAATAATCGTTTTTAATATAAAATTGTAACGAGTTACGAGGAAACAGAGGGGTTAATTAAAATAATATAGTTATTCATAAGGAGAAAAAGGAAAGGATTGAAGATCCTTTCCACTTAAATACTAGCTCGGATGGTTATATGACCCTTGTCTAAGGGTTGCTTCCTAAAAAAAATACTAGTCAAATCAAGGGGTGGCGAGAAGTAGGATAGGCGACTTAATATTAAATTGTATAATGAATATTATAATTAAACTTATTGGATTTTATTAAATAATAAAAGAGAAGCTAAATCTAAAATTCTCTATTTTTAAAAAATCTATATCTTTATTGATACTTAGAATATATATTAATATATAGCGTTGTTTTAAATTACCGGGCTAAAAATATAACTTGTAATTATTTTACGAAACCTTTATATAATTTTATAAAAATTATAGTTATTGTAAATTTAGTATTTTAATACTTGCTATAAAAATTTTATACTATAAAGCCTAATATTAAATGAATAATAATATAATAAAATATATAAATATTGAAAATTTATATAAATATTAAATAGTTTAATGAATATTATAGTTGAACTTATTAAATTCTATCAAATAATAAAATAAAAGCTAAATTTCAAATAGCTTATTTTAGAATTTTTTATATCTTTATTAATACTTAAAATATATATTAATAAACTTAAGAATATAAGAAAATTCACGATTTTTAAAGGGGTAAATTCGCTTATTTGGATTATAAAAGTATATTTTTTTATTAAAAATATAAATTTTTTACTTTTTATATTAATATATATATTAGTACAATGAATAATATTAAATTCTAAAAATATTTAATAAAACTTTTTATATTATATATATAGAATTATACGATTTATAATCGTTTAAATAATAAATATTTTATTATATAATTTATTATAAATTTATATTATAATATCTTTTACTCAAACTATAATTATAATATATTTTATTAAAACATTATTTATAATAATAGTATTTATTTCGATTTTATAAATTATATAATGCTTTTATTATAATTAAGTATTATTAAATATTTTTAGAATTTAATATTATTCATTATACGAATATATATATTAATATAAAAAGTAAAAAATTTATATTTTTAATAAAAAAAATATACTTTTATAATTTAAATAAGCGAATTTACCCCTTTAAAAGTCGTAAATTTTCTTATATTCTTAAGTTTATTAATATATAAAAAAGTTTTAATATTTAAAAAACTTAAAACGTTTATTAGATATTTTTTAACTTTATAATATTTAAAGTATTTTTTATTATATTTATCTTATTTATTTGTATATTATAATTTTCTAAAGGCTAAATATATAAAAATACATATTTCGTTTTTCAATTAATTTTTAGCCCGGCATTAACCTCAAACAACTCTAAGTAAAGTTAAAAAGTTAGGAAAATTTATAAGTTTCAAAGGAGTAAATTCGCTTATTTAGATTATATATATATATTTATATATTTATAACTATTATTACGAAAGGAGTTAGTACTAATAAAGGTAATAGCTTTAGTATATTAATAAAAGCGATATCGCTAGCGTTGCTAATATTATTGATAAAAACGATTGTAATAGTATAGCTATAAAAAGTATTAATTAGTTTTAATAAAGATTAGCTTTATAATAATCTACGTTTTCTATTATTTTTATTAAAAATTTTAATTTTTTACTTTTTATATTAATATATATATTAATATAATAAATAATCGTAAATTCCAAAAATATTTAATAAAACTTTAAGCTTATATTATTTTTCTATTATTTTAGTTTTTACAATTTATATATTGTTAAAATTTAAATTAATATATTAATAAATTATAAAATTCTCTAAAATCACTAACTATGTAGTATTAGTATTCTTTTGAAAATGATTCTTGTAATATAAAATTTTTATAGGAAAGTATAAAAATACTCAATTTATAATTTGTATAAATTATATAAGATTATATTAAAGTTTCGTTGAATGATTATAAGTTTTATATTCGCTTTTGCCTCTTTTAAGACGCGCGCCTAAGTAGATAACTAATTATAATCTTAAACCCGCACTGCCCCGCCTCTTCAAAAGAAACCTTCCCATTGTAACCCTCCTACCGCCTGCAGACTGATCCTATCACTTCGATAGGGTTGTCTTCAGAGAGAATATGAGAAAGACTTACGCTATAGAATATTTTAACCATCGACTTCAAGATATACTTCTACAACCAGATCTCAAGATTCAAGAATCAAGATCCCATATTCGCCAGGGATCCACCAGTGATCCTGTGGTCGGTGACCATAGTATTGTCACTGTAACTGTGTAGAAATCATGGTTGCAGTGATGGTATGCAATCGGCTATGGTGTTCAATATGGGGAATGGGAAGTTTTCGCACTGAGAGTTATCAAGGCTGCGGAGTTGATCTGCCAGGAGCTTTACGCGGTCGCTCCTGGGGTATTCCTGCGATCTATGATTGCATGGAAGAAAATACGATATGATCACACAAGGATTTGATCTGGTTCTGTGGATGAAAGGTCTATTGTGATGATGTATAGAACGACTAAATTTCCAGGAACCTTATACCCTTGTGGGAACTCATACACGCAATGGCTTGTTTCTCCTTTGACATCCTCGAGACTATCAAGCCTTGAAGTTTCTGGGCCCAATTTCACGTGGATAGAATCCCGGAGTCAGCACCATCTGCTTTCTTTTTTCAACGTCTTCATCCTCTCTTTCGTAAATTCATCTGCTTTCTCTTCTCGAATATCTTCAACGGGTATATAAATCGTACAATGTCTTTTGGGCCGAGCCTAGGAGTTACCATTTGATTAGCGAGAACAATCGAAAACTATTCATGCCATATCCCATTGCTTAATTTCTCGAAAAGTGTGTGGACCATCACTCACGTAAAGTATGCACCCCCCTCTCGCACCGTCTCCCAAATGATATCTCGAAACTCCTCGGTCGCGTTCTCCCCGTTGAACTCCTCCGCATCGAATCGATACACGAGCCACCTTCGGAAAGTTTCGATATCCAAGTCTCGGCCCTCGCCACAGTATTCATACAAGGCTTCTTGAACTTCTTGATCCGACATCAAATTATCCAACGTTTCCATATCTTCTTGATCTGGCTCGCCAATCGGTGTTGGCAAGGATATTGAATTCGGTCCGGGAGTTGGCGGGGGCCAACCTGTGGCAATACGCTTCACGATGCCGAAGCCCGGAAATGGTTCCCATCTGTGATGGTGGTTAGATATACCCATGTCCCCGTGCAGTCAAGGATGATGATGGACCTTACAGAAACAACTCTTCTCTCTCATTAGCGACGCCCAAAAATCCTCGGAACTCCATAGGCGTAAGTGTGATTCCTCCGTGGTCCCGGATGTGTATCGAAAAAATGCTGGCTCGGACAGGACTCCCATGCTATCCAAGGCCAGTTCTAATGGTCCGCGGTGATCGAAAAGATACCCGGTGATATCGTCCCATCTCGGACATGAATATGTGACGATCGGTGGTCTCGCATTCAGGTAGTCTAGTGGGTCATGATTTTCCCGTATATCGTCATCATTAGCCTGCTGAGTGAGTGTCGATGCGATCTTGCTCTTGATTCTGAATCTCTTGGTTTTGCCCCTGGTCTGGGGTGCTTCATAAGGCCATCCACCTCCAATATTCATACGCCCATCGTCTATTCTTGTCCTTGCGTCAGGATGATCATCCGAGAGGAATCTCATCCCGAACGTCTCAATCTTCATCTTCTTCGCCTCAGGGCCGAATTTCCTGACATTTCCCCAAAATTCTTCGGTGAAGAGAGTTCCATACCATGATGTTGGTACAGGCCAGTAATCGTATGTGTGAAACGTATCGATCCGCCCTCTTCTAGGCTTCCGATTCAATGGCGGAGCTTTTCTCGATGTTTGGTAGGATTTGTTCTTGTCCGTGAACCAGCTCGTTTTGACGATGCCGAGATTAGGAAGACCAGGGCCACCGCGATTGTATACTTGGGTGATGAGTGATGTCGGCTGACCTCCCCAGATCTATTCATCCTGTTAGCATCGGGACTTCATCGTATCTGCGGAGACTTAAATTTTCAATAAATGAATATCCTAGCTCTGCAAGAGGTTCGTCTTCGAAATAAGGCTCATTCTCTCCCTCTGCCACTTTATCGTCACAATCTTCATTCTGATTAATGATGCATCTCCGTATAGCATGCTAGCTCATGTTGCATATTAGGAAAACCCTGATCTTCATTGAATGGATAGTATTGCCCAAACAACTTACCGCAAACTCGTGGACTAATGTAGTCGCAACCCTTAGCCGATTGCCCATCCTGTATATGGATTAACAAGCGAAGATGACTTGAGAGGTTATGCAGCATACTTCTCAGCATCCGTCAAATCAATTCTTAGAAGAGGCTGCGCCAGTTCTATCGAAATCAACACCTCAATCCTATCATACACGGTATGGTTCCTTGTTATTGCATTACGGCTTGTGCGAGAACGAGGTAGACCCGTCGCTACATCCTCATATCCGCTGTGAAATCCCAAAACAACTCTTGATGTTAAGTCCTGTATTGTTCTTTCAATGATTTCCGGTGAACAATGATTGATCCTTTCGCCGTGTCTTCTGGAAAAGAAACGCTGCAGTTTTAGTCCTTTGGGGCTATTTGGGACAGCTTCAGAGCGGCCATTGAGAAGCGCATCTAGCCTGAGAGCAGAGTCAACTTGGAAGGCTGCAATGAGATATCTTGGCACATACCACGAGTATTTACATTCATGATGCAACATCAGCGTTGCGAGCCGTAGGCAAGGTTTCAACATTCTCCAGACCACGGGATTATTCGCCTAGGAAGTAGAAACATCAGTCGGTATCAGAATCTCAGATTCATGTTGGAAGAAGGTGTATCCTTCCACTTCAAAGTAGATACTCACGATCCAGAATCCTTCCTCTCGTCCGAGAATTGGTATAGCCCCCTTATGCTTCGGCATTTGACTCTCTACCACCCATCTCTCCAGTGCAAAGCATGGATGAATAGGGTTTTCAAGGTTTTGATGGATCACGTTGGTGTCCAAGGCGGCCAATGCTTGGATTGAATCTAGATCCAAATTTGTGAATCCGTTGAATCTCTTCCTCTGGTATATCTCGAGATCTACCGGGGTTTTCTCCGATCTGTTCTTTCTTTTGTTTTTACCGAGCGTTGTGGTGTGCTCTCGAGGAGTCAATCCACTTTTTCCTCCATCGCCCAGTATTCGATGATCGACAGATGCAAATTTACCCAAAGGTCGACTGTACTTCTTCGCAAGTGGGGTCCAGCCAGAAGTGTAGCGAGATTGTTCAACTGAGAGGAAAACGCACCCAGCATTAGTTTTTCATGATTCAGGATTTAGGGATATCTCGACAGCTTTTCAATTCTTACTTGGGGATAACAATTGGCCTGTGGTATCATAGCTGATCCTCCCTATGGATCTTGCCTCGTCATCAACGGCCTGTTCCTTGATGGTACTCTGTACATCTGCCATGATTTGAAGGTTCTAGGGGTATTATGAGCAATCTCATCTCAGAATACTCGGACAAGTGTGGAAACCCGAAATGAGCTTAGACTGAGAGGATTTGTACACATGATGGGGAAAAGTATTTCATCTGACCACCTGAGGACAATGATGGTCATTCTTCACATCTAAAGCTTGTTGCATTTACTTTGTTCCTTGACATCGAGTGAAAAGTTGCGATACATTTCTGAAATGACCTCGGGAGGTGAGGTTTGTCAAATATCCACTTAAACAGGTCCTGCCTCGTGTTTTGGTAGTTCTTTGTCTGAGAGCGGCCGGAAAATAGATGATTGGCCATAAAAACGAATGCATCTGTACATTGCCCCTACCGATAAACACTCAACGAGATTGCAATGCCCTCGAAACAAAGAAATCTCAGAATAAATCATAAAAATCAATCTTCAAGCGGAGACATACGAAAAGTAGGTGAGAGCAATGCCTGGCGTGAATATGTGAGTCTTGAAACTTTCATGTCGATCAGTTAAGGCGTTCCATTGGCTAAAGAGAGCCGGAATCTCCTCGCAACCCATCACAAAATTTCTCTTGTATATCTCTCTGTCGCTCAGCCCAATGCGTGTCTGCTCGGTATTGTGCTGCTGGGTGATTCATTGCTTCAACCCGCTTACTTTGAATCCCTTCACTTACGCGAGTTTCCCTTATTGCCTTCTCTAAAGATTCATCAAGGATTGAAACACCCAGATCAGGATTCAGTTTTTTAGTTTTCTGAGATTCCTCCCGCTCAATTGGCTCCGATGCCTTACTACCTGCTGTAGATTTCTTTGGCTCTAATCCCTTTCGAGATTCATATCTGAAGGTTAAGCATATCTTAATTCTTGAACTTGCCTTTAAAAAGCCTTGGTCATATTTTCGGAAGAACTCTGAAATATGTGGCGTACACGAGACAATGATACCTATATATGATTCGATGAAAATGAGAGAGTAAAGGGGTACAAGGTTCCACATAAAATCGCCGCCCTCCTTGAGGATTCTACGATAGATAAAACTTATAGCCGAAGCTACAATGGCTCTGGATATTCTATCGTTATTGCCAAAGTTCATTTGTGGCCTCTCCAAGAAGATAACTTACAAGAATCCTATCGCAAAAATCAATGCTGCGCCGATTTTCTTAGGACGCTTCCAACCTTTCATCCTACAAACCGCGACCAGTGGCACAATGAAGAGATAAAGATCAATTGCAAGCCCTACAGCAGCTACAGGATAGCTTATGTTTTCTATATGAAAAGGGGCATCTGTCAAAATGTGTGATGCAAATGTTTTCGTTCCCATGCGGGAAAGATAAAACACACGACGCGATGAAGATTGCCAAATAAAATGCCCCAGTCGTCAAGCCTCCAAGAATGCACAATATCCGGATCCGCTTCAAATTCGCGAACAGTTCGATATAAGTCAAGAAAATTGTGACTTTGATCAACCCCAGGGCTAAGTGGTTGAAGGTACAGATCACACTCAAGGAAACGAGACTTTGTCGTGTGAAGAATCTCGATAGAGATACATCCCATTGGTGAATCCCCAGTACCCCCCCCGTAGCCAGTAGTAGCGACAAATCCAGCTACGAAGACAGCTATGATAGTCAATATAGCAAGCGTGAAGGTTAAGTCACTCCAAGCCATTCTCACAGGACTACCTAGGATCATGAATTTGGTCCATCCTCTGAGGAAGACACATATGAAAATGACCACCAGCCCAATAGCAGTAACTATTATAAGAACTGAACCAATATCATCTGGGTTTGTAAGATTCTGTATGACGTCTGGTGGAGGAGCAAATGCTCCGTTCCTGAAAAGGTCCGATGCCAGTAACTCTGCAAGAGAGACCTCCGTTTGTGGCCCGTCATCGGCACGTTTGGGAAACGCACGAAACGGGGCCATGAATTTTGGTTTTGGCTTGGTATGAGTCAAATAGACTTGTGGATCAGCTTGGAAAGTTAATTGGTAGTAGTGACAACGCGAGACTAGTATTCGATTAAAGTGGTCAAGCAAACATCATATTGCGAGAAGACTCCAAAGACCTCAAGGCTCGGAGATATCTGAATTTATCAAGTCGCCTCCTGGTGGATAAAGTTTCAACAGAGTGATCTGAATGACAAAGAAACTAAAGTTGGTCTCGAACATAGATTTCAAATTGAGGATAGGCATTTGCCAGAATTTTCAATAGGTTGTTTGACTTCATCCTTAGGATGTGAGGGAAACACCTTTTCGACTTGTGCAGCTTTTCGACTTAGAGATTGGCCTGTAACGAAAAGATCGGAAATTACCAGAGGCTTGCAAGAATGGAATAGCTCCGGGGAGTACCTCTTTGTAGACGCAAAGGGCTCGTCGGAATCCAAGATAAGAAATCATCCATTCTTTATATAGTTTGTGACTACGATCTTACAATGTGACTCTACCCTCGATCTCACATACTGGCAAACTCTACTCACAAAATACAGACCTTGCAAATTCCAAGTCACTTGTTATCACCGTGGTATATAGACTCGGGTATAAATTCCAAGCGTCTGATGAATCCTAGATAAGATACCACAAATCCACAAGAAGCTGAATAGCTCTCTGATCTTTCAGAGTCTATCTTCTGGCTTTTACTCTCAAGTTATTTGGCAAAGATATGTAATTGCAACTTCAAGCTTGGAAAGTCTCAACCATGTGTCTACATTTTAGTCGAGAAGCACGACAATATTGCCAACCCTACCTGCGAAGATTCCGAGCGTGTAAACTCACATCTGGCTTCACACCTGATACCGGTGACTCCAACCAGACAAATGCATGAAAATTCCACTTTTGAAATACTTGAGGAGAACCCAACCTATCTAATTCGACTCACTTCAACATCATAATGCGCCCTAATATATCAATTTGGCCCACCTCAACATTTCTCTTCTATGTATTTCTCGCCCTCGGCCCAGTGTATCTCTGCTGGGTGTTGCAATGCTGAATGTTTATTTTCTGAGTCCTGATTCCTACTTTGGCTCTCCATGTTTTCATTCATATTGTCAATCTTGGTCCCTCCTATCGATCCTCCTATAGACCCAGCACGAGTTCTACCCACAGTGGTTAAATCAAGACCCGGGTATAGCTTTGTCGATCTACGTTTCAACGGCTCAACCGAGTTATCTCCACTGCTATGGGTTTCTGATTCCTTTGGCATATCCTCCTGTCTCGATACACAGCAACAGCACATGTGCGATTTGATTGTTGAGCCAATGCTCAAAACAGCGTTGTAAACTCGGAAGAACTTTGCAATGTGTGGCGTACATGCAATGATGATACCAAAGACTTGTTCTGTGACAATCACTACGTCTAATGGCAGGACATTCCAAGTATGATCACCATTGCTGTCAAGTTTGATTCGCCAAACAACACTCAAAATAGAGGATATAATAGCTCTACCCGCCGTCAATATACAAAAATTTCCGCTGTGATGCATTTGAAACTTACAAGAACCCAGTACCGAAAATCATCACGATGCCAACCCTCTTCCGAAAGGTCATTTCCATCAACATACTAACGGCAACCAACGGCACGATAAAGAGATAAATATCGGTAACCAGTCCAACAATACCTGCAGGAGTACTGAGTTTTTGCGACCGAATACTATTATCTGCGTCCATATAGATTGAAAGTGGAAAGCTCCAAAGAGATGTAAGAATGAGGGAAATAGTATGGAAGGTGAAGATTATTCCCATGCCAATGTAGCATGTTATTTTGACCCATTTCATTCTCGAGAAAAGCTCGATATATGTGAAGAAGATAGTAATTTTGATCAATCCTGCAGATAGAGGAGCCATCAAAGAGCTTATGCCTATTGAAACCAAGCTTCGGTAAGAGAATATCTTGCTTAATGGAACGTTCCACTGATGGATGCCCATCTGGCTGGTACCGGTGACACTGATCTACGCAATCCCGAAGTCAGCCAAAAGAATACAGGCGCAACAGGATTTGGAGATAATAGGTGGGAGTTATGCTTACTATCAAGTCGCTAAAGGTGGTCAATGTAGCGAGAAGAGCAATGATAAAAGTTATATCGCTCCAACCGCACTTCCTAGGTTGTATCAATTTGATTTTAACCCATAATCTAATGGCAGCACATGTTAATATCATGAAAATGCCGATAGATGCGAATACTATAAGAACTGGACGTATGTTGTACGGATTGACAAAATTGGGTGTCACCCCCGGTGGAGGGGGGAGAGCCCCAATCTGGGAAAGGACTGATTCTGGCAGTTGTGAGAGTTGGATGCCAGGTGAATCAGAAGCAGGGCTCCTGTGCCCAAGAACGAACGGAGCCATGGTTGTTGCTTGAGAAGGTGAAAAAAAGTATGATAGGATTAAACAGTCAGCCGCGACGGAAAGAGGCGTTGGGAGAAGATATCAATTATGAAAGTAGTTTAAGGGAATTGTATATAGAAAGGGGTTTTCCGAAGTCTTTATCCTAATGAGGCAGACGGTAAAGTCCGCGGGTTGACCCAACTCCTTTATTCACACAATCCTTTGTCTCCTACTTGGAAAAATAATGGAAACTACCATTAAACCCGACATGTACATCACCAGTCCTCGATTGAGATGTAGTCCCGCTCATTGTTGAAATATCGAGGTTTGGATATAGTTTCTGGGGTTGCTTTGGAGTTTCTGGCATAGATGTGGTGTTAAGAGACCCCCCAGATGCCTCATTGCATTTATCGGGTCTCGCCCTTGGACATTTGCAGCAGAAAGCAAATTTCATCACTGATCCAATGTTCGTGGTTCCTTTTCCACATGTACGTGCTAATTTGGCTATATGTGGTGTACATGTAATAATGATACCGATATAGGCTTCAAAAAGAGCAACTGCAGTCATCGGCACCATGTTCCATTCTTTATCGCTACCATGATTAAGGATATGGCGATATACGATGCTCATAATGGAAGCTACAATCGCCCTAGTGATGATTAGTGGTATAAAGTACTTGCTAGAAAGGAAGCTTACAGGAATCCAGTAGCAAACATCGTTGCTATTGCACATTTCTTTTTGATATCCATGCTTTTTAATGTGCTGATACCAACTAACGGTATGAAGAATAAATATATATCAAGTGCTAATCCTAGAGTGTTGCATGCATGTTGGCACACTGTATGAATCAATTGTGATGCAAATAACATGATCTTGTATGTATGATGTAGATTTGATTAATCCGAAATACATAGGAACAGTTATGCTACTGAGAGCGAGTGGAACAATAGAGCGTGAAGCGAATATCGCATGTATAGAAATATCCCACTGATGGATCCCTACTTGACCACCGCCGGTGACGTCCAGCTTGGAGCAGTTAGTTATATTTTTATCACTTGGAAGAGGATAGATCTTCTTACTATTGCGACAATAAACATTAACAGCGCTGCGAGCATAGAAATCGTAAACATTATATCACTCCAGGCCCATTTCACAGGACGAGAAAGTAATTTCGCCCATATTCTAATAGCAGTACATATAACCATAATGCCAATGCCTATAGAAACGAATATTAGAAGAATGTGGCCTATAGACTTTGGGTTCGTGAAATTAGGTTCAACACCAGGTGGAGGAGGGCTTACTCCAATTTGCGAAAGAAGTGAGTCTGGTATGTGAAGAAGCTGGGAAAGGTTATCTGCCCGTGGGCTAAGATCAATACGCTCGATCAACACATTGAGTGGAGCCATGATTATGGTCTCGTAAGGAACTAAATGAACAGAATATGACGAAAGGGCTGACTGTAAGATCGAAGTCAACTGTGGATCAATTAGGAGCTTCGAGGGAATCTCTGTTGGACAAATACTCCAGGAACACAAAAGAACAAACTACTACTATTTTGAGCTCGAATACGTATTCATTTAGGAGACCCAAAGTGAAGCTAGTATGTGCATAAATAGAGTATTAAAGAAGTCTTCAATCACTTCATGGTATTAACCGTGCAGTCCATAAAGGCATTTCCCATGGCTGGAGTCCAAGCCGAGCTGGTGGTTATACACTTCGGCGAATCCAATTCTTATAATTAAATTTATCTGAAACATTACATGTTCCATCTCACTCCGCTGTCCTACTGAGACATGAAAATTAAAGCGATACAGTAAATTCAATGCTCCTCTCGATGACAGTTACGCATATCACGTGTGAAGCACGCCGGTGTATTAGCCTATGCGCTAGTCATACACGCTCTCTAGTACAGCTCTAAAATCTACAGTTAGACACACAGTACACTCTTCTTCCACTTCTGACAAAGACAATCGTGCTGAAGCCCGAAAAAAGGAGGCCCTGATTCGAAGACACTCATCAACTTTTATGAAAGGGATGCAAAGCAGCTTGAGTTGGATAACAAAGAACTGCAGATTTACGAATGTTGTTGAGCTCACTGTATCAGATCCCATATAACAGTCAGTCACATGAGGCAGACCATGAATCAGCCCTGGTGACTTGTAGATTATCTGCCAGTAAGTATACCGCAAATTGCCCTTTGTCTTTCCAAGGCCAACAGTAACCTGGGCTAACACTTGAAAAAAAAAGACTTAGGATCACAACAGCTGTAGCGAGCACAAAGACTAATTGCACATTCGAAACGGCAAAGACTACGACAGGAGAGGTTGTAGGAAAGAAAATCACGTAAGTTAGATCCGTAATATGGATGTCAATTGCCCTAGTCATCTGAAAGCACGTAAACCTGGGTGGATCACTGGATCTTAACAAAATGCTGGAATACGTTTTCATATTACAGCATGAGCCAGGTTTCTGCCTCGCATTGATCTTTGACCAGTGCATTGCCTTAGATACATCTCAATCGTCAATCGCTAAGCGGCAGATTAGCGAGTCTAATGGTGAACATAAAGCGGTTTTTGGTCCGGCCCTGACCTAGGTTGAGTAGATAGTTTAGTGCGATATGATGAGGTCCTGCACTCCCTAAGAACCTTGTGATGATATCGCCCAAAGTGTCTTCTATTCGTGCATCCAAACTGAAGGACGAAGGAACCGGAAAACTCAACAAGTTTGTGGAACCGAGTCTCCATAAAAAGCCTGAAAGATAATGCATATTCTGAGGTATCTTGAAGTTCTACCACCTTCTCTGAAAATTATCCATCTGAATATAAAATCGAACGAGAATCAAGCACATGGAAAAAAATTCCTGATACCTACCTACTTTCTACCCGTGCCCCGATCCTTTCTCCCTCCATCCAACATCTTCAATCTCTTCTGAAAGCCTTCACCAACTTGCATACCACTTCCTCTAGGGCCATCCTCCACAGCTCTCTTTCTACTCTTCTCTAGAACATCCCTCATGGCACCGCCGCTACCACTCTTCCTCTTCGTCAACCTCTCAATCCTATCAATACCTTCACCCAATCCCCTCCATTCCTCACCACCATATCCAGCATCTTGTCTTCCACCGGCCTTGTTCTTCTTCGATCGATCCTTTTTGCTCTCCTTCGGTAATCTGGTATAATTCCTCTCCTCATATTCTCTTCTTTCCTCATCCTCCTTCTTTTCCTTCTCGCTCTTCGATCTTCTACCACCAGCTATGATATTTGAGCCAATACTGGCCTCTGCAATTGGAGCAGCAGATAATTCAGTATTGACGAATTCATCCAAGGTCGCAGATTTGTTTGCTTTCCTGTCTTTCTTTTCGCGACGTTCGGTAGTAGGCATAGCCGTTGCAGTGATGCGAGGAGGCTTGTAAACACCGTCTGAGGAGTGTCTGGAATCATCTTCGGTAGCAGCAGCAGGTCTGAGAAGAGAGGAAGGATTCGGGCGGTATTGGAGATCATCTATCTCAGAAGCTTCGAGAGGCACGCCGCTCGCATCCTCATCGCTATCGCCCTCGTCAGAGTCGGAATCGTCTTCATCACTTGGCATATCATCATTGTTTTTGACGGCTTTTGGAGTAGGCGCAAGAGCTCGAAGTGCATCGTCGGACGCCCGAAGCACTTTGTCGATTTGGTATTTCAAACGACCTTCTAATGGCCGAACGCCCTTTTCCAGGTATACTCGTAACTCCACCAATTTCTTCACCACAGCATTATCCAATTCTTCTTCATCCTCACCCGATACATCTTCTTTTTGATTTCTGATTTTCAGGATTATGATGAAGACCAAGTTTTGCAGATAGGATAAGAGAAGTTCATTCTTTACATCCAGTAGTGAAATGCCATCTGCAGGCGGATTCACAACTGAGCTATCTGGGGCAGATTCAATGGCAGAAGTCAATGATTGAGTAAGAGTAGTCAGTAATGCTGGAAGGGAGGTTTCGACGGCCATGATGTCGTCGCTGGTGATTAGCAATTGAATGAATTGAGTATATGGTTTCCAAGCTGTGAAAGAAATTCCAAATAAGAAGATTTCTGTTGTACTTGTAAGCTGAAAGCGTGTTACAAGTGTTGATAAGAAAATTAAGCTTCCAGAGATAAATTTCTTTTTTGCGCCGGTAAATCATTAATCCATACCGAGCCCGCAAGGCCAGATTAGTCGAATGTCCACCCACCCCAAGCTTCAAGTTCGTTCCGTCAAGAGGAGAGTCGTAGCAGCAGCAGTTCATACATCAACCTGTTGATTTGTTTCACCTAACAAACATATCTGGGCTATTATCGTGAAGTTGACCTCCATTCTTCATATTTTCAACTTCCTCTTCATATGAGAGTGTTCAATAATTTATTTAGTTGTGGCATTTCATGCTAAATAATACTTGAAGGGCTTAAGGATTGGATCTTGGTAAGCTCTCCTATCAAGAATCTGTTTCCCCTACGAATACTTGAACTTCTACTCTTGGAATCGTGCCAAGCTCATCCATCTCCAGATAAATCATTCTCACCATGCACTTGAAAGATCTCACACCATCTGCAGCTCTGCTTGCAACTCTTTTCATTGCTCCCGAATTGACCTCCGCTTTCTATCTGCCTGGTGTTGCGCCAACGTCTTATACACCTGGGGCCAAAGTTCCCTTATACGTAAATCGACTCACGCCAGTTGGTTCTTATGAAGATGGACAATTGAGATCAGTGGTATCCTTTGATTATTATCATCCAGCCTTTCATTTCTGTAGACCAGATCCGAAACCTGAATATGTCTCCGAAAGTTTGGGCAGTATCCTTTTCGGTGATCGCATAATGACTTCACCCTTCAACCTAAAGATGGGAGTCAATGAGACCTGTACACAACTTTGCGGAGAGAAGAAATTCGATCAAAGCTCGGCACATTTTGTCAACAGAAGGATACAACAGGGATTCGCGCTGAATTGGTTAGTGGATGGTTTACCCGCAGGGCAATTGATTGAGGATGAAATCACACAGACTAGATTTTATAGCCAAGGGTTTGCCTTGGGGAGCAGCGATCAGAAAGACATGCATTTGAACAATCATTACGATATCTTTATCGATTACCACGAGGTTTCTGCCGGTCAAATGAGAGTTGTTGGAGTTATTGTTCAACCTTCATCCAGGACCTTGAATCAGAAGGCAGGCGATGCAGAGTGTGGTGCTGGTGGACCAAAAGTGGTACTTTCTGAGTCTGGTGAGACAGCTGTCACATATTCGTATAGTGTCTGGTGGCAACCATCAACAACAGCTTGGGCTACTAGATGGGACAAATACCTCCATGTTTTTGACCCCAAGATTCATTGGTTCTCTTTAATCAACTCAGCTGTTATAGTGGTATTCCTCGTCATTACAGTCCTTTCGATTCTCATGCGAACCTTGAGAAAGGATATCCAAAGATACAACAGACTTGACTCGATCAATCTTGATGATCTATCAGGAACTTCTGCCGCTGTCGAAGATGGTGTTCAAGAAGATTCCGGATGGAAATTGGTACATGGCGATGTATTCCGTACACCAGGACGCCCATTGATCTTGAGTGTCTTCCTTGGAAATGGCGCACAATTATTTGTTATGACAGGTTTTACCATTGCCTTTGCACTTTTGGGTTTCCTTTCCCCATCTAATCGTGGATCTCTTGGTACAATCATGATCCTCCTCTACACCGTTCTTGGATTTATCGGTGGATATGCCTCAGCTCGTGTGTACAAGTCTTTTGGCGGTGAACAATGGAAACTAAACATTGCTTTAACGCCCACTCTCGTTCCAGGTATCGTCTTCAGCACATTTTTCCTCCTCAATCTCTTCCTCTGGGCCAAAGAATCTTCTGGAGCGGTACCATTCACGACAATGCTTGTAATTGTCTCTATTTGGTTTTTCTTTTCCGTACCCCTATCATTCGCTGGAAGTTGGGTCGGGTTCCGCCAACCACCTATCGCTTCCCCGGTCCGCACTAACCAAATCCCACGTCAAATACCCCCTTCTACTTCCTATATGCGTCCAATTCCATCTATGCTTCTCGTAGGAATTCTGCCATTTGGAGCCATTTTTGTTGAACTTTACTTCATCATGTCGTCGATTTGGTTTTCCAAGGTTTACTACATGTTCGGCTTCCTGTTTCTGTGCTATGGTCTTATGATCATCACATGCGCCGCTGTCACCGTTCTCATGATATATTTTTTGCTATGTAGCGAGAATTATCACTGGCATTGGAGAGCATTCATGACAGCTGGTGCAAGTGCCGGGTATGTGGTTTGCTAACGCGATGATTTACTGGGTGACGAAGCTTCAACTCGGTGGCTTGGCGGGCAGTGTACTATACATTGGATATAGTGCGCTGATTTCCTTTTTATTTTTTATCCTTACTGGTAAGTCCCATCTACCCAATATTCAGGTTGAGATGGTATTAATGAGTATTCAAGGTTCAATCGGGTATTTCGCTAGTTGGGCTTTCGTGCAGAAAATTTATGGATCCATTAAAATCGATTAGGGTCTGAATTAGGCTACGCTCTCCCTCCCTGTCGAAGGAGATATCCAATGGTATGAAATTGCGAGTGGATGTGAAGGCACCAAAGAGGAGGGTAGTTCGCCTTTGTACTATAAAGCAGGATTTTTTTTGGTTTCTCCTATAGCGTCCTCGATCTTATCCGTGCGGCACGGTTTTAAAAACCATCTTTAGCGATGGAATGGAGATAGATATGGCAGAAAGCAACGGCGTTCGATTCTGGGTGGCCATGTATTCGTATGTACTAGGTAGTGAAGAGAATTACACATTGTTAGTACTGGTTCTGTTCGCCGTTCCATCAATGATGACGGTGGTTGATGCCACTATTTTTTTTTTCTCTGAGGCTGAAGTAGAACTCCTCTAGAGCTCATGAAGACTTCATTCTGTGGAACAGTAAGTAATATACATATTGATGGGCTTTCGCGACGCGCAACTTTTCCATCTAGAGCTTCTAATCAGCTTGGTAACATGAGACTAGAGAAACATTTCAATTCCATTCAACAGCTAGAAACTCAGGGTAGATTTGAGTCATGCTACACAGTCCCTTGTATGATAGAGGTCAAGTGATTGAATTGTGGATACACCTGTTGAATCTCATCCTGTCTTCAAGGCTTTTAAGCGAGCAAGCCTTTTCTCCCCCTTATATCGTCTCTCGACTGGGCCAACTCCAGTATCTTGTTGAAAATCTGCTCAATAGCCACATCATCAGTATAGACAGGTATGACAGCAATATATTGGTCGTTGTATTCGTCCACTCCAAAGCTATTCTTGGCATCAATGTGCCAGATCGGGTTGTTTCCAAACAGAATATTATCCGGCCGGAAATCACAGGTAAAATTCAGCGTCTTTCCTAGCTGCCGGTAGAAAATTTCATGGAATCACTTGGTTGGTTCGATTTCAGGTTTTTATACATTCTGGGAGTCCCATTGAAAGTTTAATGATGCAGTATGAATGATATCTGGACACTCGGTCATCATCTCCGTCCGCAATTCAATGGTCTTGGGAAAGCCTCGCGGGAAAACCTGTGGAGGCTCACATCATTAAACCGTCGGGAACTAAGCTTGACCCCTAATGCCTCTCAGCATTTTGAATGGGCATTGCTTTACCATTGGCTACAACTGGTTCAAGGTCATATATAGCGTCATGAGACGTCGGCGCATCTCCTCCGTCACCCGTATACCGAGCTGCAATCACCAAACATAGATTTCGTACTGATGGTATTGTCATTATCGATATTTGGCCTGCTGTTGACCAGCTGTTATCATTCAACAAATCCCTCATTGCAGAGGTGACTTCCCGCGCACGAATAACTGGAAACATGAAGCTGCTTATCTATATCCCATCTTCACTATTCCCGCGCACTTGTAATCAATGGAACTTGATGATAAGCTATATACGGTGAGTCCACGAATCGGTTGAGCGCCATGAATAGCATAGATAAGGTCTAGATTTGTGCAACTGTTTATTCCACGTGCAAATTTCCAGCAAATTTGCTTCTCTCGAGACATTCGTATCGCGAACAAGCTAATGGGATGGAAAACCCGCAGAGAGTTTCTCTTCAAGCGCCGATTAATTATCAGCGCTACAAGCGGGAACACTGCCATGCTTGTGGAAGATCCGTTTCTGATAGAAGCTCGCTTGCATCGTGAAACTCAAAGGACACACATGGTTACCGTTTCTGCCAACACGGGTTCTCCGCTGAAACCAAATGCGCAAGCGTGGGTTTTGTTCCTCCCGTGTATCGATTCTTGCTCTTTGACCCTGTGTCCTCTCTCCTACTCGGCAAGCAACTGTAGGACATCTTCACCATCGCCACAGCATTGCTATAAGGGGATGTAGCATCGCTTAGGTCATCTATCCAAGGCAACAAATGGTACCAGGATTGAGAAAACCAAAGCGATCGCAAGTCTTTCGATTGCTTTCGTGTTCATTGGGCAGGCTCTAGCTAGAATGGAATAGGAAACAGTTATTTGACAGCCTTTCTTGTGTTCGATCTGATATCTGTCGCTGTCATAAAATTGGCACAAGCCAAGCTTTCCCTACAATCAAATCCATTATCGACGAGCATGGGCCAGCACTCAGATATTACATCAATCTTCAAGCCGAGCCTAATTAGCTATGACTTACTTACAAATGAATCTACTGACGCTATTACGTTGTTGGGGCGTTCATCATAACTCTGTTGTTGTCCACAGTGTCGGTCATTATGCTGGATCAAGATACCAGTGGAGTTCTGATGGCGACAGAGACAATGTACATGGTGGGAATGGATGCTCAGAAGCTGGCGCAGCGTTGCATGTCTTGTACACATTTGATTTTAGCTGTTGCCTGTTGTCTTGATACACTAAACCCCATGTTAAAAGGTGAGCAGGCTGATATGGCTGGTATGAACGGCCCCAATGATGCCGTCCTCGGTATGGTTCACAATCACATTGAACAGTTAGCTTAGGGTTTTGAATCTTCCAATGCTGTGAATAGGGCTCTCCAAAATCTTTATTGGGCAGAGTGCCCGTCGATGGTCGTCATGATATTATACTGTTTGGGGGATGTGAACTAATTCTTCCCCCATAGAAAATTTCCAGCTGAAACACTTGGTTCACAACATGCTCATGGTGTGCTAAGATGAAGGAGGTTTGCAAGAGATAGAGAGACGTAGCAGATCAGCTTTAGATATCATGTTTTTCTAATCAAAATCAACTCCCTTTGATCACAAGAGAGGCCTCTTGTCATTACATTCACTTAGCATATAAATTAAGTCCAATTTCCTCTTTGGAAGATGATAGAAAAACGCAATACCACATTACTTAGTAGAACAATATAGCGAGGTCAGTGAGAGTACTTTTCCTTGAAAATGTCAAGACATGAATCGAAGAACACATGACACAGCTTCACGATTCATGCAATGGGTATGCATGGCTCGTAGGATGTCCAAATGAGATGTTCCAATCTTAGTGTGCTCCAAATAATGACTTAAACGTACCAAACTTGCGCCATCTTTGACAATAATATCGAGCTTGTAGAGCTACGGAACCAAATGACCACTCATCGCTCGAAGTAAAATCGACCAAGAAAAGGTCAAAATTGTCGAAATGGCATAGGATTTGGTGTAGAAGATAGTATTCTATGCTCTTTCAATTCTGGAACTAATGTGTATAAATGTATATATGGGATATAGTTTGGGTATTTCCGGAGCAAAGTAATTGTAACTTGACAACATTGAACATAGGAACATGCTATAGTGAGCTCAACTATCCATGTTCTAGTTCGAGATTCGCCCAGTCTAACTGGCCACTTTCCAGACTATTGAAATTGCCGTGGTGACTGACTCATTCAACTGACAATATAATACGTCATGCTGGCTACATGAGTCGTTTTAATACTAGCTGGAGCTATTTGGTAGCTTACGATATTTGAATACTATGAATAAATATCAGGCATCTCCATGTTGAAAGACTTCATTCTTCCATCCAAAATTCACATCTACGTATACAATACTCGAGTTCAATTTTCGATCAACTTGACAATTGATCAATCTAATACTGAATCACTTAATTCTTTACTTCCTCAAATAACTTTGATTATTTCAACTAGAACTATTCAAAGTTTTGAACCATTTCGTCACTTAATCACTCCAACCATTTCAACCACTTCAACCACTTCAACCACTTCAACCACTTCAACCACTTCAACCACTTCAACCACTTCAACCACTTCAACCACTTCAACCACTCATTCATTCCCTTTAATCATGAATACTCGCATTCCTTCTCGTATCGTTTTCGCCACGATAGAATATGACGACCGAACTTACCCTAACCAACGACCACCGTACCCGCTAATGACACGAAGGGAAGAAAACCGCACTGTCCAGGAACATATTCAGTTTTTATCACTCGGATCCGAAGATGCCAACAAGATCAGGCCAAATAGTGAAGTAAAGGACGACTGGTCGGTGCAACAATGCAGACTTTGGTTATATCGCTACCTGTGTGCGACGTATGGCCAAGACCCCCGCGACGCCAGCTTCATCGCAACGAAGTGGCGTGGAAAGGGGTTAGATTTGAAGCTTATGAGGGCGAGTATGATATGGAGGGCTGTTACGGCGGCGGACGATATATTGTGGAATTTAAGGTCAGTCTCAGACAGTACTGATACTTTCTGTCATGTATTGTGACGGTCGTCACGGAAGGAGTCGGCTCCATCGTCGCTGACAGCCTTGGCGTGTTGACAAAAGCAATATTGTTAATATAATCAATAAGTCGCCTACCCTACTTCTCGCCACCCCCCCCATTTGGCCAGCATTTCACACCAAAAACGGCCATTTTAATATATTTATAACTCTACGAAGAATGAATATATATTTTTTAAATTTTAATTAAAGCTTTTATATATAATTATTAATAGATTCTGAAAATTTAAAATTTTTGCGATGGTCTTATAAAGAGTAATAAAAGATTATAGAAAATTAAAATTTTCGGTTTTAGATTTGTATGGAAATCACATACAAAATTGAAACTTTGAAAAAAAATAATTATAATTTTCAAACAAAAATAGTTAAAAATAATTTATAAATTTTTATAAAATCTATAAATCAATATATAATGAATATGCTATTTAAAATATATATAATAATTTATAATTATTAAATAAATTGAAATTATAAACTTTTTACTTAAAATTTTATTGTTAAAATCTAAGAATCTATATTAAACATTTATTATAAATAAATAATATATACTATTTAAATAAAGAACACGATTAAAATTGATTTCAAGATTTTTTAATTTTTTTTAGATTATTTTTTAGCTATTTTTGTTAAATAAATATAATTTCTTTTTAAAGATTTTGATTTTGTATAAGATTAATATACAAATCTAAAATTAGAATTTTAATTTTTTATAATCTTTTATTACTCTTTAATAAAAAATCGCAAAAATTTAAGATTTTCAGAATGTATTGATTAATATATAATAATTTATTATTTAAAATTTTAATTAATTATATTAATTAATTAAGAAGTTAGTAGTGTCACGATCACATACTAGAGCGAATCAATAGAGGTTAGTTAACTAGAATAAGAAAGCTAAAGAGGGAAGAGATCTTTAGGGGACCTACTTGGCGTTGTTTTGGGTCAATGCCGGGCTAAAAATTAACTGAAAATGGAACTTTTATTTTAAAAAATTATAATAAATTAACAAATTCATTAAAAAACTACAAATAATGCTTTATAGAATTATTAAGTTAAAAAATAAACGTTTTGTATATTTAAATTCTTAAAAATGAAAGTTTTATAATATATAAAAAAGAATTTAAAAGGTATACTATTTTGTAGATTTTTACCCCGGCATAGACCCAAAACAACACCAAGTAGAGATCTCTTATATATACAGTATCGCTTAGCGTGATGAGATATCACGTGCTTAAGGCACGTGATATTCGTCACAAGTAGTACGTTAAAATGGCCGTTTTTGGTGTGAAATTCTAGCCAAATGGGGGGGTGGCGAGAAGTAGGGTAGGCGACTTATACGATATTATAATACGCGATGAATATTACTATAGAATGTAATATAATTAAAGTACTATTTACTTATTGATATATTATAAATGTATAAACTAAACCAATATAAATAAAGAAATAATTAACTAATTTATAGCAATAATAATAAGATAATCGTAATAGTTAAATTAAAATAACACATACTGGTATGCATATACTTGAATACGCATACCTCATATAGATGTTTTGACGTAGGTTGGATAATGGCTTTTAATTGAGATCTTATCCTTGCAATTTGAGTGGATACGCGCGCTTATTTTTCTTACTCGGATACACAATGAAAATTTCAAACATTCAAGATTCCCTTCTTCATTCTTACCTACATTTATCCATCATAATTTTTTATACCTTCATTCTTCTGCTTTCATCAATTCACTTCGATTCAGTTTTTCCTTCTTTCTTCTACAACTTTACTCAAGTAATCGACTTGAAAGCAGTTCACTGTACTTCGCCGTATTTCACCCCATTGTCTTCAATCCTTAGGTCTCCTATATACAGGGCCTCCATACTATAACAATATGTCCTAAGGAAATTATCAACCTTTCTTTGTTCTCCACCTTCACCTCTCCCTTCAACACAACCAAAATGGACAAGATAGTTGATGCGCGTTTTGACCGCGTAGAAAAGGCTCTGTCCAACCTCATAGCTTCAATTTCAAAGTATAATCCCGTTCCCGCTCTTGCTCAAGACCTGGTTCTAGCGGATCAAGAGCTCAATGATGGCCTATCACTTCGTATGTTTCCTTTTTATTACACTGGTTCCAACCCTCCATATTTTGCCGTTTATTAACACAGTATCTTTACAGTAAATCAACATCAACAAAATACCCACAAGCTTAATAGCCTACATGCAACTTCTGCAGCTCTTGATACTCAAATTAGCGAGTTTCTAGTTCTTCTCACCAGCTCACGAAGTGAACTCCTCAATACCCCATCTTCCCAATACCCAGAGGAGAGGAACCCCGTGGAATATGAGGAACTTCTTAGCTACGCGCGGAGGATCTCTAAATTTACAGTACCACCCGAGGCTCGATTACCGAAACCAGAAGAGTCATCGCCAAAACAAGATGGCGCCGCTACAAATGGAAGTACTACACCTAGTGTTACCGTGACGGGCAACGGTGCGAATGGGAACGCGATGGATATAGATGTTCCATCAGCCACCCCCAACGGACTGAATTCTTTTAGCTCCTGGTCAAGACGCAGCATCTCAACCACCCTCCCAGTCACAACCCACTCTTGATCCAGAGAGATGATGCGAATTCTAAACATGGGTTCCGATGATCGACCATTCGTGCCATGGGCTCGCGAAGATGATATCAGAATTGGTGCATTAGCAAGTATCCAAGCGCTGGTTGATAGCGGAATTGATCCTGAGGGATGGGATCCGGAACTCGAGGAACAAAAGAAGAGGGAGAAGGCTGAAAGAGATAGAGAGGGAAGAAGAGGCAGCAAGAATGAAAGAGGAAGAAAGAAGAAGGTTGGAGATGGAGAGAAGGAATAATGCTATGGGTGGTGGCCATAGTGGCGCAGGCGCCGACAAACCGAAAGTCTTTCAATTGGACGAGTTTGATGACGATGATGACTAAAGTTTATGATCATGATTTATGGTAAGTTGAATTTTTTTTTTTTTTTTTTTCCGAAACTTTATGATGATGGTATAAAAATCGATTAGTCTTGAAGACAAAATACATGGTTACAAATTTTACGCATGCGAGCCTCTCTGATTTGTTCAGCAACTTCTCACTTCAATTATTCACATTTTAGTTGAATCCAGCTGACAAGCTATATCATTGCAGGACAGTATTGAATACATTACATGCGTTATGAATACCGCTGGTCACACAACTCTGCAGCCTCGATATATTCATGTCGATGCAAAGCTTTGCACCTCATTACTCATACGAGAACTGGTGGCAAAAGACATGAAGTCAATGGTCTGAACCATGGCTTGACTCCATGCTCATGAATCAACAATTTCTAATATACAGTATGTTTATCTCATCTCACTTTTTCTTCCACCCCCTACCCCGCGATGATTAGACACGAGTTTCATGCACCACTCATATAGCCTTCGGGTCGTTGATGAGGAACAAACCACTTTTGAGAATGAGCAATGGGATATAACGCAATTCTTTTTTCGAAATTTGGATTTATGAAATTGCTTGCCCTAATCAATGTCACAGAAACCAACATCAAATGCGAAAAAGATATAATACATAGTCTTTACATCGCGTACCAACCTGATCGTTTTTTTCAACGGCAGGATATTCGACTGGATGCATTATTTGTGAGGCGCGAGGATCTTAGACCAAGGCAGGGGTCTATTGAAAATCTTTATCGTAATCAACATACATATCGTAGCGGTGACATTATGAGTTTATCACTACAAGTTCACCCGGGTATGGCATAATAGTAATGATAATAGCTTGAGCTGAGTTTCATCACCTGATTTTGAGGAACGTTTCGGATCTCCCACCGTACATAATGTATAGTGATCCACAACAATTCAGTTGGTGTTTCCTTGATAATTCTCCCAAGAGTGCTCGCAGGAATCGAGTTGGGTCTTTAATAAACATATGATTGCAGTTTAATTGAGTTGATTGATCATGGTATCCGAGCCACGCTTTTTGTTCATCCGTGAATTGATACAGATTGACTCCAATAACCATACTCCCACGCCCCGCTTGAACGAAATGCTCAATTGAGAAAAGTCCCAAAAGTCTTTTCATGCATCCATACCTTCCATACAAAAGATCCATCCTGACTTCTTTCTGATGGCCATTTTCAGTCTCATTTTCGCTTCATTTCTTTCCGCCTTTCCGTATACGACCAACACGTGATTTAATTCAGTGATACTCAAAAGTTCATGCCCTTTCATTGACTGTCCACCTCCTCTTTGGTGTATGACCAGCCTTATCCAGATCGACGGCTGGACTTGAACTTGCCGTCAATCTCGGTGATCCCACAGCCCCAAAGGCGCAACTTCATCTTCCTCTAATGCACTTGTTTCTATTTCCGTATTTTTGGCAACAGCTGATTTGTTTTCTTCTTCGGCGGTTGATGATGTTGAAGCTTTTAAATTTGCACTATCGTCTCCAAAGTTCAATATCATACTATCACAATCCGTGTCATCATTTTCATCAACCGATTCTCTTAACGGGGGAGTAGCGCTCCACAACCCTATTGATGATTGTCTTGCCGGGCTGAAGGTTCGAGGTTGGGAACTCGCTATACTTGCTGTTCTTCTGATACTGCCGAGACTGGAATTTATAGTGGTGGAACGATTGGGGTCTATTGGCTGGCGCTCACGGAATGTAGATAGATTTGCGGCGGAGGGAGTTCGGGATGACGCAATACTGCTTGTAGTCGAGCGAAGATGTTCTGTGTTCGCTAAGAGCTTCAAATCATATTCCTCTGATAGGGATAAACTTCTAGAATTTGTACGAGAATGGGCTTTAGGTGTTGCACCCGGTTTAGAAGTGGGGGGTAGTTTCGGAGATGGGCTTCTGGACGGCCATAGTTAATGATGCCATTCCAACGTCCATTAGTAGGGGTTGGTTAGTCAAGGCTCCAATAAGGGCGTTGCAACCAGCTCCATGGGTAACCAGGATAAGAACAAGATCTGTATCTTCTTCGTGACTTCCGTCAATAGAAAATGGTTTCTCAAGCTCTGGACTAGAGGGAGTCTTGGTGACCGTCTCTCCAGGGTTTTTCATTACTCTTGTACCAATCTAACATGCTGTGCAAACCTCTCCGGAATCTTTTATGCATCGATGGCCATTCTTCGCCATATTCACCACCATTTCCCCAATCTAAAGGCTCACGCATGCTATCCCATTGATAATCGACATTAACACATGCATCTCTGGCATGAGTAGCATATCCAGGTGGTATAGGATCGGATGTAGAAATCGCATAGCTGGGGACAGGTGGTTGATAGATACCATGTTCAGATGTGGGCAAATGACCATCGGCTCTTAGTCCTTGACGATTCCCATTACTTCCGACACTGCTCAGACTGCTCGTTCGATCTCTTCTAGGTAGCGCATGGCTTAAACTCGAGACCGATGGAAACTCTTTTTTCTCAGTGGTGATCGGACTTCCCCATCCACCTGGAAATGGTTGAAATGATGAGCCTTGTGCGGTGAAATCCCGTACATGTATTAAGCTGTTATGATCCTCCCTTCTCAACAAATCCGCTTTAGCACCAGCTACCATCATAATAGAACTCGGAGGCGGAGTAATATGCTCAAAGTAATCTGGAGCCAACCATTCACCAAGGAACGCATCTACACGCACCAGTGATTTCTTAATGTTGTCCGTTTGTCCAATAATCTTACCACTTGAACTCGACGCAAGATTTGTAGTTTCTAGGAGTGGTGCCAGTTTGGGTGAGTCTGTTGATAACGCGGGGCGTACCCTAGGAGAGGGGTGCATTTGCAAGCTTTTGTGGTGGGAATGTGTGGAAGCGGAACGTTGAGGATGTGTATGACCAGGATTTTGTGCAAGGCCAGCACTTATGGCGACTGATGTCTGAACACAGCGCAAAAAGGGTGATGTATGTATAACCACTTTATGCCTTCTCTTTCTGTTCTTGCTTCCATTCCGATCCTCACTGCTAACAAACTCATCATCCGTCTCGCGAGTCCGTAGAATATTCGCTATACGAGCCCCGAGAGCTCTCGATTGTGTCCATCCACCATAGGTAAGAGGAGGATCGTATGGAGTTGGGGTTGTCAAGTACCATTGATTATCTGCTTGGTCGAGGCGAGCGCCATGCCTATAAAGAGGATTAGATGCCTATGCTACTATTTATCATTTTTCCGACGGTCGTCTATGGAAAGTTGTTCAGAGAGATTTGTCTACTAGACGAGTGCAACAAAACATCTGGGACGAATATGAAGTTTTGACCTCAGAGATCTCTTACCTGACGACAATAATAACAGCCGGTGGCCGACCCATTGTTATTTGTGAGGATATCTTGAATAACACAACATACAGCTAATAGGACAGATGACTTATTGAGTTGGAAGTCTGACAGTTTCTGACTTTGATTAAAGATGGTATTGACGGTCAGTTGGTAATTAATATACTAGGTAAGTAGCAGAGAGTGGTAATCCAATATAACTAAAATATCAATAGTCTTGGAAATGTCTGAAATCGCGGGACGTGCGGGGCATCATTAGCTCAAGCATGTGATAACTTACAGCCTTATATTTGAGGTTTGATTAGTTCTAGAGGCTGAGGTAGCATGACTAACCGACGGCTGTACGAGAGCTCGCTCGCTCATACACCCGTGGACAACCTAATAATTGGTAAGCTGCGCCTTTGACGTTCTCTTCTCCGAGAGGATTGTATGATTGTACCAATCATATATGACAAGGCTCACCAGTACCTTCAACTCTTCTCTCATCCTACAGGAAATAGAATCTATACATTATCCATTGGACTGACTAACTACATACAATTATGAAGTTATCCAGCTTTCTCCAGCTTCCGCTGGTGCTGGCACCTCTACTCTCCCCTTTACCTGTCGCCGCAGAACATACAAGTAATTGGGCAGTCCTCGTATCAACATCAAGGTTCTGGTTTAACTATCGTCATCTGGCAAATGTCCTCTCACTTTATCGCACAGTCAAACGTCTAGGAATTCCCGATTCCCAGATCATTCTTATGCTACCAGATGATATGGCATGCAACCCTCGAAATGCCTTCCCCGGCACGGTTTACAGTAATGCTGACCGCGCGGTGGATTTATATGGAGATAACATTGAAGTGGATTATCGAGGATATGAGGTTACCGTGGAGAACTTTATTCGGCTGTTAACGGATAGAGTTGGGGAAGAGATGCCGAGAAGCAAGAGACTTTTGACGGATGATAGAAGCAATATCTTGGTTTACATGACGGGTCATGGTGGTAATGAATTCTTGAAATTTCAAGATGCAGAGGAAATTAGTGCATTTGATTTGGCGGATGCGTTTGAGCAAATGTGGGAGAAGAAGAGGTTTGTGAGAATCAATCCTACGAGCAATATATTTATACTAACTATGATCTAAAGATACCATGAATTACTATTCATGATTGATACATGCCAGGCAAATACCATGTACAGTAAATTCTACTCTCCTAACATAATTGCAACGGGCTCTTCGGAAATCGATCAATCTTCATACTCTCATCATGCAGATAATGATGTTGGAGTTGCGGTTATTGATCGATACACATATTACAATCTAGACTTCCTTGAGACCCAGGTTCGAGAACCTGGCAGCAAGAAGACCTTGGGCGACTTATTTGACAGTTATGACGAGGCAAAGATCCATTCGCATCCGGGTGTTAGATGGGATCTTTTTCCCAGGTGGAGAGCAAGGAGGGAGGGAGAGACTATTGATGGACTTCTTCGGAAACGTACAAAACGTAGAAGTTGATAAGATCGCAAACGACACTGAATGGAAAGAAGATCTACTAGCTCTAGGCAAGAAAATTGCCGAGCTTCGTGAATCAACCGAATCAGCGGAAAAGAACTCTACATCATCTGCAACTCCCCTCGAAAGTCCTCCAACTCGCAAGATACGTGCTGCAAAGGTAGAAGAAGACAATTCTTGGTGGGGGAAGAAAGCAGTGGGTGCATGGGCTTTAGCTGGGTGTTCACTCCTCTGGCTTGCGGGAACATACCTAGAGTCATCATAGGGTCGCAAATTCTATATACTTTGTATTATGTACTACCCACTATCTACTGACAGTCGCATGATGACACATTCCAGATGCCCAAAATCACCAAATGTCTACGCGAGAATTGCCTCGATTGCGGCATAGTTGGTTCCGGGGCCACGATGGATCTCTCGTAGTTTTAAGCCCGAAAGATTCAGCAAATTCACCCATTGCTTTTCTGTTCTCTCACGACCGCTCAACGCCATCATCGTTATATCCATCCATCCGGCTTCGACATCTGCAGCCATTGATGGGAGAACAATCTCGGAAATTACCGCTCTTGAAATCTCAGCTGTCATCGCAGCAGCAATCACTTTTAAAATGCGCACACAGTCAACATCTGGCCAATCATGCAGACATCGACGAATATAGTATATCGGAGCTCCTGTTCTGCATTAGGAATCTCGCGTACATACTAAATTTATGAAGCAAGGGTGCGCAGTTCATCATACCTTTGATTGGTTGAGGCGTAAAAAAGTCATACTTCATCGTCGAGACTTCGGGTATTGTATGGCCAATCGAATCAATCAACTCAGCACGTTCTTGTAGTACCACTTTTCCTGGAATTCCTTCGACAAACTTCATAATCTGCTTCGTCACATGTCCGCTCCCACCACCTATATCTACGACCAAGACAGTCTCATTGTCTGATTTGACTTCTTTCAATTGAGCCTTGAATGGGAAGATTCCAACAGTCCAATTCGTGGCTTCAGTCTGAGCAATCATTGCTAAGTTCAGGTTTTGAAATCTCTCGGGAAAAGCTCCTATATGCTCCCACATGTTTTTCTCGCCAGTTTGATGAGCAAAGCAATAAGGGTTGAGGAGGTGATCCTCTGGACTCTTGAAGCCATTTTCGCGGAAGAACTCGTACATTCGGGCATTGGCGAGATTGTATTCATCGTACCTAGTGTTGGCATTAGAAGAGACTAATCACATTTTGCGAAAGCATTTGGAAAATTGCATGAGAGGATTGTCGAAGCAAAGAATTGATGGGCTATGTTGTGTGGGGATTCCTGACATCAATTTGAAGATTCCCCTAAGCTCTGGTGTCAAATACGCCATTGAATATGGGGTATGAGTATATTCCTCCTCTCCCACCTCGGCGAATGGCCCGACGACCGTAAGGACTCGCATGAATCGAACTTGTTCCACCTCAGTTGACAAACATATTTCTGGGTGGGCTATTCATACTCACCAAGCAGTTCTTTCTCCACTCCCAATTTCTCAGCCAATGTTGTAGCACTATACGACGATCCATCCGCGGGTAAAGCGTCAAATACACCCATTTCTAAAACCGCCCTCAATACTCCTGAATGTACTGACTATCCACATGTGACCAATAGAAGTCAGCTTGCATATTCTCTTACTCTATCCACGTATATTTTGAAATTATGGTAGTATTCATTATGATATTTACTCTCCTCATGAATGCGCAATATTTCATTCCAAAACAACACTAGACTTACATTCTCAAAATTGGAAAACACCATATCAACAGGACCCCTCACTGCTTTCATCAAGCTATCCGTTTCCATGAAAAGGTTTACATGTGTTTCCCCAGTTTCTCCTTTGGATTTGATATCCTTTTTGGCCAGATTCTGAGTAGCTACTGATTCATAGATATCAACTGCTTTGCTAACTTTACTCAACCGCTCTCTCATACTCGCAATCTCTTGCGCCAATGATTCAGGAGTTTTCTCCATGGCGGCAGAGTAAATGGTTGGTTGATTGATTGGTTGATGTTTAGTATGAGAAGTTTATCGCCGACGCGCAAAGCATAAATTCCCCAATGAGTGAGTGAGTGAGTGAGTGAGTGAGTGAGTGGGATGAATGTATGCTTTTTTTCGAATGGGATTGTTTTACGAATGCAAGATGCAAGATGCAAGATTTGAGTGTGAAAAACAAATCCTTCATGCAATAAAGTTGATGGATGCATATCAATGATCATTAGATAACGAAATTATCCAAACAGCAAACAGTAGCACACATGGCAATTCCGGTTAAAAACGTGGCGTACACCTTGAATGGATTGCAGGTAAATGAATCCGCTCGGTTGCCTCCATGACATTAATCAGGAGAGGGTGATCTAATGCTCAAAGGAGACCATGATCCGATGCTATTCGGGTATTGATCCACCAGATGAGACGGGACGGGGAAACACTCCGAAAGGCAAAGGCAATGGGGGGAAAAAATTAACCTCTGGACTTTTTTCGCGATGTCAAAGAACAAAAGAACGGAAGTAGCGGAAGAGTTGGAAGGGATGAGGAAGAGATTCCATTGGTTTTCATGGTCTGAATTCGCCTCGCTCTGAGGGGTTGGATCCCCCGGGCCTCTTCAAAAACATCACTTGTCCTAGTCTACTTGCATCTTTTTACATCAAGAGTCAAGACCCTTTGGACCGACGATGACACTTGTACTCTCCCGGGCTGTCAAGAAAGAATCCAGAATTGATCACCATCCCTGCTTTCCAGCTTTCTAGCGGGGAAACATCCTCTTCCATTGATCCCATTGATCCCATTGAATGCAGAAATACCCTTCCTAGATAACCTTATTACTCTACTAGTACACTTGCAATTGACTTTCTTCATGCTCATCTATTCCTTGACTAGGTGTTTTGGGTCTCTTGAGAGGAAATAGCCGACAGGGACAACTCTATGCATCCATGGATCTCTATGGATTATGTACGTAGAAATATCACGGGACAGGGAGATATGGAGATGCAAGAGTATTGTAAACAAAAACAAAGTCTTCGAGGGAGAGAGGGAGGAGGATGCAATCTTCCTCTTCCTCTTCCTCTTCCTTATGCTACGGGATCAGGTATTTCAATAACGGTATTACGATTTTACATGTTTTTAGACATGCGTCAAGATCGACTGTTGATATGGATGCTACTGTTGCCACGACATCAAGTGTCCTGACTGTTTATATTCACATAGAACTATATAATTACATAAGGTTACTTATATCCGTGGATGTACATACGGAGTACATACATATACATAAAAAGTACTAGGTAGATATATAGATAGATATATATATATATACCTAGGTATGTATGTAAACAGTCATCGTCTTTCTTCTCTTTCTTTTATCAATAGTCTTATTTGTTATATATAAATACATATTTATATCTATATACATACATATTTATATCTATACATATATTATATATATCTCCAGCTACATATCATCTACTCATCTGTTTATTATATATATATCAGTCATCTCCAGCTATCCCCTTGAACCATCAATCTTATTATATATATATATATATACATCTCCCCCTCCATCGCATTACATCATCATCACCTCACACGACCTTAGTCCAATCGAAAAAACAATCCGATTGAATCTCAAACAACTCAAGATTCGCCCAAAAGATATTCATTATTTCATTATTTCATTATTTGTTTATTTGGCCCTTCCTTCCTCCTTTTGAGTTGATTCTCGGCTTGGCACCGAGTTTGTTGTGTCCCGTGACATAGCCAGCCATTGATCATTAATCATAATAAGTTGACTACCTTAGTACCTACCTAGGTAGGTATCGACTAATAGGTATCTCTCTCTCTATCTATCCGTCTATCTCTCTCTCTCCAGCTATCTACGGAGTATCTTCCATTCTGTCACCCATCAGATCCTTTTTGTATCGTACACAGGAATACCGATCAACCAACCAGCCAGCCAGCCAGCCAGCCAACCAACCAACCAACAATGTCATCAATGTCATCAGTGTCACAATCAACGGGAAACGATAGACCGGCATCCCATCAAGCACAACAGCCATTACAACAACAACATTTACAACAACAACAATTACAACAATTACAACAACAGCAACACCAACACCAACACCAACAAACAATACCACCACAGACTACAAATTCTTCTACTGGTGCCCCACAAGCTCCAACAGGAGATCAAACAGCTTCTTCTTCTTCTTCTCATCAATACAATACTGGAAATCATGATGATCATAATAATTTGGGAGCTGGAAACTTGAATCACCATCACCATCACCATTACAATCACAACCAAAGTGATGGAGATCAAGATCCAGATGTCGAAGTTGTGAGTAATAAATCTTTCCTTTTATAATTTACATATATTTATGTATATTTATATAATCAATTTATCAGAATGGATCTCAATTTATATGTATATATTTATGTTATCACACATACTCACAACCACCACCCACAGGATACTCATAGCGATGCCGATTCCAGTTGGGGAGATGATAACGTATCAACGTCTTCAACATCTCTCAATTCATCCATGTTAAATTACACTTACGAAAATGGTCGTCGATACCACGCCTATCAGTCTGGTTCTTACCTTCTCCCCAATGATGAAGCAGAACAGCAAAGACTGGATCTCAAACATCACGTGTTCAAGCTCATTCTCGGTGGCAAGTTATTTTGCGCACCGATAGACCCTAATCCCCAAAGGATTCTCGATGTTGGAACTGGGACAGGTCTGTGGGCAATTGAATGTGCCGATGAATTCCCCTCTGCTGAAGTTACTGGAACGGATCTAAGCCCAATTCAACCTGGCTGGGTACCACCAAATTGTAAATTCTTGATTGATAATGCCGAGGATGAATGGCTCTTTTCTCACAATCGAAAGTTTGATTTGATACACTGGAGAGTACTTGCGTCTAGTATATCTGATTGGCCTAAACTGTTCAGTCAAGCATATACCCATGTTCGACCGGGTGGATGGGTTGAAGCACAGGAGCATGAGGTACATATCGAGAGCGACGATGGTACTGATCTCAACGCTGGAGATTTACAAAGATTTTTTGGATTGATTGATGAAGCCAGTGTCAGGAATGGAAAGATGATGGATGAAGTTGCTGGAAATCAGAAGAAATGGATGACTGATGCAGGGTTTGTGGATGTTCATGATCAAGTGTACAAGGTACCGATTGGTCGCTGGCCCAAGGATAAGAGACTCAAGGAGATTGGCATGTATTATCAGGCTCAATGTTTGGATGCCGTCGAACCAATCAGTATGGCCTTGTTCACAAGAGTATTGGGTTACAGCTATGAAGAGGCCCAAGTGATGATGGTGGGACCAAGGAACGATATGAAGAATCCTTCCAATCATGTTTATATGAAGTTTCATTTCGTTTATGGAAGGAAACCGAATCATGGAGAGTTTTGATGAAGAAAATATCAGAATCAGATGATCGCGTAAAGAGATGCGATGGTATATATAAATATACATACATATGGGAATTCATCGGTTGTTGATATTTTGAGCGAGGCGCCGTAGGTCTGTCTGAAGGGAGGATGGCGATCCAAGTGATGCCTTGTCAATAAGATGTCTTTCTCAGCGGAAGATGAACATAAAATTTCATATACATATATATATAAATACATCAATTGTTCAAATTGTACAATTCAACTCAAGTTATCAATAACTAATAATCAACGAGCGATGAGCTCATCATTCAAGCATGGATCATAGTAACATTGCATGATAGTTACAGCAGCAACAAGCAGGATTTTTGTGTTTTCCATCACCAGCGTACTTATTAAGTTTCTATCAACTGTTCATCCATCATTAATTTTGTATAAAAAAAAAACTTGAAGGATCAACAGAACCTAAGCCTTTTCTTTTATGTTCGATAAAGAGTTAAAGGGCGACGAGTAGGGTTTTATTGGGGGGTTTGGGTAAGAAAGGTGACTTGATCTGTGTTGGGGTATGATTCCTCGTGTAATAGAGCATCTATTGTTCAGAAAGTGTGTTTTCTTTTAAGTATGCAATGAATGAATGAATGAATGAATGAATGAATGAATGAATGAATGGATAGACCTGACACAATGCCATTGTTCTCGTATGTATACGTATGAGAAAGAGAATTTTAAATTATCATCCATTCACACACATCCAAATAAACGGTATTCAAGATGTCTGACAGAGCTGAACCAAAAGATATGTCACCAAATACTGATACTAGACTTACACTTGGTGTTGAACTCGAATTCATCTGAGCGACGCGTGTCGAAACTAACCCTCATGCCCATCCCAGAGACCAGCGTCAGATTGGCGAGGCGAAATCTTCCGACGAAGAGCTTATCAACTTTGATCTTTTAGAAAGGTTGAAAGCTGCTGACATTCCAGCAGTCATGGAGACAGGGCCTACACGGGTGTACAGATGAACCATACGCCCCCTGTGGGGTCCTGAAAAGCGACGAGACCGTCGGTGACGCCCAGAACGCCAGTGATGAAAAGAGGGACACGCGCTACAAGAAGAACGTCAGCGTCGAGGCTTGCTGGGAAGGATTCCTCGGAAGACTAGATTAGACTACCTAGGTCGGTGGGTTGCTCGGTGCCGAGAGAAGTCCAGATCGTTTTACCAAGGCATTTGATTTCCGCAGACGCAAATCGAAGCCACGATTGAGACTGATTTTTTATTTTTTATTTTTTTTTTGATGGTGACGATCAGGTGACGCGATTGGATATTCCTTTGTCGAATTATTCGTGGAAGATTTCTGGTTGGTGAAGCCCGAGAGGCTTGGTATTTGTACTTGTTAACAAGATGGATGGATCTTTCTGTGCTAAATGAGCTAGAACCTTTCTTAGAGCAGGTTCTTTGAAAGTCCGCTGCGAATGAGAAGCTTACTGATGTTTCTCTTCTCCATCTAGTTGTAAACCTTTTTTATGTGAATAAAATAAACGTTCGCCCATCTATCGTTGAACCCGCTTTCTTTCACTACTACTTAGTATAATAAGGTTATACATTCGCTTAGTAAAAGGGAGTGAAAATCCTTTTTAATAATATTATTACAAGTATATATATATATAGGCACATCGCATGGTCCGCGTAGCTTAGCTATAGTTAGATTAAAATGATTAAGAATTTACTACTACTACTACTACTACTACTATATATATATATATTCTATTGTATTAAATAGTTTTATTAATATTGTAAACTATAAAGAGGGAAGGGCTAGCTATAAAGAGGAGCTATATATATATATACCTATTAGCTCTATAGATACCTCAGGCCTTCACTTCATTTATAGCACCCTCTTATATACCTTTTAAAAAGGGCTAAAAGGCTAGAAATATAATCAAAAAGATTAATAAGTATAGAACTACGAATCTTTAAGAAAATATATCATTTTATATACTCTATTTAGGTACTCTTTCATAGCGTACCAAAATTCTATAACTTGTAATTGGATAGGGCAAGAGAAGCCTAATATATAATTAGATGTTAACGAGGGAGTCGGAGGTGGCTAAGCTATATTCGCTTGTGAACCAATGAAAGAATACTGCACTTGAGTTATACATGCTACAGTATGGTGGAGCCCTAGTTCGCCCAGACTGCTGTGCCACAATCAAATATAATGATGAAGGTAAGGTTAAAGGCGAGTGGCCAAAGAAAAGTCATGGACGCGGATATCTCAAACGTGATATCGAAAGTATCATTTCTCCGGACCATGAATACTTGACGATGGAATGCGATGACACTTAGCTTCATGGAGCCATATGCTAACATGATAGATATCTGGAAGGGGAACTCGAGCTGAAAAGGGCGGCTAAGTTAGCTGCAGCCAAGTATTGCTAGGTCTGTTTGTTTTGACGTCGTTATACAAACCGCAGGGCAAAGAGATGGGGAGTCTAAACTTCTGGCCAAATGTCGTGGAAGGAGGGGTACAAAGCTCCTTTTCTCCTGGAGAAAAATCTCATGATGCTGCTGGAGCTGGTGGTCTAAAACCTTCACGGTGAGCTCCTACATCTACAAATTTTCATCAGTATCATTATCTATCCAGTATGATGATCAATTAACGAAGACACATGTAGCATGATTATAGCTCCGCTTACCATCGATCAAGCATATTTCCATTCAATCAGCCCTATCTGTAGTGGTCGTTAATCCACGTTTCTAATAGAAGGATCAAAGTTGTTCAACTCACAAGGCTACTGAATATTACCCAATCATCGGGACCGCTTCTGGTATTCTGAAGATGCCGAGTAAAAATTCTTGGGCCGATAATGATAAAACTGATGATCGGGAGAGCAGGGTCGAGAGCGATAAATTCTTGTTCACTCACTTATTTGAATGTGAAAATGTAAGAAGGCGCATCTGTCGACATTGCGCAGACAAGGACCAGAATAACAGGCGGGAGGCTACGGTAAATCAACAAGCCTAACTGATGGGCAAGAATAAAGGAGGAGAAAGAAATGAGGGGGAACAAGTGCTCCGAAAGATTCTGCAATGTAGTGAAGTGGGATAAAAGACTTTGTCATGACGTGAAGGAACAGAATAGGACGTCTCCCTATTTCTCCAGCACGCAAGCTCGCCGTGTCGTTTGAAGACATTGTGTTCACCACATATCACCAAACAATGAAGTTTCCTGCGCCTCATTCAAGTGTTGTCTTCAGGCGTGTTTTCCTCCAAAGGGACAGAGTTCGATACTGGTGTGCCACACTCGTAGCAAATTGATCAATCTCAATTTGAATGAAAGAACAGTTTTGTTGCGAATAATGTTCGAGTACTCGGTCAGCACGTGCAGGTTTCCATATACTCGACCTACCATTTATGGTATTATGGCCTCTATACCCACCACCGATGCACACACCAGGATGAAATATTTGGTTGCATGAAGTACACGTCTTATATCAAATAACCCTTCTCAATGGATGGCTTTTGTCTTGACAATTTGATGGTCCTTCCAGTTTATTCAGTAAGCCGGGCCAATTTTTCAAGTTATTTAACTGTGATACGCTGGTACCATGCAAACTATTCGTAGGTGTAGTAGACGCGCAAGTGGCCGTATGCGTGTGTGGCCGATTCAAGAACTAAGACCGCTATAGATGGCGTCGGGTGTAAGTCAAAGTTACAATACTCCATCTGCCCCGTAGACATCATTAATTTGCTTTAAGCATGCGATCACTGGGTGCATTCTGTTCTGTGCTGCAATAATTATCCAGGAATATTCAATGATTTAGCCCCAGACTTTGTGAGGCTCTTTTCCAATCAAACCTTGGCATGAAATGCTGGCTTTGTACTTTTTAAGCGGGTAGTTAGGTGGAATTCTGCACCAGAGCACCTATGAGATACTCAATCTGCTACCTTCAGTATAATGCAGAACTGAATCAAATACATTCCTAAGAACCACGGAACCTCATACAGCACTCGATTCCTCAGAATATACACTGCCACTTTGATTTTAACTTGGCTTGCCTTGTTTGCTCTTATCCATGCTGCCCCTATTGCAGGTAGCCGCACCACAACTAAGCCACACACATAGCTTTAAGTATAACAATACTAACTCCATATATACCAGGGATCGAGAAACCAAGATCGCCAGCTTCGGGAATTCCTAGGCCACGCGCCAACATGGAACGCTCCATGAACATCGAAATGCCAAGATCTCCATCTATTTTCGGGCCGGCTGTCATTGCACGCTCAGAGTAGAAACAGTAAATGCATATATATCAAGACCTCTCCCCTTTTTCTCGGGGACTACTAAGATTCTGGTTTTCAGCTAGTGAATAAGAGGTTTTCTCAAAATGTCACGTTCTAGGAAAATGTAGCGATAATCTTCTAAATAGCTTATACGCTAATTATCAATTTACCAGTGGATAATCGAAATTTTGCTAGATTACTTAAAATGTGATAATAAATAGCCATGGATATTAGTTTATTGAAAAAGCTTGATCTAATACTCCAATTGGTAAATCCTTTGTTATTGTATTATTTCGAAATAGATCATTCTATTGTATACTGGGGTAAGGTTGCCTTTTCTATCTCGCTTTCCCCCCTAATTATGAGGTAACTATGAATCGTTATAGGTAATGGTATATTTAGTAAGAAATTCTATGAATTACCTGCCTATGTACAGGCACTTCGCCAGAATGTTGGTCCCCTCGTCCTCAACGCTCCATATAAGATATCCCAATCAAAAGGTTTGGGCCGTCATTCTAGTAGAACCTAAGCGTGATGCAGATGCAGCCGGGCCGGGGATCCCGATCATCCGACGGCCCGCCCCTAATAAGATTGATTAGCCGATATCCCCTCGAGGGGAACCCATCATAATAATGTTGAGATGCAATTTATACCACAACCAAAACTGCTGCCGTTCGCATTACATTGGTGGAATAAAGCGCGTTCGTGAATCCAAACACGTATTCTTCCAGGAGCTATCTTCTCTTGGAGCATCTATAACCATGCCTGCTGCCCTCCGAGATATCGACGTTCGCATCTCAATCTACTGTCTGTTCCCACTTTGACGCTATTGACGCTCTTGGGAGTTCGCACTGTACGATCCGACAAAATGCTCTTGCGTGTGATGTTTTTGGTAGCAGCGGTAGCGGCACAGCAGGCTGTATATGGTCAATGCGGAGGCATAGGCTGGACGGGTGCGACAACTTGTACGCCCGGCAGCACCTGCGTCTACCAAAACGCGTACTACAGTAGCCGGTTCCCCAGTCTCCATCTATGACGGTCAACTAACCATGATTCCTAGGCCAGTGTCTTCCGGATGCAGCGGGCAGTACCTCGAGCTCGAAGACGACAAGTGTTTTGACGACCTCAAAGACATCTACAACGTTAACATCAACCACGAAACTGTCGTCCACCTCAACCTCCACAACAAAAAGTAAGCTAACCATGCATCCCACCCCGCCTGTTCTCTCTCCGCTCAAGTGATTAACGCGGCCAAATACCTAGGCCCCACATCTACTGCCGCAGTAGAATATCTCATAACTTTGTAAGTAAATTGAAAATCGCCCACAAATGTACATCTGCGCCTGAAATCCAGCTGAATCCACGCCAGCGGCGACTCATACTCCCAAACGGGCTTCGACCCAACCTTGACCCAGCCAGCTGCGGGTAATCCCCTGGGGAACCCCAACCTCCAAGGTTACACGACCACGGGCGGTCTCAACTGGGCAAGTACCCCGACAAGCGCCCGCGAGATAATTTCCTAACGAAGCAACCCGCAGATTGGTTATCTTGTCGAAACGTACAACGCCACCCTGGTGCTGTCGTACAATTTTGCCTCGGGAGGCGCGACGACCAACGCGTCGCTCGTGGCGCCCTACGCACCCACGGTCCTCTCCTTGATCGACCAGGTGGATCAGTTCGTCCAGTACATTCCCTCGGGACCGTGGTCGTCGAGCAACGCGCTGTTCGGCATCTGGATGGGCGTCAACGATGTCGGCAATGCGTATTATCTCGCAAACTACACGACGGTGCTGGGCCAGATCATGGATTCGTATTTTGCGGAGGTGCAGAGACTGTACCGTGCGGGAGGACGCAATTTTCTCTTCTTAACCGTTCCACGTGAGTCTCCTGGTGACTGGAGCTAGTGGGGAGAATATGGGCACTGATGATAGATATAGCAACCCAAGATAGCCCTCTTTTCATTGGTCAAGGTGCAGCAGTGCAAGCGTCTCTAGAGACGGCCATATCGCAATACAACGCAGCGATAGTGTCACGCGTGGCAGCATTCAAGGCTGCGAATGCCGGGTCTACGACTTGGGTATATGATACCCAGATTCCCTTCTTGGCTGCAATCAATAACCCCGTAGTATATGGCTCTGCTGATGCCACCTGTATCAATTCGGATGGAGTCAGCTGTCTCTGGTGGAACAACTACCATCCTGGACAGATCATCCACAGATTAATTGCTCAGGGGCTGGCTGCACTTCTGAAGGGCACTTTTTGGTAGGGGAGATGACGCTACACGAACAAGCTAGTGTGTGGAAGAGCATGAGGATCAGTTTTAGCTACATGCGAAGTTATTTTCGTGGACTTGGATATTCCAAAGGGATTTAAACGATAGTAGAATTCGATTATATAGTGGAACATGCAACGAATATTCTATATATGAATGTGGTCCATAGGCCAATAATAGCGTTCAAATTCTGAGAGCATAATACCTGGAGGCAGTGACAAAAAGTCAAACACAAATAAGTCGCGCGCGTTTCGATACCGAAACTCCGGCAGTTGTCTCGTTTACGTATCGACGATACCGAGCAGCACACTTCATTCTCCAATCTTTGCCATGAACCATGAGAACACCTCCACCACGAATACTGGCAAGAACGCACATCCCATAGAAAAGGAACGGCCGCCCAAACCCTGTGGTATTGACAAATGGCTGCACGCTGTATGAGATGGCAAAGTTGATCATGGAGCTGCACATCGCCAATATAATCACCAGTTCGCCCGCAACACCAGAGAAACGTTCCATGGTATAGGCCGTCGCGATTGTACATGCGCTTACCTGCTGGGCGATCATAGCTCCGAGACCCACGGCAATAACAAGCCACTTTGCTTGTGTTTGGGCGCCCCAGCCATAGAGCATATATCCAAGTGCATCATACGCGAAACTAGCCGTAAGAGTCCAGAGACACATTTCGGGCTCTTCGATACCCTTGGTATGTCGGGTGAAAAATAGGACAACATAGTCTGACGACACTCCGGTAAGGTAACCGATGATAGACCCAATGAGAGTCGCAAAGCAGACAAGACCACGGTCATCGGCGAGAAATCATATATACGGAACAGAGGAAAGGATCTCTGAGATAGTGTTGAAGGAAGGATACTATGCCAGCCGTACACCCAAACGCAAATATGACAGCGGAAATAACTGCAGTGGGAAATTTCCACAAAAAGAATGGACGCTTGAAGTACTGCCAGTATGTTGTCTCATCTTCCGATTGATATACCCACAATGTGAGAGTCTGGGTATAGGTTCGTTTGGGAAAGAGCGACGATGGCATTTCTCACAAATTGGCACTTGGGGAATCGCTGACGTTTGATTGTTCTAGGGCAACCTTTTCGCCCAGGGTCGAAGTCATGGCTACCGCCGCTTCAATATGCTCGGGGTTGGCAGATGAAAAGAGAAAGCGTGGGAACATCGTCTCCTCAAAAGAGAAGAAGAGGAGCAGAAATACGACGCCGTCGATGATACTCACAATATACTGACTCCATCTCCACCCCGATAAAACCTCCGGGGATGAGGCCAAGACTACATAATGGTGAGCTTCAATCATCAATCATTCCTATAAAACGGGCCCACTAAACTTACATGGGTCCAAGCTGCTGTCTGAAGAGATAAACTGCAAGCATTCTACCACGTTCATAAAGGAAGAAAATCTTAGATATCGTCAGCTGAATTACAGCTTGATACGCCGATCTACCCAGCCCATTCAAAATCATGGCTCCCATCCATTTCCCAGTACCGTGAGCTTTACCTGTTCAAACACCAGCACACATGCAGATCAGCGTTGTAGTCACAAAAAGGCCAACCTGTTACCAAATTTCTTGGCTGCAGGTATCCAGAACATGTTGCAAAAGCCCTATAGATTGTCAGTGCGTGAATAAATTGATATGTTAGACTACGCCACTAACCAACAACAAGTAGTTGAGCGCTCCGCCGCCATTCATATTGGTGAGGCCAACATGTGTATCCTCAGAGATGGTCTCCCAAGCAGCTGTCACACGTCATGAATGATAGCCAGGGGTACAAGCCGCTCGAAACTCTGCATACCCCCTAGTGCATTGTGCATTTTCTTCAAAGCTAAAAGCGCATGCATAGAGACTGACAGCGAGTCAATTAACTCTCCTCCAATCCACAGGGCTCAGATGGAAGGGACAAGCATAAGCGACAAGGAAGAGTTGATACGGGGACATCTTCGACTCTAGTTTGAGACATATTAATCCAATAACTGACTGTGTATAATTAGTCTCCCGCTGAAATTGAAGGAGTGCATCTCTCCCTCTCTACATATATTTTCGCAATCCATAGTTCCAAGATTGCCAAATCAGTCATGTCTTCCCTACATCCTGTTGATCGACCATACAATACAATCCCGACTGAATGATCGATCGATGCAACTCGGTTATATCATGAAGGTCCTGGCGAGAAGCGAGCTTTTACTCCGCACTTTACCCCTTTCTCTGTGAAGAGTGGAGGATGGATCGCTCCATCTCTTCTACGTATTTACCATCCAGCGTGGAACCCACGCCAACATACCGATCCGTGCTGATAAGATGGTGTGATTAACTCAGCTTCCCCGAACTCTGATAAGAAAGGACATCGGCTGAGCCAATGGGACAAACGTCTCATCAAGAACCTTTTGAAGAGACCTTTGTCAAAAATTCTATCCTTGCTAGTTGCTCCGGGATCTCATGGTGAAAGGTTCCTCATTTCAACCGAGATAAAATATTGATACTGTAGTGTGATTGTTCGGAACCCCCCTAATCAAAAGAACATTGAGGCTAGTTCATTATCGACTAGACTATCAACGTGGTAATGATGAATCGTTATTCAAATCAAAGAGGGGCATTGATGTGCCAGTTACAACATGTACCCAGTCTCTTGTGTGCTGGTTATAAAATCATGATACCCAGCCCATCAGTAGCTAGTTTACCATAATCAAAAAATGGTCCTTAAGCGGGCACCAATCCACAGTAGAAAGGCATAACTAAAATTGGCTCCTATTTATTACCCAAGACTCAAATTCGTGCTCGCAGGCTCAACATAGATTTCCCAATCACCCCTATGATCCTGGGCGATCTCGATAGAGCTGTTTTTTTAGCAGAGACAAGTCACGCCGCTGCCAAACATCGGCAATGACCGATCTAGTTCTCTTTATGTTTGCAATAGTACAAGCCGACATTTCTTACAGTGTATTGAGGATGAATGCCCTACCCGATAGAGGCTCATCCGCGACCATGATCATAACATCCAGAGGATCTAGTTCTACCGCCACAACGAAGATGGGCCATGTCAGAGTCGTCGCGAGGCCATGTGCTAGACATAGAGAAATAAATGAATGATCTCTCGGACTTGCTTAGCCACCAAGTACATGATCGGCGATGCATTGTACAGAGTACAGTGAAGATAAAAGATGGCTGCTCGTCGCTTCAATTCTGTCACGTCTCGATTTGACGAGATCTGTAATAGAGCCGAGGATGTGGAAGAGTTCCAGACTACAACCCACTGCTCGTCACTTGTATTGATAATTTCATGTCATATAGACGCATCACTGTAGGTATAGGAGAGCTTCAGGGTCGCGAGATACCTCAGTGGAATCTCTGCTGCAAAGCCTCGCTCGGGGGAATTGAAGCATTTTGGCATTGAGCTTCGGGGCAGTAGGCTCCCAGAATGTGTCCGTTTTACTTTTGTTCCACGCGGAAAGTGCTATAGGGGAGTTGGGGGTATTTTGTGATGCGTTCAACGCAAGGGGAGGAGTATGGTTGCGGATGGCGAATTGGTAGATTGATTTGGGGTGGGCAGCGGACATAGACGGTCAGCATAATAATACTGAAGGAGGGGTGTGTTTGTACCATCTACATGACACAATGATGGAAGTAGAGGGACCAGGCTGGGTGGTCTCTGCTGTACTGCTGCGAATGTTGTAATGTCTTTCAATCGAGGAGAAGAAGAGAGGCTATGACTTCGACAACGTTAACGGTATCGACGACGCCTCTTTCAGCCAAGCTCATTCGATCAGTTTGATCGTTTGATAATGAAATGTGAAAACCGTCCATTGTCCCATTTACAAAGTGAGGAGGTGATACATGTGACATTTTGAGCCGAGAGATTGCAAGAAGGCTCCTGGCCCTTCAAATATCCGAATCCGACCCACGGAGGCCACATTTCTTCCATACGCCCGATCGACCAAAGGCTGCGCCTCTCCGATCAAACTCCTCCCTCCATTTCAAGACAAGATTGTGTTTGCAGTCAGATCCAGTATTCATGCATCGTTGGCAAATCATTGGAGGATCCTGCCAAGCGTTGGCGTAAGGCTGGCCGTTTGGCGGGCAGGCAGGGAAGGATAAATTGAACCGAAGATGGACTACAAGTAGAACTAAAGTAAACGATCGTTCCAAAGCACCAGATCAAAACAGTTCGTCATTGATTGGATGCGTATGGGAAGATACAATCCTGGAAGTCATACAGTATACGGAGTACATGTGAGGATACTGTAAGTATGCCGAATGAAGATGATAGGTCCAGTCGGGTACAACTAGAACTAGAACTACCTAGTAGGACCAACTAATAAACTCAACCGCACCAACAAACAGTACTGTACAGTATCATGTCGCTTGGACCTTCCCACCACCCACTTTCGATAACCTTACACACTCCAACCCCACCAATCCAAGCAGCCACTCACACATACAATACAGTATTAAGAATGAAGTCCGACGACTATCAAAACAAGGAATCTGTAGACATGTGATACGCCTTGAGCCGCTCGGTCCAAATACAAAGATGCAGATAAAGAGTCGACGAACCGCGCTCCCGAGCATCTGCACTCGGCGTAAAGACAGGTAAAGGTAAAGCAACCCAACCCAACCCATCCCATCCCATCCCATCCATTTCCCGCCCGCGCCGCGAATGCAACATGGCCACCAAACTCACCACCTCATCGCGCATCGTCATCGCAGGAGGCGGAACCTGGGCCGTCTCGACAGCCCTGCACCTCGCTCGTCGAGGGTACGCCGCCATCACGATCCTCGACGCGCACCCGGTGCCCTCGCCCATCGCCGCCGGAAACGACATCAACAAGATTGTCGAGCAGGGCAAGTGCAGGGGATTTTCTTCCGTGGAGATGGCTAACATGCCTAGGCGCGCTCGCCGAGGACGCCAGCGACGGCGACGGCGACAGCGACGGCGATGTTTCGATGATTTTGCTCGGCAGGGCGATGGGGGGGTGGCTGCACGATCCCGTCTTCAAACCGTACTACCATGCCACGGGGTACATCGTGGCGGCCGACACCCCGGCGGCGCTGAAGAAGGTTGAGGGGCGAGAGCGCGCTGGCTCGGGGTTCGGTTACGCGAGGCTCGAAACGGCGGCGGAGTTCCGGAAGACGATGCCGCCGGGGGTGTTGACGGGGGGGTTTCCCGGATGGAGAGGCGTGTTTAGGTCTTCGGGCGCGGGCTGGGTGCATGCGCGGAAGGCTCTGGAGAGCGCGGCGCGGGAGGCGCAAAGACTCGGGGTGAAGTTTGTGACCGGCTCGCCGCAAGGTTCCGTGACCGGTCTCATATGTGAGGATGGAGATGTGCTGGGGGTGAGGACTGCAGATGGGAAGGAGCATCGAGGTGATAGGACGGTGCTCGCTGCGGGAGCGGGATCTGATGCGCTCTTTGATTTCAAGGATCAGCTTCGGCCGACGGCCTGGACGCTGGGGCATATCAAGATGTCGGGGGATGAGATGGCATTGTATAAGAACCTCCCCGTCCTCTTCAACATCGAAAAGGGATTCTTCATGGAGCCCGACGAGGACAATCACGAGCTCAAAATATGTGATGAGCATCCTGGCTACTGCAACTGGGTAGGTTTGATCCTTCCCGACTTGGCAAGAGTCACTGACCAACATGTTATGTAGATCACGGGGCCCGATGGAAAAAACAAGGAGCGTTCCCTTCTCGAAACACCAAATCCCCATAGACTCAGAAAAGAGAATCCGACAATTCCTCTTGGAGACGATGCCCCAGCTTGCAGACCGGCCCTTGTCGTTTGCCCGGATTTGCTGGTGCGCCGATACCCCCGATCGAGAATTCCTCATCGATACACCACCCGGGTATGCCTCATTGATTCTAGCGGCTGGTGCCAGCGGACATGGCTTCATGCATATCACTTCAGTTGGTGGATTGGTTGTTGATTTGATGGAGGGTAAATTGGAGCCGAAGCTGAAGCATGCTTTCCGATGGAGACCTGAAACGGCAGTGAATAGGAATTGGAAGGATTTACAAGGTAGATTCGGAGGACCTAATAAAATCATGGACTTCCAGGAAGTGACAGAGTGGACGGATTTACCTGCTAGGGAGTGATGCTCGAATCACCAGTGGGTGCACGAATTCATGAAATAGTTTCCAATTTCCAATTTTCAAAATTATTTCAGCATACAATGGACTTTTCTTCGAATTGTGTAGTCTCATGATTAATCTATACTGAATCGATACTTCAAACTTCAACGTGAACATGTAATTTTCACAAGAACATCGATCCAATCAAATTTTGTATCGCTCTACGAGTCCGTATACCCACGGGTGAATGAACTTATAAAGTCTGTTTGCCAAATACAGATTATCCATGGAGTCTCGGGGGAGTTTCAATGTATCCATTCTATGTGAGTAGGTATGTGCATTATGAACGCCTGTACGTCCTATGGAAAAAACTTATTTTCAGTCTTCTTCGTAAATCTCCTGCTGCATCTGTCTTTCCCATATTCGGTTGGCCGATTCAACGATTTTGGTGGCTTTCGCAAGAAGCTTGGCATGGTACTTTTCCTCATCGTCCAATGCAAGCCTTAATTTTCTCGGCTGGGCCATGAGGAGCACGGGTATCAGCTCTTTAGAGTCTGCTCCCGCAATTGCTCCAACCGTCTTGTATCCATTGTCCCAGAAGATTCTTGCCGTTCGACTTTTGATGAAGGTAATTTCGGCTAGGGCGAGCAGATCGGATTTGGCACCTATTCACTGTTAGTGATCATATGCAATCATGTATCAACAAGAGAGAATGAGCGTCCCAATCTCCCCAAGCTCTAGAGATAATGGCTTCTCCAACGAAGTGAGGGACACACCAGCTTTTAATCGATCGGAGAAATGATCAAGCACTGCAGCTAGTGCTCCCCAATCCATCTTCTCACAGAACTTAATCATTCCTGCAGCAAAGCCATGACATGTTTGGGCAAGATTTTGTATGGTCCCTCGTGGTAAGTCATATTTGCGAGCTACAGCATGAACCGGCATCTCATTACAGAGATCTCGAAGCTGCAAAGCAGTATAAAACCTCTTGTATACCCGAGCAATCTCGATTTCTTCCGGCGTCGACTCTTTCATAGATCCGCCTTGTGCCCTAAGAGGAAATTCAGGTCGGCTGATGATTATATGGTGAGTGAGGAGTGGGCTTACATTTTGTTGATCAATGATGGTTTCAAACCAACGAAACCAAGCACTCTCAAATTGCTTTCATCAAGCATATCAACTTCCTTGCGAAAAACTTGCCAATTGATGTTGCCCTGCGTAGCCTGGACAGGTGTGAAAGTGTAGAGTACATGCATCTCGCCATCTAGTACAAATGCTTCGAGGGATTTGCGCAGTTCTTTGTGGACGAATAGACCATCCTCTGGAGCGAGTGAAGAAGCCACAACGGCCTGTCCGAGGCGTGTGGCTTCGTATGAATATGATTGCGCCTGTGCGATAAGTTTGCTTTCAAGTAAATCCTCAAGAGTCGCCTCAACCATCGACGTTAGCTCTCCTTGGTCAATCGTATGGTAGAGGAGAGTTTTTCTTCACGTAATCATCGATTGCTTCGCTACTTGTTGCCAATTTTGTAGCTATAATCTCAAGTAATGCCCTATGGACTTATCAATATCGACGGCCAGTGATTACTTGTTGGGCTCTAGTACCTTTTTATTCCTCGCTTTCCTGGTACCAGACAGCTCGCTACTGAAGGTATTTCAGCTTCCATGAGTTCGGCAACGGCCTCGAGGTCGGACTTTTGGCAACATAGATATGTTTCGCCAATTTCGTCTTTCCCTTTGCGCCCAGCCCTACCTCTCATCTGACGACTGTAGAGATCAGCATTTTCAGTTATTTACGTGAGGTAATATACTCACAGCATTGAGGGACCAACCAAATCAGAACCCATTCTCGCACCGTGTAATATCACGCGTCCTAATGAATTGTGATCATTAGTGTTTGAAATACTGAATGAAGAAGGCAATAAAAATGAGTGTATGGCAATTATAGCAACAGCTGTCTGGCGCCAACCAAATGATAACCAAATGACTCACTGGCAGGAAGATTGATGCCAGCCGCAAGACTGCAAGTGGCTACCATGACCTTCAGTATCCCTTCATCATAAGCAGCCGCGACCAAGTCACGCTCTTCTGTAGTAAGGCCAGCATCTATAGGAGTTAGAATTGAAGTTTGAGAGTATAGGAGATACACACGATGAAATGCTACACCCATAGGGACGGTCTTCTCCAAAACATGATCCAGACCACTACTTGTATTTCTCAAATCGTTTAGAAGATCATGCCGCCTATTCATTAAAATTGGGTTAACCGCATCGCGCGAAGGGAGAACTTGGCTTATCACAATTGCATCTCTTTCGCAGCCCAGTCGACCTATTTTCCAAGAAATTAATACTGTTGAACGAAGTCTGAAACTCTGAACCTGAATATTGAACAGCAGAGATCGAATGGTTTGACCCGAGACTGGGGCCTATCTTGAAACCAAACTTCAATATGGCGTAAGGCAACAAAAAAGAACGACCCAACTTACTGCTACAGAAGACCAACACACCATAGCCACTTCTGGCAGTTTCATTGGCCAAGGCAACGACAGAGTTTAGCAATGGATTACGGAGTTCCTTGTGCTGTGAAGCCTGTATTCGCCTATGAGGATCCGGAAGTGGATCGATCGAACTGCCTCCATTTTGAAGATTGAGTTGTGAGGCTGTTCTGTAGAATCTGTTTGAACTCGAAGCTGGGTAGACCGCATTCTCAAAGACAAGGTGCTCTTCTACGGGAACAGGGCGATAGTTGGAAATATAAAATTTGGCATTATCGAGCCATTTTGCGAGCAAGTCCGCATTCTGCGCCTCGTCAGACAGGCATTTTCATTGGATAAGAAAAAGACGGGCTAGACTTACATCGAGAGTCGCGCTCATGCCAACTATTTGCACACCTTGCTCCAAGCTAAGGAGTTTAGTAGCCATTAGTTCCAGTATATATCCCCGGCTTTCGTCATTTATGAAATGAATCTCATCCATTACCACGACTCCGAGATTTCCTATTGAGCAATCGTCAATCGCGGCATTGACGAGCGAGTTTGCCTATGAGTTTTTAGCCAACAATTCCAACTCTCGATTGTATCTACATTGACATACCTTTTCAATGGTACACACAGCAATATCCATATCAGCCCATGTTGATTTGGATTTACTTCCACCGTAAAATCCCGTCACTCTAATGGTATTTTCATCTCCTCGATTTCGCCACATCGAAGGCCATTTTGATTCCCGAGCAGATGTCTCCTTGGAGATGCCCTCGACGACTTTTCGAAGCCAGCGGAGTTTTTCCTGGACCAATGCAACGTAAGGTAGTACCAACAGAGCCTTCTTTCTCTGGGTTCTGTATGATCTTCTTGAGCATGAGCACATCTGCAACAAGCGACTTCCCACCCCCGGTTGGAGCGGTATATACAAGGCTACGTTCTCCAGCAAGCGCACCACTACGCAAAAGACATTCCGATTGCCAAGGATATATAGATTTGATACCCAGAGCAGTAAAATTTTCAATTAATTGGTTTGGTAGTTGATATGCAGGATGTGCCAAATCAAGCAAGGGGTTTAGGGTTGGGGTGGGCGTCAAAGCAAGTTGTCTTCTCTGTGAATACTCGGACTCATTATAGACAGTAATGTCATCAATCTCACTTGCCTTTAAAGCCCCGGGACTTTTATCATTGGGAGTTGGGCAATTGAAATCTCTTTTTTTGGATGCTCCGACTTCACGATGGGAGTCATTAAACGGCGATGAGGTCCCTTGGAGACTTTCGGAATCATTCAAGTCATCAAACGTTCTTTTCACAGCAACGCGGGAGACTGTTGTAGAGGCAACTCTGGTTGCATCTATGGTAGTCTTGTGATATATGCCAGAACGTGTCATATTAGACTTGCTCATTTTCAAGTTGGACTGAATTTCAAAAAAACTTTCTGCGAATGATCATGGAGAAAGCAATAAGCCATTTGATATGACCTCGGGAATGCAAAGGAGAACCAAAGAGGGAGAGATTGAGAGAAAAAGGACAAAAGTTGGTAGAAAACAAAGAAGGTAAAGCTCGACAACAGAGAGTCGTCGCAAAATACGGGGCAGAAGTTCATGAAGAACTTCTTGGTTACATTATCTTCTTTTCTGATGGCCAAACCCAAAATTTAATATGGTACGGAGCAATTTCCTCGCAGAAAGAATTTTTGGAATTAAGCAGAGAACTGAGTGAGTGAGTGAGTGAGTGAGTAATAAATGAGTGAGTGAGTAATAAATGAGTGAATGAGTGAATGAGTGAATGAGTGAATGCGTGAATGCGTGAATGAATGATGTATTACCTGCACTAGTATGTTAAACTTGGCCTTCTCCCAACATTTATCATGACCCGACGGTGAGATGAATTCTTTTTGATTGAAAATGGTTGTGTGTGGAACCTTCATGCTCACGTATCACCAGGATGGATGTGTAGATGTAGTGAGTGGGATGGATGGTGGATGGTGGATGGTGGATGGGAAGGGAGCGGCTTGCGTACACGTGACGGATCCAAATGTCGGTATTCCAGGTTTCCACGTCTTGAGCTAGCAAGGATGTTGAGAAAGCACCACCCCGCCAACAAGTACACAGCCTATAATACAGGACAGTAATAAAGTGGAGAAAGAATTCAAGCATTACAGGACTGTACTTGGACGGTGGACCCAGATGTTCGAGATCCAAAAAGAATATAAAATCTGGATGTGAGATGGATGGATGGAAGGATGGTTGGATGATGGATGGGATGAATGATGATGATGAGTGAATACCTAGTAGAGATGTTAACTGTTATCATCTAGATAATTGGATACTGTTGTTGGATATATATACCTAGGTACCTAGGTATATATATGTATATAAATAATATATATACATATATATACATATATATACATATATATACATATATATACTCAAACATATGCCAATACAATACAATCATCACCGGGCTCCAGCTCCATGTAGATGGATAGATGTAGGTAATAATTAGTTGAATCGTAAGAAGATTAATTTGCCGATATAGTTTTAAGCCACCCGACTCATTACTTATTAACTAATAATTCCAAGGTTGTTAGTTCTTATCCAGTACTAGGTAGTAATAAAACCATATAAGAAAAGGTAACTCTAAGAACGTTGAATGGGTTGTATATGCCGGTGGTGGCCATTTATTTTGTTTGTATATGAGAATGTTACTTTTACTACTAGGTAGGTATATTGTAATCTACCCCCAGCTACTTATAATAGCTTTTAAAGAAGATATCTATAGATCCTTTCTTATATATAGATCTCGGTATTTGTATATAAAGTGCTTCTAAGTTTACTACGTCTCTAGAGATCGATAAGATGGAATAATTAATATAAGATAATATCTAGAGAGAGAGAGAGAGATATATATATATACCTAATATGTATATATAACCTAGTAAATAAAGAACCTTGGAATCATCGTTAAAGCTGTAAATACCTAGGTAGTATTATCAATATATTTATAAGAATTAGAAATAATACTCATTACATGTCTACCCGTGGACGGGTCCACAGATTGTAAACAGCGGGTGGACTTTATTAATTGACCTATCTAGGTAAATAATACCCAGGAAACCAATGCCCAGGTGATATAAAATTGGCCCATTCATTCATCTATACACGGCGTCCTCACATATACGTGATATCTAATCTGATTCAGTACTCATTCTTATCTTAGCTAGAGAACCAAGATCTAAAAAACTTCATTGATCTAAGATGCTAAATAATCTTCGATCCATATCATATCAGATTGAATGTATTCATTTACTCTTCTCAGGTATCCGTGGTTCTTGTTCATACCTACCCATTTCCCTCTTTTTTATTAACGAGGTTAGAAACTTAGTAGGTGTAGCCGATGTAAGATTTACCTACTCTGTAGTAGGTATGGACCTGGTACCGTCCTCCGTACATTCGGAGGTTTCCTCGTCTCTTCCGCTCATCGAAAATAAACGACGATGGATTTTAGAATGGGTACATGGCGTTGTTTAGGGTCAATGCCGGGCTAAAAATTAACTAAAAATGAAATTTATCTTAAAAAATTATAATAAATTAATAAATCTATTAAAAATTATAAATAATACTTTATAGTATTATTAAATTAAAAAATAAACGTTTGGTATGTTTAAATTTTTAAAAATAAAATTTTACAATATATAAAAAAGAATTTAAAAGATATATTATTTTATAGATTTTTAGCCCGGTATTGACCCAAAACAATACTAAGTATTTATTATTTATTATTTATTATTTATTATTTATTATTTATTATTTATTATTTATTATTTATTATTTATTATTTATTATTTATTATTTATTATTTATTATTTATTATTTACCTATTATTTACCTATTATTTACCTATTATTTACCTATTATTTACCTATTATTTACTACTTACACATCAATATAATATAATAATCCCCCGGCATTCTTTAAACTCGCTGCTACTTGTATCCCTTTCTATATTCAATCGAAAAAGGGACTAGACCAGACTCACAAGAGAAAAGAAAGGGAAAAAAGAGGGTTGATGATTCTATGCAGGCACGGAACCAATCAGCGCCTCTCTCTCTCTCTCTCTCTTTTTTTTTTTGTTCGCTAATAACCAAAATTCCCATTCCTATTCCCCCGGTCCATTCCCATTCCCGCCTTTTTCTACCTCTCATCAATCAATCAATCAATCAATTAATCAATCAACCATTTTCCTTCCCATTTATATGTTTTCATCCATCATCATCATCCACCAATCCGCCACAAGTATATAATACATACTACAGTATCCGTTCATCCACCAATCCATCCATTATTTACCATCCACCACCATCCACCATCCACTAATACTCCACCCACCCATCCACCGTCCCAATCATACATAGCATTCATCATCCATTATTGCTTCGATCATTTGAGAAGATGCTCTTTTTTTATTTTTTGGATCTGGGAGCATGTAAAAGAGAAAGAGGAAGAGAAAGAGGAAGAGAAAGAGGAAGAGAAAGACAAAGATTCTCGACTCGACTTCAACGTTGAAGGAATGGCATGATATGATTTGATACAATATGATACCTACCTAGTATGATGAGAAATTTGAACTTGATCTAATCTGGCTGTCTGGTCTTTGGAATCTTGGTCTTTGGGTCTTGGGTCTTTGGTCTTGGGTCTTGCCAAGGTCTGGATCTCTTTTCTAGTAACCTTAAGCCTCAAGGTATTATCTGTCTACGTATCTGTCAGTCAGTCAGTCAGTCAATCTGTCTGTCTGCCTGTCTGTCTGTCAGTCTGTGCTACTACATATTACATATTACATACTACATACTACATCTATCCATTCATACATACGAATACATACCTAGGTACATATACATACATACATACGATGATAGATAGATGATACATACTACGTACTACATACTACTTCTATGCCTCAATATCTATCACCTTACCTTTTTACCGTTCTACTTACTTCTACTTACTTACTTACTTACTTACCTACTTACTTTCTCACATCTGACTTAACTTGATGCGGCAAAGCATAAGAGATCCATAATCCATAATCCATAATCCATATTCTTCCATCATCACCGATTTTAACTTGAACACGAAACTCTACACTACTACATTACTACTTACTCTATTATTCTACTACTCTATTAGTCTATTAGTCTACTACTCTACTCTACTCCTCTACTCCTCTACTCTCTACTCCTCTCCTCTCCTCTCCTCTCCTCCTCTCCTCTCCTCTTCCTCCTCTCCTCCTCTCCTCTTCTCCTCCACCACTCTACCACTCCACCTACCATCTTATCAAGCTACCTACTGGTATCTACTAGCTATTTACTAAATACATCCTCACCTACTTACCTACTTAGTACTCTTTTCCAATTTCGATTTTTACCCTTGTCCCCCATTCATTCATCCAAACTTCCCCCCCATAATTTCACTTCAACTCACCCTTCGTAACCTCACCTACTTTGCTCCATCTTCATGTCAACATAAAACGCCGCCAATAAAACACAAATAAAAGATTATAAAGATTATTGCCCATTTTGGGGGGGTCATTGGTCTAGGGTGTGTGCATCTCATTCATTCAGTGGTCAGTTGCCATTTGTCAGTTTGTCAGTTGTTGATTGTCGATTGTCAATTGTCGATTGTCTAGTTAATTTATATGTTCTGGAGAGCTCACAGATAGCCTCGTTCTCAGATTTACTAATTGTCACCTGTGTGGTCTTTCCACCCTCGCCCTTTCTACGATATCGATATCCGCCTCCATCCCCCTCCCCTCCCCCCATAAATTACCTGCCAACAATATTGCTCTCAGGCTTCCATATCGATTAATACTTTAGCAACCTCACAATTTGAGATTCCTCTGATGGGTCGAAACCTTGTAGTAATCGTTCGATAGCCTCGTATATAGCGCTTCTCGCCCTACGTTCTCGCGGGAAGCGCTCCAGTTTTAAGCCCAATATTTGTTCGTTTCGGCCACGCATTTGTTGGCGACACAATCGTCATGACCAAGGAAATTAATGCTGGTACCAGCGTCGAAGGCTCATCCAAATCTCTCCCCTCACAAGAGAGTGAAGCGGTTGAGAATGCATCCTCCGCCCACAACTCACGGGCTGTAGATGCGATGGAAATCGTGCATGAACCCAAGGTATCGACTGATGCGCCAGCGCCAGCGCCTGCGCCAGCGCCTGCTCCTGCGCCTACGCCTACGCCGGCCCCGAGCAAAGGACTGGAGAAGGAATTGTTAGCTCTTCGCGATTCGGACTCGCCGCTGATGACCGCGACCAATTCCGCCTCTTCCAATCGATCGAATCATCATGCCGGAGCCAATGGTATGGGCGGTGCAGCCTACGGCACTCGATCGCGCAATAGAACCGGTACATCACGACCAAATTACGCAGAAGACAAGGAGATGGACGTGGATATTGAGATAGCAGCTGCCATGAAAGAGGGGCGCAAGGCGGCTCGAGCCAATGATTCTCGCCCGTCAACATCTACAGATAATGCTTCATCGATAACTCCCGCCAAGAAGACAACTGCCCCGGAAGCAGAACCGGTTGCAACGACACAGAATAATAACAAGGAACCTATTCCTGGCACTTCGACATTCTCTGCAAACCCATCGGCTCCCACGACCCAAAGTTCCAAGAAAAAGAAACCTCCTGCGCACCCGGCGGCACATGCTACCCCATCTCTATCGCAAAATGTCGTCCAAAATGGCTCATCGGCACACACGAATTCTCTCAGGGTGAACATGGCTATGCATGAATCAAACATGTTGACCTTTGATAATTGTGGGGCACGGTTAAAAGACGAAAAACTCGTGGCGGATGATGGCACGATTCTATCCGTCAATGGTACGTATACCAAGGCGAGGCATATATATACTGGCCCCTTTTCTAATTCTTCAAAATATCCCCCATACTAACGCATCATCAGATCACGTGTATCTAGTCTGTGAGCCTCCTGGGGAACCATATTACCTTGGTCGAATTATGGAGTTCTTGCATATAAACAGCGACGTCAAAGAGCCCATTGACGCACTACGGCTCAACTGGTATTATCGACCCAAGGAAATTGGACGCAAGGTCAGTGACACGCGACAAGTGTTCGCCTCCATGCACTCCGACATTAGCCCTCTCACAGCTTTACGTGGAAAATGTCAGATCAAGCACAAGGCGGAAGTTGAAAGTCTGGATGTTCTGAGAACGACGAAGGACAGCTTTTGGTACGAGAAATTGTATGACCGTTACATTCACCGATATTACGATGTCATTCCTACCTTTCAGGTGATCAATGTACCAGTACAAGTCAAGAAAGTCCTTGACGAGCGCTGGAAGTACATTATCGTAGAGGCGGGACGTGGTAAAGAGTATACGAGTGCTGTGAAGACCTGTAAACGCTGCAGCAGGTACAGTGCAAGGTGCGTATTTCTGAGTCTTCACACTTCGCGGTGAGCTAATGGTTCTAGCAATGATTCGGTTGACTGTGCCGTTTGCCAGAATACCTATCACATGAGTTGCGTCAACCCGCCGTTATTGAAAAAGCCCTCGCGTGGTTTTGCTTGGGCTTGTGGACCTTGCAGTAAGGCTCAAGAGAAAAAGCTCGAGGCTCGTAACACCCCAAACATAACCGATGGAACCATTGACGCCGAAGACGATGAGATGAATGAAGACGAAGATGATTTCCCCGTGCCCGTAGGCGATGCACTTGATAATGCAAACGGGAGTGCTTCATCAGACTCTCACGATGTCGAAATGTCTATTCATCCCGGCACGGCAGAGCAGGTTCATCAGGCAAGCTTATGGCAGTTTCGGTATCTGGGCGCACACTGCCGAGTTGAAGATGCACTAGATTATGACGACCGTATATACCCCAGAGCTAGCTCTAGACTCGGGGCCCGCCATCAAGCCAATGTTCCCGCGTGGCCTGGTAGACCGGTGGAGTACGTCAAGGCCGTGGAGATCAAGAAAAGGTACATCAAGGGCGGAAGCAGCAGCCACAGAAAGGATGCAAAGCTGTCGAAGGAGACGATAGCCGCTCTTGAAGCCGACAAGATTGCTCGAGAAAAAAGGCCGATATGGGTAATGGATGAGCCGAATGGATATATTCATCGGGGGGAGGATGCAGCCAATGATGACCCTAAAAATACTGCGACGCTGCTATTCAAGATTCCAGAAGTTGGCGAAGCTTCTACCAGCGCCGAACGGGGGATGGATGACGACCCGTCATCCTTAGATACCCCTGCATATGAGCAGTTGGTGAATGACTATATGATTCGTGCAAAAGCGATGGCCAAGCCTCTAGGCCTACCCGAATTTTCGACCAATTTACTCGATGTGGCCTTGCAGCTGCTTTACTCAAATAACTTTGATGTCGATAGAGCGCTCGAGGCACTGTCAAGGACCGAAAAGAAGACATTCAAGGAGCCGGAACTGAGTTCCGCCGAGCTGAAAAAATTCGAGGATGGAGTTACCAAATTTGGTTCCGAATGGCTGAGCATCAAAAGACACGTGAAGACCATGAAGCCTGCTGATGTTGTAAGATTCTATTACACGTGGAAAAAGACAGACAAGGGGAAACAGGTATGGGGTAATTATTCAGGACGAAAAGGTAAAAAGGAGGCCAAAAAAGCCGAGGCGGCTCTCGGGAAATTACAGGATGACATTGCGGATGATCACGATGATTCTGCCTTTGATAATGACAAGGTTCTACAGAAGAAGAAGGGTTTCCAGTGCAAGTTTTGTTCCATCCGAAGCTCGCAGCGATGGAGACGAGCGCCAAGCACTCCGGCGGGTACCACGGTACCCGAGAATCCAAATAGTAAAGGCGCCGCCAAAGAGAAAGGCAATCAGCTTGTGTTGGCGCTGTGTCAAAGATGCGCAGAACTTTGGCGTCGTTATGCCATACAGTATGAAGATATCGACGAGGTAGCCAAGAAGGTCGCGGCCTCGGGAGGACGAGCTTCGAAGCGGAAAATGGATGAAGAGTTTCTCAGAGAACTCAAGGCTGCAAACGAGGGGTTTGTTCCAATGGAAGTTCCTCCCACTGCGGCACCTTTGTCTACTGGGAGCACTCCCGCACCTGCGCCCCCAGTTTCCACACCTGCGGAACCACCAAAGAAGAAGGCCAAACCCAATTCGGATAACAAGGAAATTCCGGACTCTACGCTTGAAAATGGTGCTACAGTAACACCTGCGCCACCAAAAAAGAAACCCATAGTCGAGAAACCTCCACCTCCTCCGCCACCACCCCCGGAAGCCCCTAAAGCGAAGATTCTTCCATGTGCTGTTTGTACCCAGATAGAACCCTTGGGAGACCAACATCTTTCTTGCAAGGAATGTAGGATGGCCGTGCATCGAAACTGCTACGGCGTAGTTGACAATCGAAGTCCCAGCAAATGGACGTGTGACATGTGCCTGAACGATAAAGATCCCAAAGTATCAATAGTAAGTACACTCAATCCTTCAGTTGTGTTTGTGCTATCGCTCACGTTTTCCAGCAATACAAATGCATGCTTTGTCCAGTAGAATTCACAGAACATGATTTTGTGGAACCACCTAGGATCTCCCACAAGAAGAAAACGGAAAAGGAACGGGAGCGCGATCGCTTGGAGAGAGAAAATGCGCTGAAAGCTGCAGATTACTTTCGAAAGAAACAAGAAGAATTGAACAGGCCTCTCAATCCTCGGGAACCGTTAAAGCGCACGGCTAACAACAACTGGGTACACGTCACATGTGCTGTATTTACACCCGAAGTAAAATTTGGAGATGCGAAAGCCCTAGTTCCATCCGAGGGAATTCCATCCATTCCCTCGAGCCGGTATGATGAGGTCTGCAAAGCATGTAAGAAGAAAGGCGGTGCTTGTGTGAATTGCCACTCATGCCGAGCTCCAGGTAAGACTCGCTTTCAACCCCGCCCCCTTGTCATGTTACTAATCGGAATATTGCAGTACACGTGGGATGTGCGCATCAGAATGGGTATATTTTAGGTTTCGACATCGCCCCAGTGAAGGGATCTCGCCGCGATCAACACAATATTGTGAACATCAATGGTGAAATGGGGGCCATGTCTGCCGCTATTTGGTGCAAAGAACATGTGCCAACCAAGACCATTGTTCATCGCATGCATGACGTCGTTGACGAAACGGGCCTTAATGCTTTACAGCTCTACGTACAAAACTTCAAACAGGCGGACTTGGCTCTGACTGGCACCGTACGTAAAGCGAATCTGGTCAACCAATCGACTAGAGCGGCCAATTCTGTCAATATTGGAACGTCCCAAAATCGTCGGACATCGACTACCGGTGTTTCTGCGTCAGCCCCTACAAACAGACGTGCTTCTTTGACATTGGTCAAAGTTGAGGATTCGCCAGTGAACAATTCACCTTCGGTGCGCGATTCGGAGAAAACATGTGTCACTTGCAGTGTTGATATTAGTCCTAAATGGTGGCCGATGATTGAAGCTACTGCTGTGACTAGCAGTCCCGCGGCTCCCCTCAACGCCATCTTGGATCACGACCCTTCCACATCAGAAAGCCCTGCCGTTACGAATGGCCAATTACCTAACGGCCTGGTGGTTGAGAGAAATGGAGTTCATGTTGCACTGGCAGCTGCGGCCTTGCATCAAAATACACAAAAACCAGCTCCTGTACCTACGGAATTTCAATGTCATCAGTGCCACTGGAAGAAGATTCGAAAGCAACCCACACCCACACCGACGCCGTCACCTATACCAATCCCATTGCAAGTGATCGTGAGGTTTCCAGACCTCCCGTCCCCCTTCCTATTCCGACTCCCGCACCAGTCATCGCGAATATACCTCCACCTGAGCCTGAGCGCCACCTTGCACCGCATCAATATCCATGGCCCCCTCAACCTCCGTCGTACCCATCCACTAGTCCATACAGCAGCTGGCCGCGCCACTCACCTGTGCCAACTAACGTTGCGATCGCACATCAAGTTAATGGCAATCATTCACCAAGGATGCCTGGGATTGCGCCACAACTTGGAGGACCACCCCATAGTCGTCCACCAATGCAAGGTCTACAGCCATCCCCACACCAAAATGGTCGTTTACCACCAACGCCTAACGGCTACCCACCCCCGCCCCATCACCTCCCTGGACCACCACCTATGCATATGCAAAACGGAGGTTATGGATCATATGTCTCTAATAGACCGCCGCCTCATCATTTGACAAACGGTGGACCGCCTCCTCGTGCGCCAGAACACCCGTTCTCGCAGAGTAGTGCGCCGATGCATCACCCGTACGGTCCACCACACGTTAGCCCACCCCTCAACCGGCAGCCAAATGGTCCTCCCCCACAATTAAACGGGGTGCGACCGAATGATAATCGCGTCAATGGTGGAGCAAGTGCGAGTCCATCTTTACGGAATTTACTCTCCTAAGGAAAAAGGGGTAGATAAGTCATGCATACAAAACATATCATCCAGGTCTTCTATCATGTGCTTACACATTTATCTCCTTTATGTATTGTATGATCCCAAGGTTTTCATCTCGGCGTTGAACGGCGGTCATAAATTTTCAGGAGCGTGGCGTTTAGAGACATCACATGTAAATTAGATTATTTTCTTCAGACGATTCAAGGTGGCAAACTAGAATCGATCATGGCAAATGGCGCGAAAGCCAACTCAAAAATGGGTGGACATTACATGTATATGTTGTTGTAACGAATTACTAGTTGTGCGAAGCAAATAAACCAAAACTTTGAATGCTGCTCCATGTCTTGAGTGTGTCGGAGGCGACGACGTGTTGATCTCACTGACATCACTCACACCAATCAGGCAACTACGAAACAAACTCTCATGAACACGCGCGAATAATCATTCATCTATCTCCTGTAGGTTTCCCCATCCGCGACGCCTCCATCATTGAATTACGCACTTGGCAGGCAAGCCACACGGGCCCTCCCTATCTCTAGCCCTCGCCTCTCCCCCGGCTCGCACGACCTCCGTTTTCCCATTGATCTGCGGGCTCTGGCTCGCTGCTCCACCGCTCGTCGTTCCGGCCTTTGCGGGCTTTTGCGCTCCCCTCTCGCTTGCTGTCGTCGTCGTCGTCGTTGTCGCAGAGCCCTCGTCGCCATGTTAGCGCTGCTGCTGCTGCTGCTGAGATTGGAGGGGAGGGGTCGCCAAGTGGCGCGCATGATCAACTTACATCTAGTCACGCAAAGTTCACCTTGGCGATGGCGCGGCCGAATTCCTCGCCTTGGATGGTCGCGAGCTCTAGCTCGAGGGGGGATGGTTGACGGGATCCGTCGGCGGCCTGGGGGGGGGGGGGGGGGGTTAGTTATCACGGCACGGCACAGAACAGGACGGGAGCAACATACAGCAAAGGATCCGGCGCCCCACGGCGAGCCGCCGCGCACCTCGGTGATGTTGGCCAGCTGGGCGAACGAGCGGGCGTAGCCCAGCGGCACGTAGATGATGCCGTGGTGGGCGAGCGTGGAGAGCGACGCGAGCACGGTGCTCTCTTGGCCGCCGCCGGGCGTCCCCGTCGACACGAAGACGCCCGCGTATTTGCCCCAGTACCCGCCCGTTTGCCATTGGCTGCCTGTGGCGTCCCAGAAGGCTTTCCATTGCGCGGGGAAGTTGCCGTAGCGGGTGGGGATGCCGAAGAGGAAGGCGTCCTGGGGGTGGGGGGGGGTTGTTAGTCGGGGGGGACTTTGTGTGGCGTGGCGTTGGTGTGGATGGATTGGATTGGATTGGATTGGATTGGATTGGATTGGATTGGATTGGGGGGACTTACGTAGGTGGCGAGAGTTGCGGGGTCGATGGTTGGGATGTTGGATTTGGGGGGGGCGTGCATCTTGGTGAGGACTTCTTTGGGGAGGGTCTCGGGAACTCTGTGGTGGTGTTAGGGCGGATTTTTTTGGGGGGGGAGCTCGGTTTGGAGATGTGGAGTGCGTCTTACTGGAAGAGGTCGGCTTCAATTCCAGCTTTCTTGAGACCTTCCTTCTCGGCTTCGGCGAGCTGTTGGATGTGGCCGTACAGGGAGTACTGGGGGAGAGAGGAATCACAGTTAGCATCATTGGTGTTTGGGCGGGTGCATCGATCGAGGTGGAGTTGGGGAAGGGGGGTGTGGGAGGTGGATGGGAGGTATGGGGTATCAGATGACTGGGATAGAGATGGGCGGTTCGATGGTCTCGCTTTCCCGCACCACCGGGGATTCCGGAGAGAACGACTTACAAAGACGATAGCTACTTTAGGAGCCATGGCGAGGAATTATGCGATTCGATCAATTGAGTGTGAAGAGTTGGGATGGAGAAGATGGAACAAAGAGCCGTGGGACCGAGGGGGATTTTCGTCCCTTCTTATAAGACTTGCGCGTTGACTGCTCTGTCGGGGTCGTCACGGTCACGGAAGGCGAGGGAGGGGTGCTCTGGTGAATTACAGGGGGTCGATGAGGTAAGCGCATATCACGATGCTGGAGGCACCGTAAGCGAATTAGTGATTGATTACGCAGATTTAATAAGTGATTGGTTATCATGGGGTTGCATTGCCAATGTGGACGTAAGGGGGAGTGTGGTGTGGTTGGCGGGAATGGATTAGCAACGTATTACATAGCTTCATGTAAGCAATTAGTTTGGAAACTTTAGGGTGGATGTCGAGGAGGGGCTGGGTTGGGTGTGGGATTACATACAGAAGTATATGCGTGCATGCATACATGCACATACAGATACCTGTTGACTTAGACCTGATTGAGGAGGGCTACAAATAAATGATTCTACTCTCTAGATTTTGATGTAGTTATCCTTGTGGGATTTGTCATGTATCAGGCAGGTTGTTTTTGACTTGTGTTTAGTTACTTGTATATCTATCTAGAACTACATAATTTAATAGATGTTTAGTTAGACGTTTGGTTAGATGTTTATTTGTATGTTTATTTAGATGTTTATTCAGATGTTTATTTAGATGTTTATTTAGATGTTTAGTTAGATGTTTAGTTAGATGCTTAGTTATATATTCACATTTATATCTATATATAGTCTTTCATTCCATCATTATCCTTCTCTCTTACTTTATATAATTGGATACCGAATCCCGTTTGCATCCTCACTTGCAATTGCACTCACTCACTCACTCACTCACTGCTTACCTCTTACCCACACAAAACTCGTTAACCGACTACTAATTCTACCGCATCGCATCCACACGACGGTACCCCTGCAGAAGTGTTTTAGGTAAGCAAACACAACAAGAAAAATCACCCCATTACTCTTTCTTCATCATCACCATCATCTTCTCCTTCTTCTTCATCACGCTTTCTGCATTTGCTTCAAGTCGATTCCAATTGGAATGTTGAGTTTTCGCTCATTCAATGTCATTCCTTAATGCGAGGAACTTTCGCGTATACAATCATGCTTGTGTTTCATTCCCCTCATTGAATGCTCGACAACGTATTGCACATTCCAATCCTTCGTCACATATCGCTTTGGCGTCTGCTATTAATCTTAGACCTCGAGCTTTTCGTCGAGGAAAAAAGACAATATCTTCTTTCAATTTCAATGACCTTCCTCACAGACTAGACCTGCGTCCCCTGGAACCCTTAGATTTGGAGCGATCAATCATTAAAGATAAATCATCAGAAAGAGTTTCCCTGGAATTTTTTGAAGATGTGCAGGATTTGCTTCAAGAACCGGAGCCAGCGGCAAGCGAACTTGAAGAATTGCCAAATTCCACAAGCTTACAAGGTCCAAAAGAGATTCCAAAGAAGGCAAAATCATCAAGGGCCAAAAAGAAGGAAAGTTTACCACAAGGTTTGATTACTCTTGACTCTGAAGCCTCAGATGTGCAAGAATCTCAAGACACTGCATCCCCGTCAACAGGTGGGAAAAAGGTTAAGAAGACCAAAAGACCTGATGATGAAGTAGAACTTCATCAAGGTCTACTTCCTTTAGAACCATTGCAAATTGAACATGAGCCACCACCATATCCAACCGTGATCATGCAAGCGCGTAACAATATGCTCAAGTTTGAGAATTGCGTGGTGGTAACACGCGTAGGTGGTTTCTATGAAATATATTTCGAACAGGCGGATGAATTTGGTCCACTCTTAGGTCTCAAAGTTGCCCAGAAGAAGACAAATGCCGGGCCTGTTTCCATGGTGAGTTATCACAATGATATCACCCTATCATATAATAACGGTAAATAGGCTGGGTTTCCTTTTCATCAGCTTGATCGTTATTTGAAGACACTGGTTCAAGATCTCAATCGTTATGTTGCTATCTCGGAAGAATTTCCAAATGATGTTTCGAACAAGGTGAAGTCTGGAGGTTTGATGCATGATCGAAGAGTCTCACGTATTGTCACACCTGGCACTCTCATTGACGAGGGTTTCATGGATCCTCTATCTAACAATTATGTGCTTGCGATACATGTGCAACGCGATTCAGAAATCGACATGACTGAACACGAGAGAAGTCAGCGAGCAATCGGTCTGGCTTGGCTGGATCTATCAACTGGTCATTTCTTCACACAAAAGTCAATCATCACTTTCACTTTGCAGAGCTTCCTTCTTTCCTGGCTCGTATAGCCCCACGTGAAATTGTACTGGATGAAGAGGTCCATTCTTTGAAAAACCACGAGATATTTACCATTCTCACCGATGAGCACCACATAATCACATATGCAAAACTACCTGAAGTTAGGCCGATATCTGAATGGACACATATGCTAGAATCGCCAGTCTCATCATCCTCAGTAAAGACATTTACGGAGGAAGAGATATCGGCTGGTAGCTGCCTGCTTCATTATGTTGAGACCAGATTACAAAGCACCAACATGAAACTTCAACCGCCCGTTCGTCAGTTGAATGTCATGGGAATTGACAAGAATACTATGAGAGCTCTAGAGATTAAAAAGACCATTAAGGAGGATAACTTCAGTGGTAGTTTACTGCACACAATTCGACGGACAGTCACCAAAGGAGGTGCAAGGTTGTTGGAGAACTGGCTTGGTAATTTCGTCCCGGATTCATATGTATTTCAGCATTAGAAAAAAGCTAATCAACACAACAGCATCTCCTTCAACATCCTTGGAAGTGATAAATTCTAGGCTAGATCTCGTGACATATATGCTAGAGAATGAGTTGCTCCGGGATCGAGTAATGACTCTCCTCAAGCGTAGCCACGATTCTCATCGCCTACTACAAAAATTTGCATTTGGTAGAGGGGATGGCGACGATCTCCTAGATCTGGCTAGCACAATATATGCTACTCGAGACCTTGCATCCACACTCAATGTTCAGAAAGACACACCTGAGCCTTGTATTCAAGCACTCCTTGCTCGTATTCATCTCAAAGACCCGATGAAACTCGCCCAAGCAATTACAGACGCCATTGATGAAGAAGGACTCGACCAACAACATCGTATCGAAGAAGGCGAAAGTGGAGAAATGCAGGCACTAGCCGACGCAATCGTCGCCTCGGAAGGGACAACAGAAGAAACTTCCGCGCTCCGGAAGAACATTCGCAAGAAACCACCGAATAGTCTCCGCGATTATTACAACCAAGAAAATGAAGCTTGGATAATGAAGCCAGCCGCCACTCCAACCCTCAAACGTCTCCATAAAAAACTCTCCTCTCTCTCCGACCAAAAGACTGCTCTCGCAACGTCTCTCTGCGACCGTCTTGGCGCAACAACTCTGACACTTCGATTCACCCCTGGACTCGGTCACATCTGCCATGTCAAAGGCAAAGACATAAATCTCAACATGCCCGAAGCGCGTACCATCAGCTCTAGTAGAAGTACTCGCTCCCTCCACCATCCCGAATGGTCATTCCTGGGCCAAGAAATCGACCAATGTCGCATCCATATCCGAGCCGAAGAACAGCGAGTCTTCTACAAATTGCGCGAATTGGCCATTACCAACCTCGTGAAACTTCGACGTAATGCTGCTGTTCTGGATGAGATCGATATTGCGTGCTCATTTGCTACGTTGGCCCACGAAAGGGGTTGGACTCGTCCTATCCTCAATACAAGTTCGGCGCACAAGATTATTGGTGGAAGGCACCCTACCGTTGAGACGGGGCTAGAAGAAGAAGGCCGAAGTTTTATTTCTAATGATTGTCTCGTAGGAGATGTCCATCGACTATATTTGATTTCCGGACCGAACATGGCGGGCAAGAGTACGTTCTTGCGACAAAATGCCTTGATCACTGTCCTTGCACAAGTGGGCTCCTTTGTACCAGCTGAACATGCAGAGCTGGGAATTGTAGATCACATATTCAGTCGTGTTGGATCTGCCGATAATCTCTATCGAGATCAGTCAACATTCATGGTGGAGATGTTGGAGAGCGCGACGATTCTAAGGAATGCGACATCACGATCCTTTGTCATCATGGATGAAATTGGCAGAGGGACAACACCCAAAGACGGTATTGCAGTGGCATTTGCATGTTTACATCATCTTTATCATGTGAACAAATGCAGGGCACTGTTTGCGACACATTTCCATGCATTGGCAGATTTGATAGAAAAAAAAGGATATGGATGCAGTGGGCTTCTATTGTACGGATGTGGAAGAGGATGGGAGCGCAAACGGAGCATTCAGGTATATGTACAGATTGAAGCAGGGTATCAACAAACAGAGTCACGCTCTCAAGGTTGCTAAATTGGCTGGATTACCGAAAGAAGCTATCGAAGTTGCCGAGGAGATCTTGGGAAAAGATATAAATTACTGAATGGATAGTTAGCATATGATCATGATGATGATGAAGGTATGATATGATGATAACGTTAAAAGCATTCAGGAAAAAATTAGAGTGTTGTTGTTTTTAATCTTCAACGTGCGCAAGCACTCGGGGTTAAAAAAGCTATGAATCGTTCATCACAAAGCTTGAGGGAAGTGTAGGAAGTATGTAATAAAATAGCAACTGACCTTTTGAATATGATAGCCTAGTGATTTTCACATCACGTTTCATATCATACCACATGCACATGCTTTGGCTTGTTAAAGTTTTTTTTTATTTTCCCAGCGTCAAGATGATTTTATGACTACTAGATATCATCATGTCTTCTTCTATATCTTTTCAGATATACAAAGAGTTCATATCAGATATATCATGGACGACTTAGTCGAACATTCCTCCGAATCCCTCATCAGCAGACTCCTCAGCCTCGGACTCCTCCTTCTTGGCCTCCTCAGCAGCGGCAGCTGGGGCAGCCTCGGTGGCGACGGGTCCGGCGCTGGCGTAGGCCTCTGGGTTGGCGATACGGTCCTTCAACTCATCAATCTCAGCCCAGCTGTACTCGGTCTCAATGGCAACGGCCAAAACCTTCTTGTAGCTGTTGACGATAGAGTGCATAACAGATGGAAGGGTTGGGAAGTTGGCAGCCAAGGAGATAGCAGCAATGGTGGTGATGGCACTGCTGAAAGCCTTGAGAAGTTGGGACTCCTCAATGTCGAGAACACTTGGGGCGAAGGTGTTACCAGCATCGTAAACTTGGGAGATACCCATACCGTATGTGAACGGAGAGATGTTCAACATGTTAAGAAGGGTAGCCTCGGAAGCTCCGACCTTGGAACCAGCCTCAACGAGCTTCAAGTCTGCGGTAATTTCAATGGTACCACGGGCAATCTTGGTTGGGACACCGAGAGCTTGGAAGAAAGAGGTCTTTCCTGGTTCCATACCAGTATTTACCGGCTGGGACGAAGACATCGGCTGGGGCAACGGCACCAGCTCTGGCAGGAGCGGCAACCTTGTTGTCGAGAATCTTATCACGGATGGTCTTGAGGTCTCCGTTGGTGAAAACGAAACCAACGTTACCCTTGACGAAAGGAAGGAGACGCTCGTATTCTGGGTTGTCGCTGACGAAGCCCTTAACGGCACGGCGGACCTATTCAATCACCAAAAATTAGTTTTCTGAATGCGCAAATGCTTCATCAATTTCTTCCATCGCATATAAACGTACCATGGTGTTCTTTCCCATCAAGACAACACCCTCACCACGGAGAGATCCACGGATCTCGTGCATTTGTTGAGAGCTGACATTGTCGACGGGGTGACGATGAAGATGGACTTGTACTCCTCGAGCAAGCCCTTGAGCTTATCGAAGTAGCCGGCCTTGTTTTCGGATTTGCCCCCCATATCTTCTTATTTGTGAAGGTAGGATGTTTAAGGACAAATTTATTTGATTTGAGTTTAGGGAATGTTTCTTCGTTGAAGAAATTGATGCTGATTGTCGCGAAGGTTGGATACGAGGGAGGGAGAGGGAAAAAAAAGATGTTGATGAGTTTGACGAAATTCCGAAATGTGGGAGCCGCTAGTGGTTAGCGTGATTTTATATGCGAAAATGTATTTTAATTGGTTGATGGGTTGAAACCCTTGTTGGATGAAGAAATTCAAGATATTTTATATTTTTTGGGTGTACTTTGATGATTCCAATTATCCATAGATATCTGATTGATATAGCTACTTGGAGGAATATTTACCAATCATATTTATCATATCTATTAGTTCTGAGAAAGGATTAGTTTATCTAGGTAATTGGAAGCTATCTACATAGAGACTCCAGGCCTAGTGCTCTATCACATTGTATCGCAAACATGTCGAAGCTCAGAACACCATACCAATGCCTCAAGCAATGTGGTAATTATCTTATAGCAGCTCGTGGCTCAAGTATAGATACGTTTGATATCAGAAATGGATCATATCTCTCTACATGGAAGTCTCCAGTTCCAGAAAGTATGAAGAAATCAAAGACAAGCGGAGAAGAGACACAAACCAAGAGTGAGGAGCAGAACCTGGAGGCGTCCACTCCACCAGCAAAGAGACGGAAGTTATCTGTTGGCGAAGAGACAGATGAAAAGACCGTCGTGGTCCAGCAAGTAAAGAAGAAGGCGAAAAGCAATCCCCCACCCAAGATCATCGAGCCTTCACCAATTACTGCTTTGACCATCACAAGAGATTTGCAACACGTGATTGCAGTCACAGGCGAGGACAAAACTATCAGAGTATTGGCATGGGATAATACAGCAGGCAAGGGGTTGAAGCAAATCAGTGATCGGTAAGAGATATCAAATCTCATGGATGACTTCAACTGACACTTCTAGTACTATGCCCAAACGACCATGTGCTCTCGCTACTACCGATGACTGCAGTACTATAATTGGTGCCGATAAATTTGGGGATGTGTATTCTCTTCCTCTCATTCCATCTCCTTCGGTCCCATCAGCCACTGAAGCCCCTTCTACTGAAAAACAGGTCCCAAAGATGTTTCAACCTTCAGCCAGCGCCCTAACTGTCCATTCCGCACGCAATTTGAAAGCGCTTGAAGCTCAAAAGAAACAGTCCAACAAGGTGTCCGAAAAAACTGGTCCGGATTTCGAGCACAAACTGCTTCTCGGTCATGTTTCCATGTTGACAGATATTTTGGTGGCTGCAGTGTCGGGTCGTCAATACATCCTCACAGCCGATCGTGATGAGCATATTCGCGTTAGTCGTGGAATTCCACAAGCGCATGTTATTGAGGGATTCTGCCTCGGTCACGTCGAATATGTTAGTCGATTATGTATCCCTTCTACAAGATCAGAAATTCTCATCTCTGGCGGTGGCGACGATGATTTACATATTTGGAATTGGCTTGACGGATCCTTGCTATCTAAAGTCAATTTGAAGTCTCAGGTTGATGCACTTGAGGCCGGAACGAGGGACGAACAGAGAAGCAGAGTCTAAGAAGGTTGCAGTGACGGGCATCTATCACGCTCAAGACGAGACATCCAACCAGGATATCATCATCGCTACATCTGAAGGGTAAGCCCCCATTGACCTTCTAAATAACATAGGAGAACCCATCTAACGATGTGTCCAGCGTCCCAGCAGCGTTTGTTTACACTCTGACACCTTCCAACCAACTCACACATGCCCAAACCATCAAACTACCAGGCAACGCACTATCCTGCACCCTCAGCAACCCAACCCCCTCATCCCAATTCTCCCTCATCATCTCCATCGACAATGTGCATGAGCAAGGTTCAATCACCACTGTAAGAGACGCCAACTCCCCAATCGCAGCCTCCTTACAATTCTTCAAATACGAAAATGGCCAATTCACCAGCGTTGAACATGACGGATTTGTCTCACAGGATAGCGAGGGGTTCTTGGAAGAGGAGACGAAGAGTAAATTGGGTGGCTTATTGTACAACATTGGGAATCTGAGAAAGATGGAGGATGAGGAATAAATGCATGTACGTATGTATATGTGTATGTGTATCAACAAGTAATCGCAACCATGAAAATCCGTACAGATTCCATCTCTCATCTCCCACCATCCACCACAATCCCCTGCCCCCAAAACCCCCCAAGGAACTCACAACCTCCTCACGAACACCTATATATATCCATTCACTCGCCATCCCATATCCACAAAACCAAAGCCCCCACAGCCCCAACAGCAAGCAAATCCAACAACCCTCACCGCCCATCGCCCACCCCCTCGATAAAAGCTATCCAATCGCTTTCCCCCTCCCTTCTCTCTCAACCAAATCCAATCCCAACGACCAAAAAACCAAAACAAACCCATCTACCCATGCGCAACCAACCCGCTCGTTAGCGAATATTCTACCATTCGCAGAGTCGGTGGGATTTATAGATAGCCAAGGATCCCGCTTTCTGCTCATCGTTCATGATTACAATGCTGTGTTTATCTACTGGGGTTTTGCATGGCGTCAGGGCGAGTTGATGAGATGTTTGATGGAGGGGGGAGGGGGGTTGAATGTGTATGGATGTATATGGATGTATATGGGTTGGTTGGTATGTTGGTGGACGAATGTGGTGAATGTGGTGAATGTGTGGTGAATGTGGTGAATGTGGTGAATGTGGTGAATGTATTCCGAGCAGTATTCAGGCGATATGTATGAATGGTTACTATGATCTATGGGGTTCGGGATGCGAGATTGGTATTTGATGGGGCGGAACAGTATTTTGGTATATGGTTTGAGGACGAGGATGAGATAGTGAGTTGCGAGATATCTACATGTCTACATGTGTCGGGTATAGTTCAAATCACCTTTCCAGGCTTTGTGAATCACGGGACTGTGCCCTCCTGCTCTTCAAGTCTAGCCCTCAGCTTTTCCCTCCATCTTATCACGGCATTCCTCACCACATCTGCGACTTCTGGCCCTTCCGCCTGTTCAATCACCTTCAAGACCCATTTGACTCTCTCGGTTCGACCCCATTCTTTGTTCTGGACATCTGCAGTGATGCCCACCTGAGTAATGAGTGTCGAGATTTCATGTGTGATTGTGACATTATGCGCGCGAAGGTAATGGAAGCATTGTGTGACATTGCGAAGAGCTTTTCTTGGGTTATGGACCTTGCTGTTGGCAAATGCTTTTGCCATCTCATGTACGAGCTCGATTCGTGCTTGTGAGAGGACTTTGGGCGACGGGGCTTTTCTCCTCCATCTTGGCATTGCTGCGTAGATAGGTGCATCAAATGCGGCCCAAATTCGTTTGCTTCCGCGCTTGTATATCATCGAGGCGATCAAGGGAGCACAAGCTTCAGGTTCGACGTTGCCCAGACAATATCGCATGTATATGTCGTAGGCTGCATGAAGATTGACTGAGGCCATATTGTTCACAAGGTCTGCTAGGATACTGGAATTTACCGGCAGATTGAACATTCTCGATTGTTTTAGTACAGCATCAATCTGGTCAAATTCTCGAATATCAAGAAGAAAGTCCAATAAATCTCGTATCTTCTCATCGCCCAATTGCCCATGCTTTTCCAAGATCGACAGAAGCCATCCGTATGGCCAAGAAGTGTGAATGGTTTTCAATCTAAATGTGTCAATGATGGTATTTTCATTCTCGAGAACGCCTTGACTAGTCCAACGGTTCAAGAGAAGTTCCGCGGTCTGGCGCAAAGTAAGAGTGTATTGTTTAGTGACGTGATTGAATTGACTCAGATCCTGTGGCTGTAATGACTTGACTGCACCTATGAACATGGAATCATCAATTTTCTCCGATTTCGACAGTACACAAAGCCAATTGAAGCGTATTCTATGAGATTGGGCAAGATAATCTTGGAGTCCCAAAACACGCTTTTGACTCAGGAAGGATGGAGAGCTGATTAGCTCGGAATGAAACTCTGACCAGAGTAGAAATTATCTCTCTAGGCAGAGCGGTCAGAGTGGTACTCAATGTATGAATAGAGCGACTATGAGGCATCATTATGCTCTCCGCGGCCAATACTTTGCCACTAGCAGCTGAAAGGTCCGTGGAAGTACGAATCAGGACATCACGAATGCGTTGAAACCACTTCGGGCGTGACATTACCCCGATTGGACCCACACTAACATACTAAGATGATTAACGCTTCGTGTTGTGGCTGCCACAGACTCTTCTGCCTTGGCCAAGGCTGTTTTCTTTACTTGAAGATATTTTCGATCTCCTGAGCCAACGTAAAGTCCACTTATTGAGTAAGGATAATATGGCGTCTACATTATTGTCCAGTTGAGATACAGACAGCGAAGGAAGGATTTTAGAAACCAGAAGTTGTGTTTTTTTCGTGCTTGTAAGTCTTCCCAATAAAGATAAGTATTCTCCCATAACTTTAGATTCAAAATCGGCGGGCTTGAGAACCTTACAAGACATAATACCGTTCCATACCCGTGTATAAAAGACAAGTAGCTGAGTAGTCACATCAAACTGAGCTCCACGAGAACGGCCCCTCATCTTAATTATTTTCTTGATATAATCTTCAGTATCAGAGACGCGGCCTCCAGAAAATTCCATGAGTACATCTGTAATGGCTTGAAGTGTGCTCGATAATAGATCGCTGGAAACTAGCCCGAGGGAAAGGCTGTGTTCGAGTTTTTTGCTGAAGGAAGAGCAAAGATCCAGGGCTTTGACAGGTCCATATAGGTGTTTGCCCCGGCGTTTCTTCTTTTGTCCTGTTTCCCGACGACTTAACATATCATTCCATTCTTGACGGTGAGCCCTGATAGCCATTTCAAAATCATGAAAATGATCTTGGATACATTTTTCCGGCTGCAATACACCATGGCGCTCCTCTATTGACTTTCCAGTACTAGTAGTCTCCGCAGAATCGGCTAGAGGATGCCCAGACATAGTAGAATAATTAGTTAACCAGGACGGTAAAATCGGAAAGAGATTCGATTGCTCAGCAATGCGAGGTGTAGGAGCTCTCCACTGCGATTCAATTTTCTCTGGACCCCCATGAAGAGCACCACATAGCCCCCGGATCGTACATTGGAGCTTGCGTCATCTCTGTGACATGCGCCATTCGCCTTCTCCCCAATCTCCTCCTGCTTTCCATTGGACCTGGCACCGAGCTCCCATGGCGTCGTATCGTATTTGAGGTGCCGCGGAAACGTTGAAAGGCATTATAAAGGTCGTCCTCAGAGATCCATATATATTCAAAGGAAGTTGGGAGATTATGTTTGAGCCTTCGACAGGAAGTCGATAGGCGAGGGAGCATTCGCTCGTTGAAAAATATATCAGCCTCGTTGATGCTTTGCGATCCGACATTGGTGAGGTACTGAAATCAAATCTTTACGCATCAGAGTGGCATAATCTCTATTTCCATGCGCAAGATATCGTATTTTTGGGGGTATGTTCAGCTCGAGGAGCTTATGATTTATCGTTGAAGCTCGACGCGCATCAACATAAATTTACAATCCAAAATAATAATTGAAGCTCGGCAAATAGTTCTTCCGGAGCTCCCTCAATAACTGGAGCCCTGGAGGTTATTGATGGGATTTTAAGCTTTTGGTGGGGTTGGAGGAAACGAGAACGAGTTACGAGATTCCGAGAAGGGGCCATGGGGAAAGTATGAGATGGCAATACTCAGGGAATATAATATATCAAGGTTCATAGAGACTTCATACTTCAATTAGAATTTTCTAATTCATCTTCTCCTTTCACTTCCAGAACATCTTCACATATTCACATCTTCACATCTTGCACATTTGTGTGATTTTCTCTTGATCCCCCTCATTTGCTTCGATTCAATAATTGATAGACCATGGAGCATCAATTTGAACCACTACAAACGATCTTATTCTCAGAACGGCATGGGGTATATACACACAGATCTCATATCATCTAAATATTAACTGCTGACGAAGTCTAGGTCAGAAGGTTGAAACGACCACCAATGTGGGTGATGCGTCAAGGTATGGTTAGCATTTGGTGTCTTGCAAAGTCTACGAAGTTGAAATAAACAGCTACTAAACCGGAACCCCCAAAGCTGGACGCTACCTGCCCGAATACCATGAAGCGAAAGGCAAGAACGATTTCTTTGAATGCTGCCGCTCTCCAGAAATCGCATCGACTTTAACTCTCCAGCCGATTGAACGTTTTGCTGGACTTGTCGACGCAGCTATCATATTCTCCGATATCCTTGTGATTCCTCAAGCGTTGGGGATGACTGTGGAAATGGTTGATAAGAAAGGACCTCATTTCCCAGAGCCCCTTGAATCACCCGAAGATGGCCAATATGAGAGAGTTTTGAATAAGAAGGTGGATGTCGCGGCGGAATTGGACTATGTTTACAAGGCAATCACTCTGACGAGACACAAATTGAAGGGAAGAGTTCCACTTTTTGGATTCTGTGGTGCCCCCTGGACTTTGTTATGTTATATGGTGGAAGGGGGAGGAAGCAAGCTGTTTGTAAAGACGAAGACCTGGGTTTACAAGTATCCAGAAGCAAGCAAGGCGCTCCTCCAAAAGATTGCAGAAGTGTGTGTCGAGTATTTAGCTTTGCAAGTCAAGGCCGGTGCCCAGGTACGTTTATTGGCGGTCTACAAGTTTTCCTACCCGTAACTGATGATTGTTCTAGTTGGTTCAGGTTTTTGACTCTTGGGCTTCGGAGTTGTCACCATCTTCTTTCAAGGAGTTCTCGAGACCCTATCTCGCATATATATCGGCGACTCTACCCAAGCGCTTAAAGGAGCTCGGACTCGAGCAAGTTCCAATGGTCGTATTCGCAAAAGGAGCCTGGTATGCCTTGGATTCCTTATGCGATTTAGGGTACCAGGTAGTAGGTTTGGATTGGCTACAAGACCCAGCGGAGGCCGTTTCGGATACGAGGTGACCGTCCCATTGTCTTCCAAGGCAATGCCGATCCGGGAGTTCTATACGGAACTCGGTCAGAAATTACTCGGGTAGTCGAGGAAATGGTAAAGGGCTTTGGTGGAGGAAAACAAGGTTGGATCGCGAATCTCGGCCATGGTAGGTCTTCTCACTCCTCTCCAATTTCTGGTTGTCTAACTACTAATGTTCCTTTCTTATAGGTATCACACCATTCGTTAACCCTGAAGATTTGAAAATTCTATTTCCAGGAGATCCACCGATTAACCAAGTGATGGTAGAATCATATGACATGACATATCATTCCTTGGTATAGACCCTCTTCTCGACCCCAATATCTTCGTTCCTACGGGAAGTAAGTGTGTCAGAGATAGCCCTGTTGGTATCAGATTCAATAACATACCACAATTCTGGCTTCTCGCTGATGAATTTCTCCATTAATTCCTGGCACTCTTTGCTCTCCATGTTGATAACCTCGATTCCTCTTTGCTTCAAATATGCCTCACCGCCGAGGAAGGTGTTATTTTCACCCAACGACTACTCGTGATATTCCCATATAAGAGACATGCTCCAGTACTTTACGCCATGATTAGCACTGCCCGGAGTTTGTATATTTGTTGATAGGACATACCACATATCACACGGAGATAGTCTGAATACAAGTTGTTAGTTTTCGTCCTATTCCATTGGGCATTCTTGATTGATATTAAGAGTCAATCTCTGAACATACGTGTGTGTACATGGTCGACCCCTTGTAAGCCGAGGCGGGAAGGCGACCTGAATTTTCCAAAGCGGACGTCTCCCCCTAAGCACAATTAGCGCCTGATGTTTTGCAGGCTACCATGCAGGCCTTACATGATGAATAGCACTTCCTTTCTGAACTCTCATATTATGTCCACGACCCCCCACAGTTTCCCATCTCTTGAGACCAATGCAGCGCCAATCTGGATGGTATCTTGGGGTCAGCAATAGGGGCCGACTGATGGGATATTGATTGACTGGCATTGAGTATTCATACAGGTACGCCGCCTTCTTCATAACCAATCTTGGCTTCTTCAACTGCAATTGCAAAGCCTTCTTGATCACTAAGAAGACTCATTATTGAAATTCTGATGGATTTTTGGTAAGGACGAGGGGGAGAGGGGGGGAGGAATTGAGGGGTAGGTAATTGGAAAAAGTAGAATGAAAAGAATATGGATAATCTAAAATGGATATTTCGGAAAGGAGAGATTGCCCAGGTGATGTTAATAAACTTATGATCTGGTATCCAATGCACGAAAATGCAAGTAAAGATAGATCTTGCTCTTATAGACCAGATGATGGATGATGATACTTTGTTTATGAAATTGGTGACATGGTGAGCTCTTTCATATTTATTTCATATACAACCTTAAGTAGAACTAATAATTATTAATTGATTGCAGGTATCTGTCTGTAGCTACCTGGTACTCCGAGGTACTCGTACTCTGTACTTTAGATAGATAAATGGATACCTACCTAGATAATGCCAACAATACCCCTTGCCCTTCTTTGAAGAATTATCAATCTCTTATCGATAAGACATGCCTATGATTGTGAGCATCTATAATAATAATGGGTGCCCAGGTGGTATCTACGCCGTACTGTACCTACCTACCTGCCTGGTATGTGATGGGTACGGAGTAGGTATGTAAGATTACATCCACGGGTACGGTATGTATGTATGTAAGTATGTATGTATATATATATATGTATATATATCTATGAATACCTAGGTATGTATATATATGTATATATATATATATATATATAATACATGGATATATATATATGTATATGTATATATGCTATCATCATCATCGGTTGGTGGATAGGGATTCCGGGAATAAGTGGCAATGAATCAATGGAGTAACCTGGAACTTGAAAGTGTAACAACTTACAAGTGATCTGTGAGCTGTTACTAAGCACCCTCAGGTGGACTACGCTGCATGTAGCTTAGCGTAGCCTTACGTGAGAACAGGGAAGAAACAAATGGAGAAAGCATGGTTCGATGTGATTAATTCTGTTCAGAGTGCTTGTATTCAGTCAGGGCTGTAGAAGAAATACTATTCTGTAGATAATCATCTGGTAGGTATGGATATTGAATGGGAGGGAATGGATATTGGATATTGTCTAGGTGGGTTATTATGTATATTTATTTATTTATTTATTTATTTATTTATTTATTTATTTATTTATTTGAGAATTAATATAATTAGAATAATTCTATATATTCTAGGTATCTATTTACATTACAATAATATTATTACCCAGTACCTCTTCTTCTAAGTATAATTAATTAAATTATAAATCAATCATTCTATCTATTTATATTTGATTAATTTATATAATTCCCATCGCAGCTAATATACAATATCCATTCATCCATCCATCATCCATCCATCCATCCATCCATCCATTCATCCATGGATCTACTACAAGATTCTACAAGTATCCTTGATCGATTTTCTACATTCGAGATTCTTCTTTCACATTCCATTTTGCTCTTTTTCCCCCACCGCTTTCTCTTTTCGGCGTGAGGCAAAGGCACAACGCAAAGAAAAGGGCACACTAGTAGAAAGCGTTATGCTATTAACCAATATAATCAATACAAGAGATATCTCATTATTTATTATTATTCCAAACGCCCGCTATCAAAGCATCCTTCGACTCCAAAATAAGCAAAATAGCTAATTACACTGGACTAAAACTACCTCTCTGCCTATTACTATTACTTGACTTACTCTACCCACCCCCATCAGCTATTCTCTGGTCGTACAAGTAGTTCTGTTCAAAATCTTATGGGGATTCTTATTCTTTCCTTTCACTCACACAAGGGAAAATAATATAATCTTCGTCTCCTTCCTTCTTTCCTTCCTTTACCAATCCTCACAGAATCTTCTCTCTCTCCCTCTCTCTCGATTAGTCATTCCAGATTAAAGAATTCTATCAAGTCAAGACTCTTCGTCTTTTCTTTTTATTGTAGTATCCATCTAGACTTGAGATCTATCCCCTTGGTAAAAGAACTTTGTTCTTCATCCTCTTCATCTATTTCACAACAACCACATCCACATCCACATCAACATCAACAATACCAGCAACACAACCCTTTTCTTTCTACTTTGTGCGCTGATTTGTGAAAAAGTACTGCACTGTAAGTCCTTGACTGTTCCTGCTTCCCCTTCTTGTAACCTCTCCTTCTTGGCATCGTCTTGTTGTGTTCTATCGCACATCGATTCGATGTGCGGTCATATATGTATCTATCAAATCTGGCAATCCATCGCATTGGTTCGATTGATGTGGTTCTCGGATAACTAACAATCTCATTACACTTCTTAGACCACAACAAAGCCTTGTTTGGCATTCAGTTTTTACGGTCTTTGGACAACTACTGGCACATTCTATCCAGATACCAGAAGAAAGAAAAGTAGAGAGATTTTACCTCTTTACCGATAACCAAAATGGCAAAGGATACCAAGTTGTACGATCTGTTAGGTGTAAGGCTTTATTCCTCCTAAGTGATTCAGAGAACAACGTCGTTTAACTCTTCTATGATCCTATAGGTTGCACCAACTGCAACAGAAGCAGAACTCAAGAAAGCATACAAGGTCGGGGCTTTGAAACATCACCCTGGTTTGTCTATCCTTGGTTCTTTTGCCACTTTGCAAGACATGAAGCTGACTGTCAACCAATAGACAAGAATCAACATAACCCAGATGCAGAGGAAAAATTCAAGGAAATCTCCCGTGCATATGAAATCCTTTCCGATCCTCAAAAGCGCCAAATCTACGACCAATATGGCGAAGAAGGATTGGAAGGTGGTGGAGGAGCAGGTGGAATGAACGCTGAAGATTTGTTCTCACAATTCTTTGGTGGTGGTGGTGGATTTGGTGGTGGTGGATTTGGTAATATGTTCGGTGGTGGTGGAATGCAACAACGTGGTCCACCAAAGGCTCGCACTATTCACCACGTCCACAAAGTCTCACTCGAAGACATCTACCGTGGCAAAGTCTCCAAACTCGCCCTTCAAAAATCCGTCATCTGTCCTAAGTGTGAAGGACGAGGTGGAAAGGAAGGCGCCGTCAAGAAGTGTGCCGGATGTGATGGTCATGGTATGAAGACTATGATGCGCCAAATGGGACCCATGATTCAACGTTTCCAGACTGTCTGCCCTGACTGTAACGGAGAGGGAGAGATCATCCGCGAGAAGGACAAGTGCAAGGCCTGCAATGGTAAAAAGACCACGGTGGAAAGAAAGGTATTGCACGTTCACGTCGATAGAGGTGTCCGTAGCGGACACAAGATCGAGTTCAGAGGCGAGGGTGATCAAACACCGGGTGTTCAACCAGGTGATGTCGTTTTCGAGATTGAGCAAAAGCCACACGACCGCTTCCAGCGCAAGGACGACGACTTATTTTTCCATGCCGAAGTTGATCTTGCTACTGCACTTGCTGGTGGCACAATCTTTGTCGAACATTTGGATGAGCGATGGTTGAGTGTTGAGATTCTTCCAGGTGAAGTCATTAGCCCAGGTGAGCAATCTATTCCCATACCCGTACATGGATTTTTCTAATACCCCCACAGGAAGTGTCAAGATGATCCGTGGCCAAGGTATGCCTTCGTATCGTCATCACGATCACGGAAACTTGTACATCCAATTCGATGTGAAATTCCCCGAGAAGAACTGGACCTCCGATCCTGCAGCGTTCGAGGCCCTCAAGACTATCCTACCACCCGCAGAAGAAGGTATCAAGCCACCTGCCGATGCGATGACTGAAGTAGCCGATCTCGAAGACGTTGATGCCAGTCAACAAGCTAGAGCCCAAGGTGCGGGTGCTATGGACGAAGATGATGAAGATGGCCAACAAGGCGGTGAACGTGTCCAATGTGCTTCTCAATAATTTCTCGTAGTATTGGCGTTTGGCCTGGGGATTTTGCTTCATGCTTCTTTCTTCATACAGAGATTTTTATCGGCCTCTTTTGCATCTTCCGTCGGTTATATGATACACTTTACTCGTTTTTCATGGTCTTCAGGTGTATTACGATTATGGCTATCCAGAGAACCTCCAAAGAGTTTAAATTCTGGCCATCATGGAATGCCCGCGACGTCAATATAAACGAATGTCAAGCGAGCAATGAGCGGGTTTGGGTGGAGTGAAGGATGGATAGATGAAAGATAGGAAGAACGAGGGGAATGAAGAGAAAGCCTTTGGACAATCTTTGTGGATGGGCGATATGAATTTCCCTTTGAAGAACATGAGAAACATATATTATGAAATGGAAGGAGCATCTTTTTGTTTCATGAGAACAGATCAAATCAGACCAGATGGTTAAATCCGAGAACCTGATTGAGATCTCTTAATATGGCGTTTAGACAGCTGGGATAGATAGCATGTAGGAGAAAAGAGATTTTATGAATAATTCATTGCGTGTGTTTTTCTTTTGTACTTGTCATGTGACGTGATTATGTGATGTTGTATCATGTTAGATAGACATGGGGGGAGGGGGGGTACTTTATATACGACCTGTTTTACATGCGGCGGCCCCGCAGCATTTGACATCAAGCCACCCAAGCAGCCGAAAACCAATACTCTCTCGATTATCCAAGGAGGGGGCAAAGGGTCGTCGATGCAAGAGATGTCACGGGTAAGATTGCAGATTCTGGATGAATGAATGGATGAATGGATGGATGGATATTTGGTTCGTTTCAACGACATTCATTAGAACGAAGAACTAACTAATTACAAAACTGGTGGTATCGGTGTTGGTACAAACATGCTTGGAAAAGATTTCTCGTGCGTTCTCGTGCTCCTTTTCTCATGTCCATTTCACGGATCGAAGTAAGGTGCCCAAAGTAGGCGTCCCATTCCCTCGACGGGCACACGGTAACGCCCTTTTATCTGGTGGTATCGCTCGGGCGGAGGCCAGACCATAAATATATTTAGGTATACACAGTTGGTATGGCCATGCGCATATTCAATTACCATCCATCGTCCTGAACAGGTCTAACTTTGACTCCCGCGCTCTTGACTGCTATCCTCAATTTATCTCTCGCGTCTCTCTTTCTCCTTGCTGCTTCACTTAATTCTGATTTCTCCTCGGGACTGTATCCACTAATCTTCTTGCGTGGACTTGGACTGCCGTAGATAGAACCCGATCCACTCATCATGAAAGCTGAACCACCCAGTCTCCTGGACGTGGAGTTTTTGAATTGGCTTTCGGGTGTGTAGAACATTCTGCTTGTACTGGACGTGCCCGGTGTATTAACCCTCATACTCAATCTATTGGTGTTTTTCTGGGGTGTTTTCAATGCTGGCGATGATTCTCGACTTGTGGTGCTGAATCTTAATTTGCGCATCTGGTTCTCAAGGACATCAACATCCCCGCTGCGTTTTTTCGGCCATAGCAGTCATCTTGGTGATTGTACGCATAATAGCTTCAACGGTAGGAGCTGCGGTCTTTGCATTACCACCGGAATTCTGAGATACGATCCTAGCCCGGAGAACAGTGAGCCCTTCTTCAGCTTCCGAGAGGAGTTTCTGAAATTTAAGATAGTCGCGACGTAGGTCATGCTGCTGGGTGGCTTGCTCCGCATTAAGTGGTTGTCCTCGAGCTATCGCCAGTTGATCGGGGTTTGTGTGTGATTGAACCGTCCTCTTGACATCCTCGAACCTTTGTCTCAGCTTGAATGTTTCCTTTTCAAGATTTTCGCAAGTTTCGATTTTATTATCCACATCTTGAATCTTACCCATTTCGAGTTCCCGCCCTAGCTCCTTTTCAACGATATATGAAAGTGCATCTATCTCATCAAGGCACCAGGTCTCGTCATCTTCGAGATCTTTCCTACCTCTGTCATCTTTATATTGCTCAGTGTGCCCCTTAATGAAGGATTTCAGAGCCTTTGCATTGACACCAAGAGTATCAATCATGGAGTTTATGTCACGGTACAGAATCTCTACCTGAGCAGGAATGCTATCACCCTTTTCAGGCGACTTAACATCTGAATAAGCAACAAATTCATCCAGCGTTCTCGTAGCTTCAACGCCTTGAGTGAGATATCTCTGCATCTTATCATCTTCATCGTCGACGAGCGTTCTGGTCTCTTCCGCTTCTTTTCTTGCTCTAGCCTCAACACGACGCTGTTCCTGCGCCTTTTCTTGTTCAACAGATGTCACGAAAGTGCTTTGCGTAGGTGTAGTCTTTCTTCCCGGTAGCTTTTGAGCATTTAATAATTGTGATGCAAATCCTGGCGCACTAACAGACCTTGACGGATCGGGACGCGTTATTCTAGACGGGATAGCTGATCTCACAGGACTTGGAGATCGAGGCGATGGAGGAATTATGGGGACTGTTGGTGGAGGAAGTTTAGGTGCAGTACCAATCTCCCCGAACAGCCCCTTTGATTGTCCAAATGAAGATGGTTTCTGTACCTTTGTGAAAGGGCTAACGTCTGCTTTTCCTTTCTGTTTCCCACCAAAAGAACTTTGCGGCGTTAAACTTGGTGTAGCATTATTTTCAGACGTTGGGCTAACCAGCTTTCCAAGGTCTTCCCCACTTCCTTCTTCAGTCAGTTTATTGCTCTGGTCATCATCTTCGTCCTCTGTAAGGAAGTCAGAATCATCGCCTTCATCAACTGGACCTCCAGGAATATCATCTCTTGGAGACTCAGGTGGAGAAGATTCATTCTGCTTCTGGGTAGCTTTTTTGGTTGGAGGCGGTATTTGAGTTTGAGTGGGTTTAGGCTTCAGGGCAAAATCTGGTGGTAAAGGTGCATCATTAAGGGGGGCTTCCTTGGCAACTGACTTAGGTTTACGTGTGAAATCCGGAGGTAATGGCGCATCGTTCTCAGAGGCAGATGTTTCGCCAGCCGCATAGCTAGATTTACTTGTTGGATCTGGAGGCAATGGAGCTTCGGGCATTCTATCGCTTGGTTCCTGTTTGATCTGGACTGGCGGCGAAGAAGGGGCTGGGATTGGTTTCGCAGGTGCAGCTGTCGCAAATGGGTTTGAGGCAGGTTTAGCTGGAGCTGCAAAAGGATTTGGAGCCGGTTTCGTTTCAGTGCCTCCAAAAGGATTTGGCTTGGAACCAGAGGCAGAGCCAAAAACTCCACCACCAGTAGTTGGCGCTGCTGTGTTAAAGAACGAAGACCTTGCCGGGGCAGGAGTTGAGCTGGGGGTTGCAGACTGAGAAGACTTCGTCTGTTCCTCTACTTCCGGAACATCCTCGGCGTCCATGTCTGCTTCTTTTGACACGGGTGCTTGTACAGTAGGAGCATTCTCTGCTTCTTTTAGAGCATTCCCGAAGGCACCACCCCCAAAGAACGAAGTCTTCGCTGCAGTTGTATTGTCTGGTTCGCTTTCTTTGGAAGTATCTGCCTTGAAGGTAGAACCTATGACGAACTTATCCCCCCCGAAAGGACTCGAAGAAGGTTTCTGCCCAGTTGTATTGGCACCTCCAAATAGACTTCCAGACTGGCCAGTAGTATTGCTAGAGCCGAATATGGCACCACTTGTATTCGGGGGATTGCTATTGGAACCAAACACGCTACCACCTGAAGTGGGCAGTGGAGAAGGTTTGGAACCAAATATGCTTCCACCTGCGGCCGGGGCAGCTGCAGCTGCAAAACCACCTTGATTTGCAAAAGTGGCAAAACCTCCTGATGCCTGGGGTTTATTTCCAGTAGAAGCACTTGAGCCGAAGACGGGTTGAGATGCACCTAAAGCACTTGACTGACCAAAAGCTGTGCCTGTAGTAGCTGCAGTCGTGTTTGCGGAGCCCCATACTGATTGCCGCCCGGGCAATCCTGATTGCCCAAATGCTGGAGCGCTTGGTGTACCGAAGGATGGCGTACCAAAGGCTGGGCCTGCTTGTGCTGCAGGGGCCGCCATTGATGGAGTACCAAAACTTGGTGTTCCAAATGCTTGACCACCTGAAGTGCCCCATGGCGATTGCGTCTTGCCGATAGCAGCGGTTGATCCGAAAGCGCCTGTCCCAGAAGTGGCCGCTGGTTTCGCCATTGCCGTCCCGAAAGCCGAAGTCGTAGGAGCTTGGCTTCCGAAAGGCTGATTTGACGTACTGCCAAAAGCAGGTGCAGCGGCTGTGGTAGCCTGCTGCTGGGGTGCCATCCCCTCAGCCGCAACTAGACCTGGATATATGGTCTTCTCTCGAATTGAGTCATTATAAATGATCCACCACGCAGCCAATACACCTTCATTATTCAGAACCATCAGGGCAGGTACAGGGTGAGCTGACTCATCGATCTCCTCGTCCCCAGGAATGGGTCTCCAGACCTTAATAGTGCTTGATAAATCAAGCGCAAAACCAATGGGAGATGTGTCCCCAAAACCTCCACTTGACGTTGCAGGAAGCTGGGCTCTGAAAGAATCGTCTGCCATTTCCGTCATCGTGAACACACCTGTAATCTTGTCCGAGGGCTTATCACTTGTTAGTGCTTTACTCGAACGAGTGAAGAGGTTGATGTCTGTGGATGCTGTCGAGCCTACGACGAGTAAATCCTGTATACTTGGGGGGAAATCTTTCAAACGAAGCAGGAAATGATGGGGTGGTGAACGATTGAGACCAAAAGGCGGAGCAGGATCAGTGAGTTTCTGAAACGTAAAATTTGCAGGCGGTTGCCTTGTAGCCAGATGAAACCTAGACTCTGGAGCATTACTAGAATCGAAGTTTGATGGGGTATGTACCAACAAAAATACGTTATTTTCAAGCCAAGTGATAGATGATACTTCGTCATGTCAGTTATTTCCTGCACAGTGAGATAATCAAAAAGACTTACCATGATCACCATCGTTTAGGCCCGGCGGCTTTGGAATTTCAGCTTTGATTTCCCCTTCTGGTGTCATCTGAACAGCACTACCATCGCCGAGCCCAGCAACCAATTGTTTTCCTTTGGTGGACCACGATACACAGCTGACACCACTTCGTAGAATTTGGCCATTAGGGCCTGACTTGAAAGCGCGATCCTTGAGGTTTGCTATCATAAGATTCCCGTCTACAGTCACAACTGCGAGAAGCTCGCCTTTATCCCTAGTAGGATTCGGCACAAGAGCCCTCAACGATTCTCCATTTGTAGGTACTTCGAAGGCTGTTTGGGTGGATTCTTTAAGTAGGGCATCAACTTCATAAACTGCCAATCCACCACCACTCTCCGCAGATATGACCAAATAAGCATCGTCCGCTGAAAATGCAAGCTGCGATACCCTCATGGACATAGGAATTCTAAGCTCAGGTTGGAAAGATTTGAAGTTTCCAGTGGCAGGTGCATCAAATGCCCTCTGCACAGATTCAGTTCTCGCAACAACTATAGCATCTGGACCGGCGGCTGCAAGCAATCCACGATGGGAAGCTATGCTCATCAGCGAAGATGTTGGCGGAGGAAGGTTGTCGGATGGCCATTGTGAAGGGAGTAATTGAACCTTAGCTTCACCTGCAAGAGCTTGAAAGCTAAGCGCCTGTAATTTTGTTAGCTATCACAATGATTATGCCCACATCCTGAAATAATCCATGTACCGTTGTTTGTATGTCCTCGAGCTCTGGGCCTAATTGTGCATTGCGACCATTTCCACCGCCGGTTGAGTCACCACCAAGATTACCACTTCCTGGGTTTCCAAAGCTGAATGCCATGATCTCCAAAGATGGCCCGGAATCTTAAGCGGACTGGCAATTCATTACAGAGCTCGGCGCATACAGTGTGTATAGCGAATATTTCTGGAGAGAAGAGGGAAAGAAAGAGGCAGAACTAAATCCAAATCGATGGGTGTGGTCAAATTCGTGGAGCTGTATCGAGTATCAAAAATTTCGAGGGTTTGCGATGGTAAACAAGACAAGTTTTGGATGTCAGACAGTTTTGGCTTTCCACATCAAAATAAATAAATAATCAACCCAACAGTACCTTATTCGTTCCCCGATCGCGTTTTTGAAAAGTCACGTGATCAAAATCGCGAAAGCACAAGCTCTCCAGGCGCCCAGATCCTCGTCAGCGACAGCAACCTGGGATTATCAACATCCCGTTTGAAGCTCAGCAAAACAATCATTTCAACTCTTTTACGAATTTTTCAAGCTTCCTCACGAAAACTTTACTTAGACCTTGTTCGTTTAATACCCAAATTTCATATAGATTCCCGCTCATAGAGCTTTGTTTGATACAATGCCTGGTTTCGATTTCTCCAACCACACTCGTAATGCTGCGTTACACGCCAGAGGTGTTCCATTACCAAAAGCTACAAGCACAGGAACTACAATTGTAGGATGTATCTTTGAAGGGGGTGTGGTTGTGAGTTATATTTATAATTCCGCTGTTTCAAAAGCATTCTAAACAGCTCTTCTCATTCGTTTCGAACTTTGGTATACACTACCATGCTAATCAAACCCTACCCAGATCGCAGCAGATACCAGAGCTACCAGTGGACCCATAGTAGCAGATAAGGTACGATCAATATAAGATTTCGACGTTGATACGATACTCATTGCCATTAGAATTGCGAGAAACTCCATTATATCGCTCCTCAGATCTGGTGTGCCGGTGCAGGTACAGCTGCTGATACCGAATTCACAACCGCCCTCATCTCTTCACAACTCGAACTTCATTCCTTATCGACCGGCCGCAAACCTCGAGTCGTTACCTGCATGACCATGCTTAAACAGCACTTGTTCAGATACCAAGGACATATCGGAGCATATCTTGTAGTGGCAGGTGTTGATCCTACAGGCGTTGGACTGTTCACAGTACATGCGCACGGAAGTACGGACAAGTTACCATATGTTACCATGGGAAGTGGTTCGCTTGCTGCGATGTCCATATTTGAGACACAATGGAAATCAAAGATGACGGAGGACGAGGCTGTTGAGTTGGCATCAAATGCTATTCAAGCTGGTATCTTCAACGATTTGGGTTCTGGATCGAATGTAGATGTGGCAGTTATCACAAAGGATAAGACAACATTGAAGAGAGGTTTCGTTAAGCCAAACGAGAGAAGTAAGAAGCAGAAGAGTTATGTCTTCAAGAGAGGAACCACAGCAGTTCTCAACGAAAAGATCATTACGAGGGAGGAGATTAGCAAGTATGTTACGGTACATGAGGTTCAAGGCGAAGCTACGTTAGGGGAGAAAATGGACATCGATGCCTGAGGGCTGGAAGTTGTCTAGGACGGGGTCTCAACTTGTATCAAAAGACTAAATTCAAGGAAGCGTGCGTAACTGTTATCTAGCTTGAGGAGCATGCGTTCACGTTTATAATGAAAGATATGATGGGAGCAAAGGCGACATTATTTCAACCAGATTTTTGATGTCTCGATAGTGTCAATTGTAGTTGAGACAAAAACGTCCTAGAAGCTTTCCTAGTAGAAATGTCGAACAAAGAGCATAGCCGCTACCCCGCTAGCGCTTACATGTTTCCAATCTCACTCCGCCCGTAAAACACATCAATGTCGAATTTATCTCTCAGGAATGGTTTGAGGATTGAAAACGGCCATTCGACTTACTGGTTACTTCTTGCTAGGGGTACATAGCATTCGGTGGTCTAGGCCTGGCCCGGGTAAATTTCCGAGTTACAACTCCGAAACTATGGATTATTTCAATGATGCAAACCTGAATTACTCTAATTCATCTAATCAACAAGGACAGAGCTCCGATTCGGCAATTTCATACACATTCATCTATCCTCTCACCTCCTCATCATCAGGCTGGCTCTGTGTCACCAGCTGCCCCGGCAACTCCAAATAATGCAGGTATATCGGCAGGATCTGCACCACGCATTCGAAGAAGGAATCGTATGATCACATCATGTCTTGAATGTAGGAGACGGAAACTCAAATGTAGTAAATCGCAGCCATGCAGTAACTGTTTAAAGTTTGCGCGAGATTGTGTGTTTCTTGCACCGGCACTTGATCAAGCAAGTCAACTCAAACTTGCCGAGATCAAGGAGAAGGTTGGCTCCTTGGAACGGCTACTAGAACGCGATGTAGCAAAATCGTCAAATCTACCCGCGTCTTCGATCCAGCGCATGGCATTGCCCGATGATGCAGATGATGATTTACCTCCCAACGAGGATGAAAAGGTATACTGTGTTCATACCTAGTTGGCACGCTTACTCTTCCATGGATGGGCATTGGCTAAATCACCACAGGATTTGGAGCCGTCGCCACTTGCATCTGTAGATGCGGCCTATGAAGTGGATGGAGATGATGACGACCTTCTTGATCTTGGAATTCAGATGGGTAAGATGAGAATTACAGAACGAATTGGGGGTTTTTTTCGGCCCAAGATCAGTCAAGAGGTAATGTCCCGTGATAATTTTACATTCTGAACCTCAAAAGCACCATTACTTGCCATATATTTGTCCAAGTAACAGAAAATTTCAGGGTAGCCTGTTTGTAACCGTGGTTTTCATTGCCCCTTTCTTTCAATAGCGGGAAGTGAACTTGATAGACGTCGTCAAGAAATTCAGAAGGTTACTGGATTAGTCAACTGATGTTTCATTCTCCTTGCCTATGTTCATACACCCAAGGTTTCTTTGATCTAGTTTAGTGATTAACTCGAGCTCTGGTTCGATTAAAGATCTCGCTAACATTATTTCCAGCTTGAGTATGCAATAAAAGATCCATATACCGGCGGGCAGCATGATGTCCCCATTGGCTTTCCAACTCTCCCTCCAGCTCAGGAATGGTTGAAACCTGGACCTGCCTACATTGCCCCTACGTCAGGATTCTTTTTTCGGGCAAGCTGGACAATCAGCATCCCTCATAGACTTCCTTCCATCTCGACTTGCTGCGGATAGGCTCATCAAACAATTCTTTATCGCTGTCCATCCTATCACTCAAATTTTGCATCGACCATCATTTGAGAAAGAATACGATACCTTCTGGGATGAGGTCTCATTAGGCATCGAACCACCTAACTCTGTGCAGTCCATGGTCTTTGCGGTGATGTTTGCTGGCCTTGTTAGCATGGATCCTCCAGATGTTATTCGTGACTTCGGTGTGTCGAAAGATGGCCTGATTGATAATTTTAGACTCGGGACTGAAACCGCACTGAGTCGGGCCAATTTTCTACGAACTACCAAGATTGAGACACTTCAGGCTTTTGTTTTATATTTGGTTTGTCTGCTTACCCTCTATTTGCGTGATCTAATCGACCTAACGAACTTGCAAAGATCCCCCTTTGTCGAGCAGAGGTCTCTCGAGCCCACTCCGTACTTGTTGGAGCGGCAATTCGTATGGCTGAATGCATGGGACTCCATCGTGATGGAGAGAATTATGGCCTCTCACCATTAGAGACCCACATACGCCGGCTTATCTGGCATCAGCTATGTTTTCTCGATATCAGAACCTGTGAAGCCCAAGGCCCACGGCCTACTATACGTCGAGACGATTTCGACACGAAATTACCACTGAACGTGGATGATATTGACCTACATACTAGTGGTAAACCTCCCCAGATCGCAGATCGTTGGACCGATGCCACATTTTCAATAATAAGATTTGAGATCAATGAAATGTATAGAATAATTTGGGTGGACAGACCGCGAATTCAAATGCGAAAAATCAGTCTCACGGCTGTTCTCAGCAAAATTGAGACATTTCGACAAAACATGACCAAGTATGACAAGCTTATGGATGATCGGGTACCTATTCAGAAGTGTGCAAAGCTTGTTAAGTCTCTCCTCCTTTCTCGAATGCATGTTATGCTACTTCACAGCTATCATAATTCTACGCATCATCGTATGCCCGACCGTTTGCGGAATATTATGATAACTTCCGGCCTTCAATCTCTCGAAAATGCAATAGCTTTGGAGACAATACCAGAGATCCGAAACTGGGAATGGTACGGAGGGGCGTTTCAACAATATCATACAGCCTTTCTTCTTCTGATGGAAGTATATGTTCATCCTCAGAGAAAGGAGGCAGATCAAATCTGGTCTTGCCTCGACTATGTCTTCGAGTGTGACCCTTTTCAGCCGCGACTGGCCAAGGCAAAGAAGATTCTTTCTGAATTGCAACGGAAGACGGCTGTATATCAAAGTATGAGAGGTATGCGCGCACCGATGACTATGAACAAACATGTTGCCCATGCCCAGCAACCCCTCAAGCCAACTTCGGCAGAAGGCGGCGCCACAGATCTACTGTCTCATCCCGAGTCATCTTCGCTCGGGAAAATGCCTCTATCGGACTCGGATGCGATACTCTCTCGTATGTCGAATAATGAACCTTTCGAGACTTACCCAGCCAGACAGACTAGTGAGGTGAGCAGTCCAACCAGCACAATGGGGCAACAAATGATTTCTCAGTCTCCCAGTGTTGGGGACGATATTATGGCCGATATAGATTGGGTATGTGTTTCTCCCGATTCATAGTTTGTTCCTGCTAATTTCATTACAGGATGCATTTGATGCGCTATTCCCCCCTGATCAACAAGTAGAGCTCGACCCATTGAATTTTTCTTTCCCAAATACAGGGATTGGGTTATGAATGTAATATGACGAAGGTGTCATTATTCTCTCTGATGTAATACATAAATATACTATCATCGACCTGTATTTTGAATTTTTTGGAAGCTATAACGTATACTCGTCGGTCGGTACTGTACTAGGTGGTTTAAGCGGGACTCTGTTTGATTGTATGTGTTGAATAGCTAATAGCTAATAGCTAATCGTAACGTTTTTTGTACGGCTTTCTATGTTCAAGTACTCGAGTATGTATTTTGTTTAACGATGGAACAATTATATCGTAATACTAATAAGTAAAAACGTTATTAGATAGATCCATGGATATTCTTTCTCGCTGCTTTGAGAATTCTAGATAAAAGCTTCCCTGTCCCATGGTACCAGTATCAAAACTAACTGTATCAGTATCCAGCTGCATCCATCACCGGTGCTCCTCCCACTTCAGCCCACTTCAGCCCACCAGCCCACCAGCCCACCAGCCACCAGCCACCAGCCACCAGCCACCAGCCACCAGCCACACCCGTGGACATACTGTACAGTACTGTACTTCTGTCCAAGGAGGTTAACTTACCCGACAGTACAAAAATGCGGAAACTGCCCCGCATCTTGGCCGGACCCCTCGGCCAACAACAACCATCGCAACCCCAGCAATCCTGAACAAACCAGCGAATTCGCCATTTCTATCTAAGAATCACGCAATTGACTACACAGAGGAAATCTACAAATGAAACCGAATGTAACCAGCCGTCATTATGATTAAAAGCATCCAGTGACATTAGATATGAGGTAAAATAATACATCGAAGAGATAAGTACTGTACTAGGTAGGTACTAGGTAGGGTAGTTGTACATGACCTTAGATATATATATAGATATATATATCTATCTGTACCCCCCTTCCCCCTCCCCTCTTCTTCCTTTTGAGCTTTCATATTCCATATTCCACATTCTCTCTCCATTCTTCCTATATCAAGTTCACATTTGATACCATCGAATATCTTCATCTATTTCCTTACCTCTTTATACCCCCCCACCTATCTATACACATACTATATCATATATATATTTCTATACATACATATACTTGACATACACTTGATATATTCTTCAAAATGGCTCCTTCCCTTATTGATACCCAGCCTACAGCACCCCACCAACTCTCTTCTCCATCCCAAAAAGTCATTGATCGTAAGATCTTCCCAGATGGAATCAAGACCTCGGGTCAACATCCACCTCTTTATGATCAATTGAGACCATACTCCGATTTCCCCAAAGAAATCACCGGGGAGACAGTCTGGAAAGCAGAAGATTATGCAAATAACCCAGAACGATGGGTGCATGTCTTTAACGAGGAGGAGATCGCTGAGTTGAGTGCTGTTGCGGATAAGTTCATCGAGGATAAGATTCCATTGACTGGCATTTCCCAGGTATGTCGTGTAACACTTGAGTGCTGCTCGAGTAGAAATTGAGGACTTGCTTGACTGATTCAATGCAGGATACTTTCCGTCTCCCAACACTCTCCACCCTACTGAAATCAATTCGACATGAAACTCTCAATGGAAAAGGTTTCATCCTCTTCAAAGGTTTCCCAGTCGAGAAATGGGGAAACCACAAATCTGCCGTTGCATATATGGGATTGGGAACATACCTTGGATACTTCGTTAGTCAAAATGGCCGTGGTCATGTTCTAGGACATGTCAAGGACCTTGGCGAAGATTCAACCCAGATCGATAAGGTCCGGATTTACAGAACAAATGCCAGGTAAGTCGATAGACCATGATCATGCCATCATCAAAGACTAACCGCATCAGACAATTCTTCCACGCCGATGACTCGGATATTGTCGGTCTTCTATGCATTGCACGAGCACTCGAGGGTGGAGAATCCGATATCGTTTCTTCACACCACGTCTGGAACACTTTGCAAAAAGAGCGTCCCGATGTAGCTGAGACACTTACCAAGCCCATCTGGTACTTTGATCGCAAGGGAGAAGTCAGTGTGGGTGAAGAACCATACATCAAGACCGCCGTCTTCTATCTCGAGACCGGCGAAAATGGTCGAGTGTACTCGAAATGGGATCCGTATTACGTAAAGTCCCTCACTCGATTTTCCGACGCTGGAGTCATTCCCCCTTTGTCGCCTGAACAAATTGAAGCTGCTCAGGTTTTGGAAGATACATGTCATCGATTGAGATTGCACATGATCCTTGAGATTGGTGATATTCAATTCTTGAGCAATGAACATGTGCTTCACGCTCGCACCGCATACACAGATCATGCCCCACCAGCACCCAGAAGACACCTCATGAGATTGTGGTTAGCAACACCGGAAAATGAAGGAGGGTGGAAGTTGCCTTTCCATGATTCGGCGGAGAAGAAGAGAGGCGGTATTCAGGTCAACGATCAAGCACCTGTTGCACCACTGGATGCAGAATAGGTTTCTTCCATTTTTTGTTCAATAATAAATAGTATTTAGATGGGATATGTCATCGATGACCAGTAAATAAAATATGTACAAAGCAAAACAACTTCTGGAGCACTTTGTTTAGTCAAACTCTGAGGGTGAGACTTTCGTGACTTACTCTATAATGTTTCCCTCCCTTCCTGTCTTCTCACATAACAATACAAAGCTTAACATCATCCCTCTTCTCAACCTTCTTCTTCTTCTTCTTCTTCTCCACTCTCCTCGGTTCCGGCGACGCATCAGGCGGTCCAAACCACTATTCCCATCCATATTAGCTTCACTCCTTCCCTCAATTCCATCACATCTCCCATATCCATCCCCCCATCTCAAGAACACCAAAAACACCAAACTCACCGACCCTCCCGTCCTAACCTCCTCCACCATCTTGACCAAATTCCTATCATACAAACCCCCACAGTCATGTCTCGGGCACACTTTCCTCTGAACCCGTATGATATTCGGACCATCGATTCTCAAAGCGTTAGACGCGAAAATTGGACAATTGAGGAGACCTGCGCCCCAGAAGCAGGGCTGCGCAATCTGTATCCATTGGCATGGTTGCTCTTTGTTCTTGCGGTGTCGGTGGCAGGTCGAGGATTGGTGGAAGGTGTATTTGCACATTTTTGGATGTGCGTGCGGGGGGGTAGGTTGGATGCGGCGGCGGATGGAGCTGGCAAACTGGCAAACTGGCAAGCTGGTGAGGAAACTGGTATGATGAGGCAGGCGGGCGTGGGTTGTGTTTAACTTTCTGCGATGGGAATTCGGAGGCGCGATTGCAGGAGAAGCGACGTTAAATGGCGGCATTACAAAATCACAAGCGCAGATCTCTTTCCCGCCGGCTTCACGATGATTCACGGACAGGGAGGGGAGTGCAAAAGTGAATGGTAGAATTGACACTGAGTTTCCCCATCGCGGCTCCTCGGTCGGGGATCATCAGCTGTGTATGCATACAATTCATGATATCCATCAAGAAGCAACACTGGTCCTCCAATGCAACGAATGCCCTTTCCCAAACTCCACACGTCCCATGGATAACATGTTCATATAGTACAAGTCTGATTATTGATAGCTCTACAACTGTTCGGGCCCCCCTGGGTTTTCACCACTCTCATCTGATTGCTTCTTTCGAATGGCTTGCATGAGCTCATACAGTTGCCCCAGTTGTTGATCTGAAATTCCCAATTAGCATTCCCTCTCATCCCCTCTCCACGATATATTTGCTGCACACCACTCATCTTATCGATCTTCCCCTTATCCATGCGTTCCCCAATCCAACTCTCCCCCTCCAGTTTCTGCGCGTACATCTGCCACTCCGTCAAGAAACCAATCTACTTCCCCGTTAGTCCTCAAGCATCGCACGACAAGTACTCCCCGGTGCCCCATCCCTCTCCAGACCACCAAACTCACAATATGTACTGGATTCTCCACATCTCTATGCTGTCTAAACTCATTCTTAATATACTCATCCCCCAGCAACCTCATCTCCCTCGGCAGATGTTTCCTATGCGCTCTAAATAGCCGTCTATACAATGGAATCGGGGGCAGCAAAGCCATGGGCGCAGGTCTAAACCCCTTTCCAGTACCTGCCGCCGAAGGCGACGCAAGTAGGAGGCGTGGAGAAAGCTTCATGTTGAGGTGCGGTTGTTAGTTGTGAAATCTGGGGAAGGCAGATGGTGAAGTCATCGATCGATTGATCCATGATGATTGATGGATGACTTTCGGCAATCAATTCATCCCTCATTTCCCCGCCAAAAATTACACACTCAGCCTTGTCCTCATCTCCCGCCTGCAGGCCCAAAAGTTTTGTTAGAAATCGAGATACGTTTTGGAATCTGGGGCTTTTGCAAATTGTGTGGTTTTCATTACATGTTTGGAAAACAGAAGCTTTTGCGATCTCAAAAAAAAAAAAAAAAGACGAAAGAAAGAAACTGGTTTCGGGGGTTCGAAAGATAATTAGTTGAACAGAGAGAGGCCTTTCGAGCTTTTTGGAGCTTCTTTTGTTTACTTTGCTGGTGCAGCCTTTTCACGTTCACTTGCGTTCAATCGCGACAATTAAGCAAAGATGCTTCCAACTCCAGATACTTCGCATGTGTCTTTTGATCGAATATACGAGCCGGCCGAGGATTCCTTCCTGCTTCTCGATACCCTATCCGCTCCAAGCGAAAAGGAATTTCTGCGTCAACGATTTCCTCGAGATGAACAAACCTCACTATCGTCCTCTCCATTTGTGGTAGAGATTGGCACTGGATCGGGAGTTGTTCTCTCCTTCGTACATGCACATGCAGAAACTATATTTGGAAGAGCAGATATCTTCACAGCCGGAGTAGATGTAAATCGCTATGCGTGCGAGGCTACGCAAGAAACGGTGAGGATAGCGGAGGAAGAGCAAATTTCACAGAATCTATCACACGGGTCATATTTAGGAAATGTGGTGGGGAATTTGGGGACCTGTTTAAAGCCTGGGATGGTCGATGTAATGATATTCAATCCGCCATATGTACCAAGTCCGGATGTGCCTGTACCAGAGCTGTCTGGAGCGGGCAACGAGGACGGAACATTGACATATGAGGGAGATTCGAAATTACTGGCTTTATCGTATGCAGGTGGAGTGGATGGCATGGAAATTACAGACCGGTTGATCGATGCATTGCCGGAGGTCTTAAATAGGGAGAGAGGCTGCGCCTATATCTTGCTCTGCGCGCAGAACAAACCCGAAGACGTTAAAGAACGGATACGTGGTTTTGGAGATGAGTGGAAAGCAGAAACTGTTAGTAATAGTGGGAAAGTTGGAGGATGGGAAAAATTGCAAATTGTTAGGATTTGGCGCATGCCACCTAATGCTTCCTGAAATCAACATGACCAGCGTTCCTCAATATCGTTGTGATGCAGTGAAGAAAGCTGATGTGTGTATCAAAGCCCACGGACAAAACGTCCCTTTGCTCGTTCGTGAGTGATCGATTTAGCTGCTTTTAATATGCCATTCAAAACGCCAATATTCCCACAAGCTGTGCATGCATGGCACTCTCTTTCTCTCGGTTCGTCTCCCAGCTATCTAGCCAAGTAAAGCGAACGTTTCCCAATATAACCTTCCTCCTTCCGAGTTCTTGTCTTGTCGCCATTACCGGTATAATGAACATCGAATCTCCCCAGTCACCTATTCTACCCCAATCCTTAGAAACCTCTTCCACCGCCTCGGCCCCGACCTCCTCTGAATCCACCACCTCCTCTACCTCTTCCACCACCTCTTCCACCTCGAGGTCCGCCTCTGCCGCCTCTATCGGCAGCAGCACCTGTAGCTTCCTTTCTCGCCTTGTTCTTTGGCTTTGGTGCATCGTCTATCAACAATGTATCGAGCGGTAACGAATCCGGCAGAATGTAATAACGGATTGTGGAACCTCGGAGGTTGATAGTATCAAGGGAGAGAGTTGTGCCATTCTTAGGGGTCATCTTGACGGTACGTAGTGCGGTGTTCATTTGTGGAGAGACGGAGGTTATGGTACCGTGGATGATTGTGCCTGTAATATATTTGTTAATGATCATTTACTCGGGAGCGGCTGGAGCGAGAGGGAAATAGATACTTGCATACCATTTTTAAGTTCAATCGTGACCGTTTCGTTTGCACATTTCATGAGAAACCTACCATGGGAGGAGAAAGTCAGTCAGGAGATTCAGATGGGAGCCTTGAAAGAGAATTGAAGCTCAGCGCGTGCCATTTAGAGGCTTTCTAATGATGGGGAAAGGCTTACCTGACGAGCTTCATGATTCCGATTTTCTTGTTGATAAAAATTGGTTTTGGAGAGTCTATGTGGTGGTTGAGGGTGGATCGTGAGGCTGATTGATGCGCCTGTACACAAATAAAGTATTTGAAGCTTTTATCGCGAGGTCGAAATCGCGTTTTATGCCTGAAATATAAGGCCATACATAACTTGTATCAAACTCCAACTGGAGACGATAGAGCTTGAAATGAAGGGGTAGTGAATGAATTTCTAGTTTGCAGAAAGAGGAAAAGTAACATGCATGTAGTATTCCTTGGGTATCCATAGCATCTTGTATAAGTGTCAAAATTTGTACTTCAAGGTACACCAAAACCAAAACCCATGATCATCTAAACGGTCGGGTATTTCCTCGAGCTCCCTTCCTCCAACTCCAACATAGGTGCTATGTAGCATCTCTCTAATCGTCTGCTTCCACCACATTTATTTGTCCTTTTCATTCTCACTAACTTTCTCCCATTCATCCTCCGTACTAGCCTCGCTCTTATTTCCTCCTCCAATAGAATGCGATCTACTCTTTAACTCCCCCGTCACTTCCAGCACTTCAACTTCCTTGCTCCCGGGAGGTCCCTCATCGTCAACAATAGTCTCTACATCTGTATCACTGCCATCTCCTCCAGCTTTCCCTTCTGCCTTCTTCCTTGCTTCCTCTTCCTCCTTCACCTTCTTCAGTTCCGCCGCGAACCAATTTATAGCCCACCATAGCCCACCACAAAGGAATGATAGAACTACGAAATGGATGCTGTATGTAGCGACTAAAAGTAGGAAGAATACAACTTGTAGAGCTGCGAACGTGACATTTGTCGCAACAAGGAGGACGGGGGTAGGACCTGGTGTGAAGATAGACTCCCAGAGGGATACAAAGAATTCCGCCGCCATGACTTGCTATTTATATTTCGTTCTTTGATTTCTCTTTCCCGACCGTATAGTGGTTTTCGCGGTTCGCAATAGCCACAAGTTGTTTAATCAAAGTATTTTGAGTTTTCTGTTGCAGAAGGATATGTATTGCGGAGAAGATAAGAAGAGAGACTCGAAACTGGATACTGGATACTAGATACTGGATAATAGAGTGATTAGTGGGATGCCATTCATCTATTTATAATAACCCCTCACCTTATTGCTTCAGACAAAGTGACGCGCAACTTGTACACGTTTTTTGAATATTTCACGACCACGTATCCTAAATATTTTGCTGCCTGAATAAAACTTTGAAAGGACAGCTTTGTGATTTTTGCGAAGTTGATGATGTGCAGAAA